>CM060954.1:166457559-166851421 GCA_030765055.1 Mantis religiosa | reverse complement strand
AATAGTAACATATAGTAATAGTAACATATAGTAATAGTAACATATAGTAATAGTAACATATAGTAATAGTAACATATAGTAATAGTAACATATAGTAATAGTAACATATAGTAATAGTAACATATAGTAACAGTAACATATAGTAATAGTAACATATAGTAACAGTAACATATAGTAACAGTAACATATAGTAATAGTAACATATAGTAATAGTAACATATAGTAATAGTAACATATAGTAACAGTAACATATAGTAATAGTAACATATAGTAATAGTAACATATAGTAATAGTAACATATAGTAATAGTAACATATAGTAATAGTAACATATAGTAACAGTAACATATAGTAACAGTAACATATAGTAATAGTAACATATAGTAATAGTAACATATAGTAATAGTAACATATAGTAACAGTAACATATAGTAATAGTAACATATAGTAATAGTAACATATAGTAATAGTAACATATAGTAATAGTAACATATAGTAATAGTAACATATAGTAACAGTAACATATAGTAACAGTAACATATAGTAATAGTAACATATAGTAATAGTAACATATAGTAATAGTAACATATAGTAATAGTAACATATAGTAATAGTAACATATAGTAATAGTAACATATAGTAATAGTAACATATAGTAATAGTAACATATAGTAATAGTAACATATAGTAAATAGTAACATATAGTAATAGTAACATATAGTAATAGTAACATATAGTAATAGTAACATATAGTAATAGTAACATATAGTAATAGTAACATATAGTAACAGTAACATATAGTAATAGTAACATATAGTAACAGTAACATATAGTAACAGTAACATATAGTAACAGTAACATATAGTAATAGTAACATATAGTAATAGTAACATATAGTAACAGTAACATATAGTAATAGTAACATATAGTAATAGTAACATATAGTAATAGTAACATATAGTAAAGTAACATATAGTAATAGTAACATATAGTAATAGTAACATATAGTAATAGTAACATATAGTAATAGTAACATATAGTAATAGTAACATATAGTAATAGTAACATATAGTAATAGTAACATATAGTAATAGTAACATATAGTAATAGTAACATATAGTAATAGTAACATATAGTAATAGTAACATATAGTAATAGTAACATATAGTAATAGTAACATATAGTAATAGTAACATATAGTAATAGTAACATATAGTAATAGTAACATATAGTAATAGTAACATATAGTAATAGTAACATATAGTAATAGTAACATATAGTAACAGTAACATATAGTAATAGTAACATATAGTATAGTAAAGTAACATATAGTAATAGTAACATATAGTAATAGTAACATATAGTAATAGTAACATATAGTAATAGTAACATATAGTAATAGTAACATATAGTAGTAGTAACATATAGTAATAGTAACATATAGTAATAGTAACATATAGTAATAGTAACATATAGTAATAGTAACATATAGTAATAGTAACATATAGTAATAGTAACATATAGTAATAGTAACATATAGTAATAGTAACATATAGTAATAGTAACATATAGTAATAGTAACATATAGTAATAGTAACATATAGTAATAGTAACATATAGTAATAGTAACATATAGTAATAGTAACATATAGTAATAGTAACATATAGTAATAGTAACATATAGTAATAGTAACATATAGTAATAGTAACATATAGTAATAGTAACATATAGTAATAGTAACATATAGTAACAGTAACATATAGTAATAGTAACATATAGTAATAGTAACATATAGTAACAGTAACATATAGTAATAGTAACATATAGTAATAGTAACATATAGTAACAGTAACATATAGTAACAGTAACATATAGTAATAGTAACATATAGTAACAGTAACATATAGTAATAGTAACATATAGTAATAGTAACATATAGTAATAGTAACATATAGTAATAGTAACATATAGTAATAGTAACATATAGTAATAGTAACATATAGTAATAGTAACATATAGTAACAGTAACATATAGTAATAGTAACATATAGTAACAGTAACATATAGTAATAGTAACATATAGTAATAGTAACATATAACAACAGTAACATATAGTAATAGTAACATATAGTAATAGTAACATATAGTAATAGTAACATATAGTAATAGTAACATATAGTAATAGTAACATATAGTAATAGTAACATATAGTAATAGTAACATATAGTAATAGTAACATATAGTAATAGTAACATATAGTAATAGTAACATATAGTAACAGTAACATATAACAACAGTAACATATAGTAATAGTAACATATAGTAATAGTAACATATAGTAACAGTAACATATAGTAATAGTAACATATAGTAATAGTAACATATAGTAATAGTAACATATAGTAATAGTAACATATAGTAATAGTAACATATAGTAACAGTAACATATAGTAATAGTAACATATAGTAATAGTAACATATAGTAACAGTAACATATAGTAATAGTAACATATAGTAATAGTAACATATAGTAATAAGTAACATATAGTAACAGTAACATATAGTAATAGTAACATATAGTAATAGTAACATATAGTAACAGTAACATATAACAACAGTAACATATAGTAATAGTAACATATAGTAACAGTAACATATAGTAATAGTAACATATAGTAATAGTAACATATAGTAACAGTAACATATAGTAATAGTAACATATAGTAACAGTAACATATAGTAACAGTAACATATAGTAATAGTAACATATAGTAACAGTAACATATAGTAATAGTAACATATAGTAATAGTAACATATAGTAACAGTAACATATAGTAATAGTAACATATAGTAACAGTAACATATAGTAATAGTAACATATAGTAACAGTAACATATAGTAATAGTAACATATAGTAATAGTAACATATAGTAATAGTAACATATAGTAACAGTAACATATAGTAATAGTAACATATAGTAACAGTAACATATAGTAATAGTAACATATAGTAATAGTAACATATAGTAACAGTAACATATAGTAATAGTAACATATAGTAATAGTAACATATAGTAACAGTAACATATAGTAACAGTAACATATAGTAATATAACATATAACATATAGTAATATAACATATAACGTATAGTTTCTAATGTATTTTAAGGGTACTTACAGCTTCTCGGAGCGGTTATATAGCAGGTTTTGTTTCCCGCAACACAGAAGTACGTAAGATAATGAACGATGGTGCCGTAAGATCCGTGGACCGATAGGGATTCGGATCCGGTACACGTAGGCCAGGCAGACGACGCGGGGCGACTTAGGTAAAACTCGAGCGAGAAGGACTTTTAATTCCCTAAAAGTAGTGTTGGCAACAAAAAAGGCCAGTGCGCATGCGCTTGGAGATAGTTTCCACATGGAAAAAACACCATTTCGGGCAGGGAGGGTGGGGGCTATGCCCCCACTCCGTCCGAAATGTGCCCTATAAGTGTCTCCAGAAAAATCGCGATTTCTCTCATATTTGAGTTGGTAGAAACCACGAAGTCACTGCAAGACGTATAGGAAGACATCCCGGACAAGTGACATTGTTAGCACCGCTGGGGAGGGCCTACCTGCGTAAATATTAATGTATTTCTGTCGCCTCGTGCTCCGGAAGCCTTCCCGCCCAATGTCTGCCAGGCGCGAGAGGTTAGTCACATATACACAGCGATTTACGCACACCACGCACTGACCGACACTCATACTAGCGAGAGGACGACAGTTACCGCACACGATGTCAAGATTTAACATTTGTAGAGCGAGGAAACACTTAAATATCACCGAAATAACACGTAAATAGCAAAAGACACATTGTAAACAAACCAGCGCCATATTTCGTGACGTCAGAGACAGCCTTCTCCTGGTAGCGAACACATGGTCACGGAACAAATGAGCATCTGTGAACAGTCTCTGTGCCTTTCGTAGCTACGTAAGCTTGTTTAATAGTCGATGTTTTTTATTGATTTTTCCGCTTCGTTACATGTGGTAGGATTGCTTTTATGTTCATTTAAAGGTTTTCGAAGCGATTTATAAGAATTAAATGCTCATATAGTGCATTTTGGAGCTGTTTTAAAGTATTGCAACGTTTTTCGAGGTTTCTTGACGGCTTTTTAAGGTAATGAAGTTTCCAGGTCGGTTTTATATGCTGCTTTTAAGCTACGTATTCTTACTTTACAGCAACTTACAAGGGTTTGAAGATATTTTAAGCTACTTCTAAAGTATTTTAAGTATATATAGGTGTTTTGGAACGGGATTTAAAATATTTTATGTTAATTTACAGATTTGCGGAACGGTTTTATATAACTTAATGCTTCTTTACAGATGTTTCAATCGTTGTTTAAGTATTTTACGCTTGTTCAGAGAATATAGCACCTGATTTGAAGGAATATATGTTTACGTACAGCTTTTCAAAACGTTTTTATGGCATTATTTGTTTGTATAGAGGTTTGTGTCTAGCTTTTTAAGAATCTTAAGCTTTCTCGGAGAATTGTGAAATATTGTTGAAGCATTTTAATGTTACTTGGAATTTTTCGAAGCGGTTTTGAACAATTTACTGCTTGTTTAGAGGTTTGTGTATCGTATTTCAAGTGTTTTAAACGTCCCCAGAGGATTGTAGAGGATTGTAGAAGTGTTTTTAACGTTAATTAGACTTTCTCGGAGCGGTTATATAGCAAGTTTTGTTTCTGAAGAGGTTGTTGGTTCGTTTATAAAGTATATTAAGCACCGTAAGAGTATTGTGTAGCGTTGTTGATGTATTTTAAGGTTAATTAGAGTTTCTGGGAGCGGTTATATAGCAGGTTTTGTTTGTTAAGGAGTTGCTGGTTCGTTTCTAATGTATTTTAAGGTTAATTACAGCTTCTCGGAGCGGTTATATAGCAGGTTTTGTTTCTTATGGAGTTGGTTCGTTTCTAATGTATTTTAAGGTTCATTACAGCTTCTCGGAGCGGTTATATAGCAGGTTTTGTTTCTTAAGGAGTTGCTGTTTCGTTTCTAATATATTTTAATGTATTTTACATATAGTAATAGTAACATATAGTAATAGTAACATATAGTAATAGTAACATATAGTAATACTAACATATAGTAATAGTAACATATAGTAATAGTAACATATAGTAATAGTAACATATAGTAATAGTAACATATAGTAATAGTAACATATAGTAATAGTAACATATAGTAATAGTAACATATAGTAATAGTAACATATAGTAATAGTAACATATAGTAATAGTAACATATAGTAATAGTAACATATAGTAATAGTAACATATAGTAATAGTAACATATAGTAATAGTAACATATAGTAATAGTAACATATAGTAATAGTAACATATAGTAACAGTAACATATAGTAACATATAGTAATAGTAACATATAGTAACATATAGTAACATATAGTAATAGTAACATATAGTAACATATAGTAATAGTAACATATAGTAATAGTAACATATAGTAATAGTAACATATAGTAATAGTAACATATAGTAATAGTAACATATAGTAATAGTAACATATAGTAATAGTAACATATAGTAACATATAGTAACATATAGTAATAGTAACATATAGTAACATATAGTAATAGTAACATATAGTAATAGTAACATATAGTAATAGTAACATATAGTAATAGTAACATATAGTAACAGTAACATATAGTAACAGTAACATATAGTAATAGTAACATATAGTAACAGTAACATATAGTAACAGTAACATATAGTAACAGTAACATATAGTAACAGTAACATATAGTAATAGTAACATATAGTAATAGTAACATATAGTAATAGTAACATATAGTAATAGTAACATATAGTAATAGTAACATATAGTAATAGTAACATATAGTAATAGTAACATATAGTAATAGTAACATATAGTAATAGTAACATATAGTAATAGTAACATATAGTAATAGTAACATATAGTAATAGTAACATATAGTAATAGTAACATATAGTAATAGTAACATATAGTAATAGTAACATATAGTAATAGTAACATATAGTAATAGTAACATATAGTAATAGTAACATATAGTAATAGTAACATATAGTAATAGTAACATATAGTAATAGTAACATATAGTAATAGTAACATATAGTAATAGTAACATATAGTAATAGTAACATATAGTAATAGTAACATATAGTAATAGTAACATATAGTAATAGTAACATATAGTAATAGTAACATATAGTAATAGTAACATATAGTAATAGTAACATATAGTAATAGTAACATATAGTAATAGTAACATATAGTAATAGTAACATATAGTAACAGTAACATATAGTAACAGTAACATATAGTAACAGTAACATATAGTAATAGTAACATATAGTAATAGTAACATATAGTAATAGTAACATATAGTAATAGTAACATATAGTAATAGTAACATATAGTAATAGTAACATATAGTAATAGTAACATATAGTAATAGTAACATATAGTAATAGTAACATATAGTAATAGTAACATATAGTAATAGTAACATATAGTAATAGTAACATATAGTAATAGTAACATATAGTAACAGTAACATATAGTAATAGTAACATATAGTAACAGTAACATATAGTAATAGTAACATATAGTAACAGTAACATATAGTAATAGTAACATATAGTAATAGTAACATATAGTAATAGTAACATATAGTAATAGTAACATATAGTAATAGTAACATATAGTAATAGTAACATATAGTAATAGTAACATATAGTAACAGTAACATATAGTAATAGTAACATATAGTAACAGTAACATATAGTAATAGTAACATATAGTAACAGTAACATATAGTAATAGTAACATATAGTAATAGTAACATATAGTAACAGTAACATATAGTAATAGTAACATATAGTAATAGTAACATATAGTAACAGTAACATATAGTAATAGTAACATATAGTAATAGTAACATATAGTAACAGTAACATATAGTAACAGTAACATATAGTAATATAACATATAACATATAGTAATATAACATATAACGTATAGTTTCTAATGTATTTTAAGGGTACTTACAGCTTCTCGGAGCGGTTATATAGCAGGTTTTGTTTCCCGCAACACAGAAGTACGTAAGATAATGAACGATGGTGCCGTAAGATCCGTGGACCGATAGGGATTCGGATCCGGTACACGTAGGCCAGGCAGACGACGCGGGGCGACTTAGGTAAAACTCGAGCGAGAAGGACTTTTAATTCCCTAAAAGTAGTGTTGGCAACAAAAAAGGCCAGTGCGCATGCGCTTGGAGATAGTTTCCACATGGAAAAAAACACCATTTCGGGCAGGGAGGGTGGGGGCTATGCCCCCACTCCGTCCGAAATGTGCCCTATAAGTGTCTCCAGAAAAATCGCGATTTCTCTCATATTTGAGTTGGTAGAAACCACGAAGTCACTGCAAGACGTATAGGAAGACATCCCGGACAAGTGACATTGTTAGCACCGCTGGGGAGGGCCTACCTGCGTAAATATTAATGTATTTCTGTCGCCTCGTGCTCCGGAAGCCTTCCCGCCCAATGTCTGCCAGGCGCGAGAGGTTAGTCACATATACACAGCGATTTACGCACACCACGCACTGACCGACACTCATACTAGCGAGAGGACGACAGTTACCGCACACGATGTCAAGATTTAACATTTGTAGAGCGAGGAAACACTTAAATATCACCGAAATAACACGTAAATAGCAAAAGACACATTGTAAACAAACCAGCGCCATATTTCGTGACGTCAGAGACAGCCTTCTCCTGGTAGCGAACACATGGTCACGGAACAAATGAGCATCTGTGAACAGTCTCTGTGCCTTTCGTAGCTACGTAAGCTTGTTTAATAGTCGATGTTTTTTATTGATTTTTTCCGCTTCGTTACATGTGGTAGGATTGCTTTTATGTTCATTTAAAGGTTTTCGAAGCGATTTATAAGAATTAAATGCTCATATAGTGCATTTTGGAGCTGTTTTAAAGTATTGCAACGTTTTTCGAGGTTTCTTGACGGCTTTTTAAGGTAATGAAGTTTCCAGGTCGGTTTTATATGCTGCTTTTAAGCTACGTATTCTTACTTTACAGCAACTTACAAGGGTTTGAAGATATTTTAAGCTACTTCTAAAGTATTTTAAGTATATATAGGTGTTTTGGAACGGGATTTAAAATATTTTATGTTAATTTACAGATTTGCGGAACGGTTTTATATAACTTAATGCTTCTTTACAGATGTTTCAATCGTTGTTTAAGTATTTTACGCTTGTTCAGAGAATATAGCACCTGATTTGAAGGAATATATGTTTACGTACAGCTTTTCAAAACGTTTTTATGGCATTATTTGTTTGTATAGAGGTTTGTGTCTAGCTTTTTAAGAATCTTAAGCTTTCTCGGAGAATTGTGAAATATTGTTGAAGCATTTTAATGTTACTTGGAATTTTTCGAAGCGGTTTTGAACAATTTACTGCTTGTTTAGAGGTTTGTGTATCGTATTTCAAGTGTTTTAAACGTCCCCAGAGGATTGTAGAGGATTGTAGAAGTGTTTTTAACGTTAATTAGACTTTCTCGGAGCGGTTATATAGCAAGTTTTGTTTCTGAAGAGGTTGTTGGTTCGTTTATAAAGTATATTAAGCACCGTAAGAGTATTGTGTAGCGTTGTTGATGTATTTTAAGGTTAATTAGAGTTTCTGGGAGCGGTTATATAGCAGGTTTTGTTTGTTAAGGAGTTGCTGGTTCGTTTCTAATGTATTTTAAGGTTAATTACAGCTTCTCGGAGCGGTTATATAGCAGGTTTTGTTTCTTATGGAGTTGGTTCGTTTCTAATGTATTTTAAGGTTCATTACAGCTTCTCGGAGCGGTTATATAGCAGGTTTTGTTTCTTAAGGAGTTGCTGTTTCGTTTCTAATATATTTTAATGTATTTTACATATAGTAATAGTAACATATAGTAATAGTAACATATAGTAATAGTAACATATAGTAATACTAACATATAGTAATAGTAACATATAGTAATAGTAACATATAGTAATAGTAACATATAGTAATACTAACATATAGTAATAGTAACATATAGTAATAGTAACATATAGTAATAGTAACATATAGTAATAGTAACATATAGTAATAGTAACATATAGTAATAGTAACATATAGTAATAGTAACATATAGTAATAGTAACATATAGTAATAGTAACATATAGTAATAGTAACATATAGTAATAGTAACATATAGTAATAGTAACATATAGTAATAGTAACATATAGTAACAGTAACATATAGTAACATATAGTAATAGTAACATATAGTAACATATAGTAACATATAGTAATAGTAACATATAGTAACATATAGTAATAGTAACATATAGTAATAGTAACATATAGTAATAGTAACATATAGTAATAGTAACATATAGTAACAGTAACATATAGTAACAGTAACATATAGTAATAGTAACATATAGTAATAGTAACATATAGTAATAGTAACATATAGTAATAGTAACATATAGTAATAGTAACATATAGTAACAGTAACATATAGTAACAGTAACATATAGTAACAGTAACATATAGTAACAGTAACATATAGTAATAGTAACATATAGTAACAGTAACATATAGTAACAGTAACATATAGTAACAGTAACATATAGTAACAGTAACATATAGTAATAGTAACATATAGTAATAGTAACATATAGTAATAGTAACATATAGTAATAGTAACATATAGTAATAGTAACATATAGTAATAGTAACATATAGTAATAGTAACATATAGTAATAGTAACATATAGTAATAGTAACATATAGTAATAGTAACATATAGTAATAGTAACATATAGTAACAGTAACATATAGTAACAGTAACATATAGTAATAGTAACATATAGTAATAGTAACATATAGTAATAGTAACATATAGTAACAGTAACATATAGTAACAGTAACATATAACAACAGTAACATATAGTAACAGTAACATATAGTAATAGTAACATATAGTAATAGTAACATATAGTAATAGTAACATATAGTAATAGTAACATATAGTAATAGTAACATATAGTAATAGTAACATATAGTAATAGTAACATATAGTAATAGTAACATATAGTAATAGTAACATATAGTAATAGTAACATATAGTAATAGTAACATATAGTAATAGTAACATATAGTAATAGTAACATATAGTAATAGTAACATATAGTAATAGTAACATATAGTAATAGTAACATATAGTAATAGTAACATATAGTAACAGTAACATATAGTAATAGTAACATATAGTAACAGTAACATATAGTAATAGTAACATATAGTAATAGTAACATATAGTAATAGTAACATATAGTAACAGTAACATATAGTAATAGTAACATATAGTAATAGTAACATATAGTAATAGTAACATATAGTAATAGTAACATATAGTAATAGTAACATATAGTAATAGTAACATATAGTAATAGTAACATATAGTAATAGTAACATATAGTAATAGTAACATATAGTAATAGTAACATATAGTAATAGTAACATATAGTAATAGTAACATATAGTAACAGTAACATATAGTAATAGTAACATATAACAACAGTAACATATAGTAATAGTAACATATAGTAATAGTAACATATAGTAATAGTAACATATAGTAATAGTAACATATAGTAATAGTAACATATAGTAATAGTAACATATAGTAATAGTAACATATAGTAATAGTAACATATAGTAATAGTAACATATAGTAATAGTAACATATAGTAATAGTAACATATAGTAATAGTAACATATAGTAATAGTAACATATAGTAATAGTAACATATAGTAATAGTAACATATAGTAACAGTAACATATAGTAATAGTAACATATAGTAATAGTAACATATAGTAATAGTAACATATAGTAATAGTAACATATAGTAATAGTAACATATAGTAATAGTAACATATAGTAACAGTAACATATAGTAATAGTAACATATAGTAACAGTAACATATAGTAATAGTAACATATAGTAATAGTAACATATAGTAATAGTAACATATAGTAATAGTAACATATAGTAACAGTAACATATAGTAATAGTAACATATAGTAATAGTAACATATAGTAATGGTAACATATAGTAATAGTAACATATAGTAATAGTAACATATAGTAATAGTAACATATAGTAATAGTAACATATAGTAACAGTAACATATAGTAACAGTAACATATAGTAACTAGTAACATATAGTAATAGTAACATATAGTAATAGTAACATATAGTAACAGTAACATATAGTAATAGTAACATATAGTAATAGTAACATATAGTAATAGTAACATATAGTAATAGTAACATATAGTAATAGTAACATATAGTAATAGTAACATATAGTAATAGTAACATATAGTAACAGTAACATATAGTAATAGTAACATATAGTAATAGTAACATATAGTAATAGTAACATATAGTAATAGTAAACATATAGTAATAGTAACATATAGTAATAGTAACATATAGTAATAGTAACATATAGTAATAGTAACATATAGTAATAGTAACATATAGTAATAGTAACATATAGTAATAGTAACATATAGTAACTAGTAACATATAGTAATAGTAACATATAGTAATAGTAACATATAGTAACAGTAACATATAGTAATAGTAACATATAGTAATAGTAACATATAGTAATAGTAACATATAGTAATAGTAACATATAGTAATAGTAACATATAGTAGTAGTAACATATAGTAATAGTAACATATAGTAACAGTAACATATAGTAATAGTAACATATAGTAATAGTAACATATAGTAATAGTAACATATAGTAATAGTAACATATAGTAATAGTAACATATAGTAACAGTAACATATAGTAATAGTAACATATAGTATAGTAACATATAGTAACAGTAACATATAGTAATAGTAACATATAGTAGTAGTAACATATAGTAATAGTAACATATAGTAATAGTAACATATAGTAACAGTAACATATAGTAATAGTAACATATAGTAATAGTAACATATAGTAACAGTAACATATAGTAATAGTAACATATAGTAATAGTAACATATAGTAATAGTAACATATAGTAATAGTAACATATAGTAATAGTAACATATAGTAATAGTAACATATAGTAACAGTAACATATAGTAATAGTAACATATAGTAATAGTAACATATAGTAATAGTAACATATAGTAATAGTAACATATAGTAATAGTAACATATAGTAACTAGTAACATATAGTAATAGTAACATATAGTAATAGTAACATATAGTAACAGTAACATATAGTAATAGTAACATATAGTAATAGTAACATATAGTAATAGTAACATATAGTAATAGTAACATATAGTAATAGTAACATATAGTAATAGTAACATATAGTAATAGTAACATATAGTAATAGTAACATATAGTAATAGTAACATATAGTAATAGTAACATATAGTAATAGTAACATATAGTAATAGTAACATATAGTAATAGTAACATATAGTAATAGTAACATATAGTAATAGTAACATTATAGTAATAGTAACATATAGTAACAGTAACATATAGTAAATAGTAACATATAGTAATAGTAACATATAGTAACAGTAACATATAGTAATAGTAACATATAGTAATAGTAACATATAGTAATAGTAACATATAGTAATAGTAACATATAGTAATAGTAACATATAGTAATAGTAACATATAGTAATCAGTAACATATAGTAATAGTAACATATAGTAATAGTAACATATAGTAATAGTAACATATAGTAATAGTAACATATAGTAACAGTAACATATAGTAATAGTAACATATAGTAATAGTAACATATAGTAACAGTAACATATAGTAATAGTAACATATAGTAATAGTAACATATAGTAACAGTAACATATAGTAATAGTAACATATAGTAACAGTAACATATAGTAATAGTAACATATAGTAATAGTAACATATAGTAATAGTAACATATAGTAATAGTAACATATAGTAATAGTAACATATAGTAATAGTAACATATAGTAACAGTAACATATAGTAATAGTAACATATAGTAATAGTAACATATAGTAATAGTAACATATAGTAATAGTAACATATAGTAATAGTAACATATAGTAATAGTAACATATAGTAATAGTAACATATAGTAATAGTAACATATAGTAATAGTAACATATAGTAATAGTAACATATAGTAATAGTAACATATAGTAATAGTAACATATAGTAATAGTAACATATAGTAATAGTAACATATAGTAATAGTAACATATAGTAACAGTAACATATAGTAATAGTAACATATAGTAATAGTAACATATAGTAACAGTAACATATAGTAATAGTAACATATAGTAATAGTAACATATAGTAATAGTAACATATAGTAACAGTAACATATAGTAATAGTAACATATAGTAATAGTAACATATAGTAACAGTAACATATAGTAACAGTAACATATAGTAATAGTAACATATAGTAATAGTAACATATAGTAATAGTAACATATAGTAATAGTAACATATAGTAATAGTAACATATAGTAATAGTAACATATAGTAACAGTAACATATAGTAATAGTAACATATAGTAATAGTAACATATAGTAATAGTAACATATAGTAATAGTAACATATAGTAATAGTAACATATAGTAATAGTAACATATAGTAATAGTAACATATAGTAATAGTAACATATAGTAATAGTAACATATAGTAATAGTAACATATAGTAATAGTAACATATAGTAATAGTAACATATAGTAATAGTAACATATAGTAATAGTAACATATAGTAATAGTAACATATAGTAACAGTAACATATAGTAATAGTAACATATAGTAATAGTAAATGTAATAAAATGTAAAATGTCAGGAGTGAAGGTAAATGTGACCAATAATGGACAGTGATTGCAGTCTAGCGCTGGCAATGAAGAAAACAATGCAGGTAATCGTATATTACGATGTACCCCAATATCTAAAATGTCAGTTTAAATTAATATGCATCAGATTATAACATATTTTCTTCCTTCTAGTATTTAAAATATTTTTGTTGAAATTGTGTATTTTTATCTATCAACTATAACCCTAATATACCACTGTGTAAAATAGGGTTCATAAATCTGGATAAATAAAAAAAAAAAAAATATAAGGAGCTAAGAGTGTTTTGCCGCAATAGTAAGTCTGCTCCGTGAGAGACAGCATGTGAAGACCAGTGACATTAATAGTGTCAAACAGACAACACCCATTTAGGTTTGTCACCATACAGCACCAAGAAGTATGTTTTGGATTGAGATCAGCTAGCAAGAGTGCAGTCCTCTGCTGGGAAGAGTAAAGAGAAATAGTCCATATTAAGTTTACTATTTGGGAGCTCCTTTTTTTTTTTTTTTTTTTTTTTTTTTTTCATTTATTGACATCAACGGTATGTTCCATTGCTTATAATACTGCAATACTATATGCTATACCTACATCGCTATTTTATTATTTATAATTTGCTTACTATACTTTGTCTTCGCAGGTACAGTAATTATACATTTCTGCATTACTGCTATTGTAGTTTTAATAAAGTTAACTATTACAATTTTTGTTCATGTTTTTGAGACTACAGCTTCTGACCATTCATATACTTTCCTTGCTAACAATATGGCTGTGTGCCTATCGAGATCGCATTAGTATACTATATATATTACTACATACATGCGGAGAACCTGGCGGACAACCTACACGACATGCATCAGATGGCTCGCGAGAACATCCAGAAGGCGAACGACCGCATGAAAACTCGCTACGACAGGCAAGCCAAAAGCCGAGGGTTAAAGCAAGGTGACCTAGTCTCTTTGTACCGCCCTACCCGGACCAAGGGACGCTGCCCGAAGCTTAAGCAGTCATGGCAAGGACCGTACCGAGTGGTGAAGAGGATTAACGACGTGGTCTACCGCATCCAGAAGGTGCCCCGAGGAAACATGTTGGTGGTACACCTGGATCGCCTGGCCCGCTACGATGGTGCTGTTCGGGACGACCAGCTTTGAGGAGGGAGCAGTGTCGCCCAATTATCGGAAGGTACGACCAACTGACGGCTGAGTGAGTGACGGGATGCATTCGGTCATGCCTACCCATTTATCTTGTAGCGCTAACAAGGGGATAGTTGGAAAAACATCACTAGCCATCTCTTTCCCCTCTCCCTGCAGTCTGGAACAGTCGGGAAGATTCACTGAACCGCGAGGCTTCTAGAAAAGGCGATCTTCCCTATATAAGTCCTGCAGTGGACGAGTCAGTCAGTTCTTGGCAAGCAGCCGAAGGAGCGCCGTGCTAGTGGACGGACTGGAAGACTGTGTACGAGCATCGTAGGAGTTGTACGTAATTGCGAGTACAGAGTGGACCTGTGACAGACGAACTGGTGAATTGTAATTGTGTGCGCTACGTAATTCTATGTAATCGGCAAGTGTTCCAAATGTAATTCGGTGGAAATAAATAACATTTTGAGTTTGTGCAATTGGACTTTTAATTTCACGAACCCACAACGTCACAATATATATAATTTCTAACCTCCAAGTTCCTATTCTCTTTCTCACTCAAGAACATTTAACATTTAAATACATCAATCACTACTTCATTTTTCAAATATCTCATTATTCCTTAAATCACTTTACTCCAGCTATAAGAACAAAATATGTGCAATGTTCAACTTTCTACTCAATGAATCCAAAGAAACATAACAAAAACAAACTTTCCTAAGAACAACTTCAGGAACCTTAGGTGCAGAAAGTCATATGAACATAATATGTTTCATGTGTTTTTACTTTTTACAAACATTAAAGCATATCCTGATTATTTACTATTAGGTAATTGTTTGCACCCCCCCCCCCCCGAATACTATCCTCTAAATACATGCCTATCAATACATTATATAAACAAAATCCGGTTAAAATATATCGCAACGAATTACATAGAGAGTAGCTACAGAAATTATGTAACTTCAACAAACAAAAGAAAAGGCTGCCAGTCATCATTTAAAACATATAATAAAAATATTTATAAAACACTACAGCCGTAAACACTTCTGAATAGGAATGTATTCTCGCCGATCACATAGTTGCGACTGGCATGCATAGAGGGACACATAGTGTTACGCGGAGATAAAAAGCCTGCTGAAACAGATCAAGATAAATCACCGGAAACTTCGCTTTCCTGATTCTTAAAGAAAATTCCACTAATTTCTGGAACGATAAGTGCAGATATAAAAGAAGCCGTGGCTAGTTTATGGGACAGTAATAATCGGAACTGTGCGCGTGCAGCTGTGATTAGAAAGAGAACTCTTTTGTATATTTACGTGTGCAGAAATGACGAGAGATTCTGTTCGTTTATGTTACGTCATCTTCCTACTAACAGTGTACAAACAGTGTATTTCTACGAGCATTTTCAATTTCTGCAAACTTGATTTATAATTTTACGAAGCCACAAAGTCATAATATCGACACCAAATTTTCTCGATTCTTGATGTACGCTATTTTCCACAATACTTCGATACTGCCATTTCTACTCCTAGTTTCAATACAAAATAGAAAGTTGGTAGAACTGTGTAAATGTCAATAAAATTAAGTGTATCTCGTATTTAATGAGACAAAACTTACAACCATTAGTGTACTTAATTTTAAACTCTACATTACACGTTTGAAAGCAGTCTGCTTCTATAACTGTAGGCGCCCCTAGTGGACGCCATATAAGCTACAAACAGGAACACATTGATTAATAAATTTCTTTTGTTTTACCCTTTGATATATATAATCTTTGGTTTAAAAATTTGAATATAGATGACTAATTATGAAAGTGATAAGAAAACGTGTTTATGTGTTTATTGTTATTATATACAGAAACTGGACGAATTTAAGTAACGAAATGATATGCGACATAGTTGCTGACCTCCCGCTAAAACGATTGTTAACATGGACGAAGAAAATGAGGTCAGTAATGCCGACGGAAACTAACAAAGTAAGCATAAAAACCCCACATTTCTGAACTGAAAAGCGAATGTATACTTCTTCCAAGTGGAAACTCAGTTTTCTATTTCCAATATTACGCAAGAGGATATCAGATTTAATTACCTCGTTTCACAACTAGACCCAAAATATGTCGAGAACATCTGGGACATCATCATAAGTGCGGATCGAAACAAATACTCTGCTGCGAAAGAGGAGGTGACAGGAGATATGTAGTGATTTGTTGTTGGCAACTGTTAACTGACAGTTGACACACGATTATTTTCTTGCATAATGTTAACTGTACAGCCACCACATTCCTGGCAATTTCTCGGGCTTTGTAATGTTCTACTTGCAGTAGTAATATTCTGTCATTTTAATATAGAATAAAAATTTCAGAATAACCAACGAAGTATTGAAAAGTTATCGAGAGAATTTTCGAAGTATAGCTCGATTTCGACATCATGTAAGTATCGCAAGTATCGAAGACCAATTCCTATTTCTAAGTAATCTTTATTGTAATAAATGCATAAACTTTATGGATGTGAAACTTCGTGTAAGAAAGTTTTGATTCAACTATTTCGTTTTTCTTAAAGTTATAATCAAATCATTTAGCAGCTCATTGCAAATAATCCTTTATATCGTGTATGAGTGTGCGAGCTTGTGTGTCTGCGTGCGTGCCCACGTACGTGCGTAAGTGTGTGCGTACGTAAAAGCAAAAGTGCGTGCCTACATACCTTCATAAGTGCGTCCCTACGTGCCTGCGTGCGTCGATGTGTGCCTACGTGCGTGCGTAATTACGTGCCTGCGTGCGTAGGTGTGTGCCTACGTACACGCGTGCGTAAGTGTGTGCCCACGTACCTGCGTGCGTAAGTGTGTGCCTACGTACCTGCGTGCGTAAGTGAGTGCCTACGTACCTGCGTGCGTAAGATTGTGCCTCCGTGCGTGCGTGTGTGCGTGAGTTGTCTGCGTGCGTAAGAGTGTGCCTACGTACCTGTGTGCGTAAGTGTGAGCCTCAGTGCGTGCATAAGTGTGTGCGTGAGTTATTTGCGTGCGTAAGTGTGTGCCTACGTACCTCCGTGCGTAAGTGTGTGCCTCCGTGCGTACGTAAGTGTGTGCGTGAGTTGTCTGCGTGCGTAAGAGTGTGCCCACGTACCTGTGTGCGTAAGTGTGTGCCTCCGTGCGTGCGTAAGTGTGTGCGTGAGTTGTCTGCGTGCATGTGTCTACGTGCGTGCGTAGGTGTGTGCCCACATGCCTGCGTCCGTAGGTATGTGCCCACGTGCCTGCGTGCATGTGTGCCTACGTACCTGCGTGCGTAAGTGTGTGCGTGAGTTGTCTGCGTGCATGTGTGTCTACGTGCGTGCGTAGGTGTGTGCCCACATGCCTGCGTCCGTATGTATGTGCCCACATGCCTGCGTGCATGTGTGCCTACGTACCTGCGTGCGTAAGTGTGTGCGTGAGTTGTCTGCGTGCATGTGTGTCTACGTGCGTGCGTAGGTGTGTGCCCACGTACCTGCGTGCATAAGGTTGTGCCCACGTGCCTGCCTGCATGTGTGCCTACGTACCTGCGTGCGTAAGTGTGTGCGTGAGTTGTCTGCGTGCATGTGTGTCTACGTGCGTGCGTAGGTGTGTGCCCACGTACCTGCGTGCATAGGGTTGTGCCCACGTACCTGCGTGCATAAGGTTGTGCCCACGTGCCTGCGTGCATGTGTGCCTACGTACCTGCGTGCGGAAGTGTGTGCCTCCGTGCGTGCGTAGGTGTGTGCCCACGTGCCTGCGTGCGTAAGTGTGTGCCCACGTGCCTGCGTACGTGTGTGCCTACGTACCTGCGTGCGTAAATGTGTGCGTGAGTTGTCTGCGTGCATGTGTGTCTACGTGCGTGCGTAGGTGTGTGCCCACGTACCTGCGTGCATAAGGTTGTGCCCACGTGCCTGCGTGCATGTGTGCCTCCGTGCGTGCGTAGGTGTGTGCCCACGTGCCTGCGTGCGTAAGTGTCTGCCCACGTGCCTGCGTGCGTGTGTGCCTACGTACCTGCGTGCGTAAGTGTGTGCGTGAGTTGTCTGCGTGCATGTGTGTCTACGTGCGTGCGTAGGTGTGTGCCCACGTACCTGCGTGCATAAGGTTGTGCCCACGTGCCTGCGTGCATGTGTGCCTACGTACCTGCGTGCGGAAGTGTGTGCCTCTGTGCGTGCGTAGGTGTGTGCCCACGGGCCTGCGTGCGTAAGTGTGTGCCCACGTGCCTGGGTGCATGTGTGCCTACGTACCTGCGTGCGTAGGTGTGTGCCCACTTGCCTGCGTCCGTAAGTGTGTGCCCACGTGCCTGGGTCCGTAAGTGTGTGTGCCTACGTACCTGCGTGTGTAAGAATGTGCCTCCGTGCGTGCGTGCATGTGTGCCTACGTACCTGCGTGCGTAAGTATGTGCCTACGTGCCTGCGTGCGTAAGTGTGTGCTTACGTACCTGCGTGCGTTAGTGTGTGCCCACGTGCCTGCGTAAGTCTGTGCGTGAGTTGTCTGCGTGCGTGTGTGTCTACGTGCGTGCGTAGGTGTGTGCGTGCCTGTGTGCATGGGTGGTTGCGTGTGTGTCTATTATCCTTATAATCATTGTTGATACCACAACTTTAACTCTTTGCTTTTACACTGCACTGCCCATCACTTCACAGTCCTATTGAGTAACATAATTGCTGGAGGTCTCTCAGATATTTGGATACAAGCTGTTGCGCAGTCGCTGGCCAGCTAACTTCCTCTCTTAATTGTTTTCTTTGTTTCTATATAATGTGAAATGTGTAGTGTTTAACGGCCGCTTTTACTACATACGGCACCGCAGGCGACGACACTGATGATACATGAGATGAAGATGGAGCACAGGTGGAATGAGATGGCGGGGGAAACCGGAGATCCCGGAGAAAACCCACCCCAGCGCCATGTTGCCCATCACAAATCTCACTTTGCGGTCGCCTGGGATCGAACCCGGGCCGCCTTGGTGAGAGCCAAGCGGTCTAACCACTGAGCCACGGCGCAGCCTATAATGTAATATACCGTTTGGTGTCCTGTACTCCATCAACGTGTAGGATTGTCTGCGATGTGGAATCTGTGTTTGTATGAATTGGTTTTTACATGTCCTGTAGCTAGGGCTGTAAAAAACGGCGTAACTGACAGATTCACCTTGAGTCACCTTGTATTTTGGTCAAGTTTTCATGGAATGTCACTTAGTAACATAATTACGGGAATTCGTTCGGAGGACGTCCTAGCTTCTGGTACTCGCAGACTTGCTCTCTCACTCAGTAGTACTTATCACGTAACTTATTTGCAGACCCAATCATTTATTACTCTATCTACCTCAAGATAAACATGATCTTCTGTAGTTACAAGATAATACAGTAGACTTTAAGTGATAGTCAAATGTTTTGATCGTTATGTGACGTATACATGACTTTCTCTACTCTTGTACAAACACTTATTACTCTATCTACCTCAAGATAAACATGATCTTCTGTAGTTACAAGAGAATACAGTAGACTTTAAGTGATAGTGAAATGTTTTGGTCGTTATGTGATGTATGCATGACTTTCTCTACTCTTGTACAAACACTTATTGCTCTATCTACTTCAAGATAATCATTATCTTATTGTAGTTACAAGGGAATACAGTAGACTTTAAGTGATAGTCAAATGTTTTGGTCGTTATGTGATGTATACATGACTTTCTCTACTCTTGTACAAACACTTATTGCTCTATCTACTTCAAGATTAACATTATCTTATTGTAGTTACAAGGGGATACAGTAGACTTTAAGTGATAGTCAAATGTTTTGGTCGTTATGTGATGTATACATGACTTTCTCTACTCTTGTATAAACACTTATTGCTCTATCTACTTCAAGATAAACAGTATATTGTAGTCACAAGGGAATACAGTAGACTTTAAGTGATAGTCAAATGTTTTGGATGTTATGTGATGTATACATGTCTTTCTCTACTCTTGTACAAACACTTATTGCTCTATCTACTTCAAGATTAACATTATCTTATTGTAGTTACAAGGGGATACAGTAGACTTTAAGTGATAGTCAAATGTTTTGGTCGTTATGTGATGTATACATGACTTTCTCTACTCTTGTATAAACACTTATTGCTCTATCTACTTCAATATAAACAGTATATTGTAGTCACAAGGGAATACAGTAGACTTTAAGTGATAGTCAAATGTTTTGGATGTTATGTGATGTATACATGTCTTTCTCTACTCTTGTACAAACACTTATTGCTCTATCTACTTCAAGATTAACATTATCTTATTGTAGTTACAAGGGAATACAGTAGACTTTAAGTGATAGTCAAATGTTTTGGTCGTTATGTAATGTATACATGACTTTGTCTACTCTTGTACAAACACTTATTGCTCTATCTACTTCAAGATAAACATTATCTTATTGTAGTTACAAGGGAATACAGTACACTTTAAGTGATAGTCAAATGTTTTGTTCGTTATGTGATGTATACATGACTTTGTCTACTCTTGTACAAACACTTATTGCTCTATCTACTTCAAGATAAACATTATCTTATTGTAGTTACAAGGGAATACAGTAGACTTTAAGTGATAGTCAAATGTTTTGTGATTTCTGTTGTATTCAAAAGGCTTTGTGGAGGAATATCAGTGTCAGTACTGAATTTTGGGTTGGACACTTACTGTTAGTTCGTTGCAGGATAAACTTTATTGGTTTAAAAGACAGTATTTATAGATTTTTCCTCATATTTAGCAATAACATTTAAAATGAAATGTAAGAACTAACTCCTTCAGATTAATGACACATAAGTGATGTAGCGTCGATAAAGCGATTTAGAGGGGTCATCTTTAAATTTCATGGAATTAATAATCAATGTGATCCCCATAACTCGTTAGTGGTGGCTTGGTTCAGCGTTCCAATAAAATTGTTGGTTCCTGAAACTCTGTAGGCGGTTAAATGACGTCACACCGAGGAAATGCTACTGTAGGTACCGTTTGGAAAGGTTTGTGCTGTTGCATTTCCTGGAAAATCCGTCTTAGATATCGTGAATGTCTTTCACAGAAGACGACTTAATGGAGTATATCTGCAAAGCTGGGTTCTTTGTTAACGAGCTATTGTCAGAGGGAAAAAAATGATAATCGTACATTTTATACGATATTAAGAATTCAGTATAGTATATTGGGATACTAAGGTAGCTACAAAATAGGAGTGAACATAAGGCGGGGGGGGGGGGGCTAGGTGTGGCTGATCTATCGCTACTAGCCAATGCGGTGCGTGCAACGTTGTACAGTTAAGCACGCATAGTGACTCGCTTTGCCGAACCATACGGCCAATTTCTTTGCGCGCTCTAAAGATGTTAGTTACAAAATTATTTAGGTTTTCCCATGCTACAGAGCTATTTTTTCTGAGGGTTACTGTACAAACTCCATGTTTGTAGCACATCTGGTTTCGGAGATATGGAAAGAGAAGATGCCTGACCAGAAAGTAAAGAATTATTAACTGTCAGTGAAGAAAAGCACACATGTAATGCTGCAGTTGTATTTTGTACCCTGCATTCAGTAAAGTTGTGATCTTTTAAGACCACACACGTGCATTTCAAAGTTAGTAAATATACCGCTTAGCAAGCCTAGTGCTGGTGCGTCTAGTAGTAACTGCGAAACAACTTGTAAGATTTTACATAAGCAGGCTAGAAATATTCTTGTTAATGTGTATTCCTTTTTCAAGCAAATGTCAAATAAAGACATTTTGGAAAGTGCAAATTTCACTTCACACTTTGTTGTAGTACTTCTAGGTATTCCTATATAATGTGAAATGTGTAGTGTTTAACTCCCGCATTTACTACATACGGCACCGCAGGCGACGACACTGATGATACATGAGATGAAGATGGAGCACAGGTGGAATGAGATGGTGGGGAAACCGGAGATCCCGGAGAAAACCCACCCCAGCGCCATGTTGCCCATCACAAATCTCACTTTGCGGTCGCCTGGGATCGAACCCGGGCCGCCTTGGTGAGAGCCAAGCGGTCTAACCACTGAGCCACGGCGCAGCCTATAATGTAATATACCGTTTGGTGTCCTGTACTCCATCAACGTGTAGGATTGTCTGCGATATGGAATCTGTGTTTGTATGAATTGGTTTTTACATATCCTGTAGCTAGGGCTGTAAAACACGGCGTAACTGACAGATTCACCTTGAGTCACCTTGTATTTTGGTCAAGTTTTCATGGAATGTCACTTAGTAACATAATTCGGTTGCTGCTGAGATTTCAGTTACTTCACACTCTCACTTCACAACGTGAACTAGTTCAGTTTCTTCGTTTATTATTAATCTTACATTGATCTCCTTTAAATTAACTTTGAGGACAAACCGCTTTTACTTTCGTCTTGTATTACTAAATTATTTCCAAAAAAGCCTCTTCTTTCGAATAGTTCACAAGTGTGCAGTTACGGGAATTCGCTCGGAGGACGTCCTAGCTTCTGGTACTCGCAGACTTGCTCTCTCACTCAGTAGTACTTATCACGTAACTTATTTTCAGACCCAATCATTTATCAATCTATATTCCTCAAGATACACATTATGTTATTGTAGGTACAAGAGAATACAGTAGACTTTAACTGATAGTCAAATGTTTTGTTTGTTATGTGATGTATACATGACTTTCTCTACTCTTGTACAAACACTTATTGCTCTATCTACTCAAAGATAAACATTATCTTATTGTAGTTACAAGGGAATACAGTAGACTTTAAGTGATAGTCAAATGTTTTGTGATTTCTGTTGTATTCAAAAGGCTTTGTGGAGGAATATCAGTGTCAGTACTGAATTTTGGGTTGGACACTTACTGTTAGTTCGTTGCAGGATAAACTTTATTGGTTTAAAAGACAGTATTTGTAGATTTTTCCTCATATTTAGCAATAACATTTAAAATGAAATGTAAGAACTAACTCCTTCAGATTAATGACACATAAGTGATGTAGCGTCGATAAAGCGATTTAGAGGGGTCATCTTTAAATTTCATGGAATTAATAATGTGATCCCCATAACTCGTTAGTGGTGGCTTGGTTCAGCGTTCCAATAAAATTATTGGTTCCTGAAACTCTGTAGGCGGTTAAATGACGTCACACCGATGAAATGCTACTGTAGCTACCGTTTGGAAAGGTTTGTGCGCTTGCATTTCCTGGAAAATCCGGCTTAGATATCGTAAATGTCTTTCACAGAAGACGACTTAATGGAGTATATCTGCAAAGCTGGGTTCTTTGTTAACGAGAGCTATTGTCAGAGTGAAAAAAAAAAGATCATCGTACATTTTATAAGATATTAAGAATTCAGTATAGTATATTGGGATACTAAGGTAGCTACAAAATAGGAATGAACATAAGGCGGGGGGGGGGGGCTAGGTGTGGCTGATCTATCGCTACTAGCCAATGCGGTGCGTGCAACGTTGCACAGTTAAACACGCATACTGACTCGCTTTGTCGAAACATACGGCCAATTTCTTTGCGCGCTCTAAAGATACTAATTACAAAATTATTTTGGTTTTCCCATGCTACAGAGCTGTTTTTTTTCTTCTGAGGATTACTGTACATTCCTCATGTTTTTTTTGTGTAATTTACGTCCTCCAACGTTAAGTCATATCGGACGATGAATAGAATGGGTGAAATGAAGCTCAAATGAGCTTAGGGCCCATAGAGCTTAGATTTACCCGACATTCGTCTTTTAGGACAAGGGAAAACCCCGGAAAAACCTTTATCCAAAAAGCTCACCCTGACCGAGATTCGAACTCGGGACCTCTTGTACGTGAGGCAGACATGCTACCACCACGCTACCGAGGCGGCAAAAACCCCATGTTTGTAGCACATCTGGTTTCGGAGATATGGGAAGATAAGGCTCCTGACTAGAAAGAAAAGAATTATTAAATGTCAGTGAAGAAAACCACACACGTGTTATGCTGCAGTTACATTTTCTACCGTGTTTTCAGTAAAGTTGTGATCTTTTAAGACAGACGTGCTTTTCAAAGTTAGTAAATATACCGCTTAGCAAGTCTAGTACTGGTGCGTCTGGTAGTAACTGCGAAACAACTTGTAAGATTTTACATAAGCAGGTTAGAAATATTCTTGTTAATGTGTATTCCTTTTTCAAGCAAATGTCAAATAAAGACATTTTGGAAAGTGCAAATTTTGCTCAGAGTCGAGCGTTAATGTTACAAGCTTGTCACGTGAATGTTCATTCTGTGACAAACATTGTTAAAGAAGGCAGGCAAATAGTTTACCAAATTAGATCTCCAGGGAAACATCGGGCAGCTAAAAAAACGTGCTACAATGCGTGCAGAAACACAAACGTGCTTGGACAATTTTTATATACGGATTCTGTATCTTCTATGTATAATATTCTGAAATCTCTTGGGTTCAAATATAGGAGAACCAATGATGGTCACAAATTTCTGCTTCAAGGAAGCGATATTGTTGCTGCAAGACTAAAATTTCTGCGCACAGTGCACATTATTACATGCGATTTATGGTGTAAAAATGCTTCATTAATACACATTCATATCTTCCATATTTATTAAGTATTTTAATGAAACAAAAATTGGTTTAAAATCCATTACAGACTATACAAATATGACATTCTTAAAATAGAAACTACATTCACAAATCGTTGAAATGTCACTATTTTGTTTCACTGTACCAAACACCTTCTTTCGTACAACACATCTAATTTGAGTTATTTTCTTTTGTGTGTATATGAACGATAGCTACGTAAGCGAACTGTTCTCCAGTTTAAAGTTTTAAGGTTCACATTATGCGATAATGATTGTATATGTTCTCACACACATGCTGAAATATTAAGCAAACTTCTCTGTCAGCATCACTGTACTCCTCAGCATCTGTACGATACTTGCTAGGTTTAGACAAAGACAGATATATCTTCCATCTCTGTCACCCACTAGCCATGGAACTGGCAACGTCAAGACAGTGCGATAACCGTATTGGCTCAAACCATGTTCATTCTTATTTTGTAGCTACTCTAATGTAGCAAGCACTTTATACGGAACGAGGAACGGTTTGAAAAAACGAGGTGCTTCCGCCGAGTTTCCTTTTTTCCCAATTTCCAAGATTCCTTTAGTTCATGTGTATTGCATACTATTTTTGCACTATGTGTATTTATATATTAGTATGAAGTTTAGTAATTAAGATATTAGCTGAAATATTAATAAATATAATTGAAGATATATGTCAGATTTTAGAACGTGCATCGCCTATATGGTTGCCGTGGAGAAATAATTAATGTTGTTGGCCATGTCGCCATATTATAGTTGTTAAAACTTTAATACGAATTTGACCGAGCGTTTCTGATTCTGGAGAAAGTAGTAGTTGACGTCTACAGTGATGATGATATAGAAGGGGTGTGGAAAGCTGGATGTGGTCAATTTATATATCCCATTGGATATAAACAGCATTGGTGCAGTGTGTTCAAAAAGAGCAACATATCTGAGGATCCAAAATTTTATACTGGTCATGTCTTAAGAAGAACCTCTGCTACTTTCTTAGTAGGTTCTGGTGTCGATGTTTTGTCACTTAAACGACATGAAGATTGGAAATCATCTACTGCGTCAGAGTATGTGGAGAATTCTCTGCGAAGTAAAATGTTTTCGGACAAGATTTTTGTACGGTGAGAACTGTAGTGAAGCAGACACCAGGACCGTCCTCTTCTGGAGAAATATATAGCACAATAAGTTTAGATGTAAAGAGCAGGAGTGGAAATAGTGCAATTGCATTCAATAACTGTACAAATTGTAATGTTTCAAAATACATGTTTTTACTTACCGAACTAGTGTTTTTCGTCATGCACTGAGATTTCTTTTGTTTTCACAGCAACTATACTGCAGGTGCGAATGTCAACTTACGATGCATAGCAACAATAACGGTAAGTATGGAATATTAGTTACATAAGGCAAAGAAACTATTATGAAATAGTTTGTTACGTGCATTAATTGAATTCTGTACAGAGGGAAACATAAACCGACTTGTTGGATAGTGTTTTGTTTGGTAACAGCAGCAAGCCGTGTGATGTAACCTTTCAGCTTGATTGAGAAGATCTGTCAACCTCAGAGAAGGCCTTGGATATCATATGCCGTGTTCTGCAGTTATATCAGCGCTGTCGGAATTTTGTGTCGCAGTAAACCCTGGGCCGGAACTCAACCAACTGACCAACAATATACGTTTAGATGTATAAACATGGAAGAATTTTGAACTAATTCTTATGATGCCAGTACTACAGAGCTGTTGGCTCCTTTTTACTTTAAACTGATACGTAAAGAAACTTTCTACTTTATTCGTAAATTGGATGTCCAAATTCTACCTCAAGTCGATTAATTTATTAAACATGCTTTTAAATCCTACATAGTCCAAGATAAGACAAAGTCCCTCCACTTCCCCACCCCACGTGTGTCGACACTTAGAATCAGGGTAGCCTCCCCCAGTCCGCTTATCGTAAATAGCCATATTAAAACGGGTTACTTTATATTAATGGGTTATAACGTACGTATTTTAACCCTCGAGCAGTCGCGTGGGCTACATATGTAGCCCAGCCATTTTGTTTTTGCAAGTGCGCATCTCCTTCTGCTTTTATGGTGCTGTGGGTTTTGGTAAATTCTTGACGCAATGTGTTCTAAACGGTAAGTTGGCTATAATATATTTTAGCGAGACAGCATTTTTGTTATTTGCGATTAATCTCAGTTGCGCACAGCTGTAGCCCGCGCGACCACTAATGTAATGGCTAGGGGTGATTTTTCGCAAATGTGAATAGCGCAATAAAGTGCGAAATTGAGTCAAAATGCGACATGAATTTGAAATCGATGATTTTCCAAGTAATTACGAGGTACGTCCAGAAAGTAAGTTCTGTTTGGTAATAAAATTAAATTATGTATAGATACGGAAAAGTTATTTATTGGACAAAATTCTACAACTCTTAAACTACTTTTCCACACAACTGCCAAAATTTTGCAGGCATTTGTCATAGCGAGGCACAAGTTTTTGTATACTTTCTTCATAGAAGTTTGCTGCCTGTATCTTCAAATAGTTGGAAACATTTTCTTTCAGCTCTTCGTCATTGTTGAAGTGTTGACGGCCAAGGAAAGATTTGAGATGCAAAAACAGATGAAAGTCGCTAGGAGCGAGGTACGGGGTGGTCAAACACGTCCCAGCCAAATCCCTGTAGGATGTTTGTCGTCGCATTTGCAGTGTGTGGTCGTGCGTTGTCATAAAGAAACACAACACCTTTTGACAGCATTCCTCGGCGCTTATTCTGTATTGCGCGGCGCAATTTCCTAAGTGTCTCGCAATAAACATCTGCTTTCATTGTTTGACCACGCGGTAAGAAATCAATGAGTAAGATGCCTTTCCTGTCCCAGAACACTGTGCACATCATTTTTCGAGGTGTCAAGATTTGTTTCGGCTTAACCTTTGCTGGGGATGAAGTGTGCCTCCATTCCATTGATTGACGCTTACTTTCAGGGTTGTTGTAAGAAACCCAAGTTTCATCTCCTGTGACTATCTGTGTCAGAAATTCTTCGCCGCCTTCATCATAACGGGTCAAAAACTGAAGTGCACTATCCATCCGTTTTGTTTTGAGTTGCTCAGAAAGAATCTTTGGCACCAAACTTGAGCAAAGTTTACGAAATTTCAGTTTTTCGGTAACAATTTCATGAACTAGTGATCGTGAGATTTGGGGAAATTTCATAGCGAGAGCACTAATTGTAAACTTGCGGTTTTCCTGGATCTTGTCATCAATTGCGTGAACAATTCTTCTGTAGCCAAAGATGGACTCCCACTTCGTTCTTCATCGTGCACTTCACTATATCCTTCATTGAACTGTCGGACCCATCTTCTCACCATTGTATCACTCATCGCATTTTGTCCGTAAACATCGCAAATTTGCCGATAAATTTCAATCGGTTTTACTTTCTTAGCATTCAGAAAACGAATCACATATCTGATATCATAAGCGGCGGGATTTTCAATCAACACCGATATTGTAAACAAGCACAACAAAGCGTACGTGGCTGACAGCGATCTCACAATGGCGATACAGAGCGCCTACCGCGCATGTGCGGAACTGCGATCGCAGCGCTGCAGCGGAGATAAATTGAAACAGAACTTACTTTCTGGACGCTCCTTGTATTTTTTTCCAATGCTTTTTCTTCTGGAAACTATAACTGAAGAGCGTGTGGAACCTCTGCATGTTTAGAAAGTTATGAACTAAGTGACCTCTCTTCTGTAATGTGGAAAGCAACCCTTCCCGCTAAATTAGCTTATCGTTCCACCATTGTCCACTATTGCTTTGCAATGCATTTGGGGTCCTACCAACAGCATAGATGCTGAAAGATATTTCAGTAAATATTTGATTGTGAGTAACATGACGACTCAAATGACAGAACAGAATACTGAAATATGTTCACTGCTTTCATTTAACAGCGTTACTGAATCAATAAATTATGAGTTATGACTAGGGCCCGGAAGTTGTTGACCTAAACATTCTCTAAAAATAAGCTATAAAATGATCTTAAATTATAAAAAAATGCACATAAAAGGTAAAAAAATGACCTAACAAAAATTAGCAATTTCTTTCATAATAATAAATTAATAACTGTCACAGACAAATAATAATAATATATATGGTTCGAAAAACCACATTTTAAAATTGACTTTCTTAGTAAATAATGTAATTATTGCTACTAAATAATAAATTCAAAATTCATCATGTCATTTTCAATTTTATAAAATATATGTTTCCGCCAAACTCTGAAACATACTGTTTCAAACGGAATGCAGTTGATTGTTTTTATTTCGGCATTTCAGTTCTACAACACAACAAATTTACACACCTCACATACTACTCTCCTTACTGCGACACTTCCAGCTACTGAAGTCCTGAAGATCCAATCCACTCGTATTGCATGATGCAATCAGCGATTCCTCGAATTGATACGTCATAAATTAACCAGCACTATTAGGACACTGACCTGTGTTAATTACATGTTTACCACACTTACAAAGTTACTATTTCATTAAAGATTATGACATAAATGAACTTTTAATCACGGATTATTTTTAAAAAGACCAAAAAGCCCATGGGTTAGGGTCAGGTCGGCCAAGGTAATCAAACCCGGGCCTCCCGACGGGCAACAGATGAAAATGCCCAAAAACTTCGTCAAAAAGAAAGAAAATGACCGGAAAATGCATCTGAATGTTAACAAATGACTTTATTATAAAAATGTGGAGAGAATGTATTTTGATGACCTATAGAAACCATATACATCTAAAGTATTTGTTCCAGAATGTACTTAATTTCCAATAAGCATCGTGTGAGACTACTCAGAAAAACAAATGACTTCTCATCAAAATCGGGCCCTAGTTATGACATAAGCCAATTTTGTGCAATTTCATTTTATTGTCCTAGTTTTACATCGGTATGGGTTTATCTTTCTTGTGTCATGTAGTATGCTTTAGTCTGTATCAGTTTGTTTTATATTTGTAAGTTGACAAATTATGCACTTTTAACTCACTGTCATTAATAACCCTCCATAAATGTGTTTTAAATCTCATATTAATATTCATAATTTAAAAATATTAACTCATATTACACTTTTTTCAAAATGCTATAGAATGCTAAGTTGGAAATGTATAAATGCTACAAAATGCTAAATGTAAAAATCAAAATGCTAAATATTACTCATAGTAATGGCTACTAAGAGAAAGGTCACACGTGTATCAGTGCCATGTGTATTTCTTCTGTGAATCAGAAGTATAAGAAAATCAAACGACGCTGTTTCTTGAGACAGTGTTCTGGGAGCTCATAAATAGGAAGCGGATTTATAGGAACTAAAAATGTGTGAAGTAGGCAGGCAAAAAGGCACTAAAAATTTGCTAAGTAACCACTTAGAAATACACAATTTTAGTAAAATGCACTATAAATACACAATAACAAATTGACAATCATGGCAACATTTTATGCAACAAATTCGCTAAACACATACTATTTTGTGGTTCCTAGAGGAAATAGTTCTACATTTACTCCAAATTTTATAAATGGCTACACAGCGAGTTAAAATATCAGATATTGTCGTATAATTAAAATACATATTGTCACCCGAACGTCGGAACACCCTATAGAGCGGGAAAGCAGGAGACGGTCAGCGTTAGCCACGTCCCTCTCGTTTGTCTTATAGTGGTAACAAGGGGTGGCTGGGGAAAAAACATCACTGCGCCGTCTCTTTCTGTTCCACCTATGTTCTCGAACTTACGGCATATTTCATCTAATCTAGAACCTTCCAGATCGGCCCGCTGACCCTATATAAGCAACACGACGGGCAAGAGGAGCCAGTCAGTCAGTTCTTGGCGTAAGAATGCAGTGCTAGTGTACGACGAGAAGACTGTGTGAGTGCATCGGAGGAGTGTACGTAATTACGAGTGCAAGTGAAATTGTAACGGACGAACTGGTGAATCGTAATTGTGTACATTACGTAATTCTGTGTAATTGGCAAGTGTTTAACTGTAAGTCGGTGGAAATAAAGAACATTTTTGAGTGGTGCAATTGGACTTTACATTTCACGAACCCACAAAGTCACAATATACATCCGCTTCACTAAGTAAGAACCATCGTGTGCAGAAAGGTGTGGAGTAATAAACTATGTCAAAATGGATTTGGGGGGGGGGGGGTTAAGGGTGAAAATTGAAATATCTGAAGATTTTGTTAGATTTGTTTCAAATTTATACTATTTATTTTTGTGATCGATCAAGAATGGAGTAATACCAAGTTTCGGCTTTCTAGTTACAATAACTCCTGAGTAATTAACAGTTTATGTCTAAATTACATGCGATTTTCAAAATGTCTCACATATTGTAATTTTAAAAATAAGCCTGGGGTATAAGTTTCTGCACCCATTTTTACCCATTAATGACCTGTACCTATTTGAAATATTTGTCTTTGCCATATCAACGAAGGGAAAAAATATTATACCTATTTAACAATTTTTATTTTCCTAAGTGTTTTCAGTAAGAAGTAAGCATTATAATCTTTTTCAATACAAATAACAAAAACACAACAAATGTAAATGGGTACTCTTAATATGCAGCTGCCCTTAGAGCCATGTTTAGAATTTCATACAGATTAATAGAAAACTGCATCCTGTGGAACAGTTTGAAGTTAGGAAAATGTAGAAAATATGGAATCTGAGAAATCAGAGGTTAAAATTACGTAATAGCAGCTACCATACAGGTGTAGGGTTATTTAAATAGTCATGTGACGTTTTCTGTAGTGCCGCTAGAAACAAAACAAAACAAAAAAACTTTATATTGTAGTGTGTCTATATTAATTTTAAGACAAAACAAACTAAATTTGGTATTGTAAGTTTTGGGCCAATTTGCACAGATATGTCTCCTTTATAAACCCCTTTTTGTACATCCAATGTGCAGCAGTAAGAAACTTATCTTCCCCGAAAACTTGACGTTGAAACCAACAAATACAAAAGCTGTTGTCACAAATTACAAGCAAAAGGAATTGGCTAAAAAGGCGGTTTTATGCACTAATAAGCAGAATAGGCACAAACCTATAAAGTAGGCGTTTATAGGCACTGCAAAACTAAGAAATTAGGCTAATGATTGTAGGAAACGTGCTTTTCACTTAAAAGCCTACGTTTCTGGACAAAGGAATAAAATAGGCAAATAGGGCAAAATCGCCCCTACTCATAAAGCCTCAAATAGCAAGAACGGCAGAACTGACACTATACCAGTCTCACTAAGATTCTTCTCGGAATTGACGGCGTTCGCAGAACACAAGTCGCACAGCTTCACAACAAGGTAAGTAGGTGCTACTTATGTGGAAGAATCAAGGATAAATCTACCAGGAAGAGTTGCAGCATGTGTCAAAGAAAGATTTGCAATAATCATTCCACGTCGGTTTGTAAAGGTTACCTACAAGAAGAATTATAAACCAAATAGTAATTTTGTTCTTGTGTCTTATTTTGAGACTGTTACTATACATATGGTGATTGTTGGAGTAATGTAAACATTTAATACATTTAATCTGTATCAGATATTGTTATTTTCACTACTATTAACTTGTTTAATATGATTCAGGAATGTAAAGGAGCACTATAAACGACACATAACATACTTTAATTTACGAGGGCTGTTGATCATAATCTTGATGGTCCTTCTCAAAATAGTTTCCCCTGAATGCGATGCACTTTTCCCAGCGTCTCTGCCAGTCTTCAAAGACATGCTGGAAACCATTTTTTGAGAGATCCTTCAAAATCACCTCCGGAGTCTTCACCATTGCTTCTGATGATGGATAATGCCTCCCACGAAGGCCTTTCTGCAAGTTAGGGAATAGAAAAAAGTCACATGGGGCTAAATCCGGACTATAGGGAGGGTGAGGGAAGCACTTTACGTTGATTTTTGCAAGATATTCAGCAACAACATTGGCAATATGCGGCCGCGCATTATCGTGGTGCAGCATCCAGCCTGCTTCACGGAAATGCAGTCTTTTTGCGCCTGATATGGACTTGCAATGTTTTCAGGACATCCCTGTAGTATTGTCCAGTTACTGATGTGTGCAGGTACAACATGCTGATAAACCATTCCATGAATATCAAAGAATGAGATGACCATAACTTTCCCAGCAGAAGCGACCACTTTTGCTTCTTTGGGGGGTTGGTGATGAAGGAGATTTCCACACTGAGCTTTGCTGTTTGCTCTCAGGATCAAAATGTTGTAACCAAGTCTCATCAGCAGTGATTACGTTTGAATGAAACTCCGGATCTTCCTCTAACATCAACTTTAACTGCATGTTACCTCCATTGCAGCGGTAGGCGATACTGAACATGTATCACAGGCGGGAACCAGGAGTACCAACAATGAAACTACTACGGCGTGTTTGTTTCACATTAAGCTAACAGAATATAATAAGACTGAATTTTAGTGCGAAAAATTATGACCGTAAAAAAATTATGATCATTCTTTATTGAACAGCCCTTGTAATATCAAATTATCTTGAAGCAGTTCATTAAACTCAACTTAAATATAAGTAAACACTATAAAGAAATAAAGGAATGTCCCATAAGGGTATTAAAACAATTATAAACAATGCATAAAGTAGATTTTATACGGGCTACATATATATGTATATGTATCCCACGAGACCACTCCCGTCACCAATCATCACGCGAATACACGAGGGTTATAGGGATATGAGGTTTACGAGTCTCCCAGTATATTACTACTGACGTCAGTCCCGCAGGGATAATCCGGTTCGCAACTTTAGTTTATTTACAACTATTATGTGCTTCAAATGGGAAGAGTTCTCGCCTGTAGCCAATCAGATGCGTTAGAGCCTTCACGGTTGCCACCTTGTTACCCCCACTCTTTTTTTATATTTCCCTCTCTCTCGCAAGGCCGCGCCGTGGCTCACTGGTTAGACCGCTTGGCTCTCACCAAGGCGGCCCGGGTTCGATCCCAGGTGACCGCAAAGTGAGATTTATGGTGGACAACACGGCGCTGGGGCGGGTTTTCTCCGGGACCTCCGGTTTCCCCCGCCATCTCATTTCACCAGTGCTCCATCTTCATCTCATGTATCATCAGTGTCACCGCCTGAGGTGCCGTATGTAGTAAAAGCGGGCGTTAAACACTACACATTCTCTCTCGCACACTTGCGTGTGTTCGTGGCGCTAGACCTAAGGGAACGCAAACTGAATTTTCCAAAGTATTATAATAATGCAGTTGTAATCACAATTGCAACATGAATATTCGTATATTACACAAATGTTTCAAATATTAATTTAAAGTTAATTATAGTTTATGAATTACTTATTTTTCTAATCCAACAAAAATGCCAGCGGTGCATCCGTATAGCTGTGAATGTTACTCACGTTACGAGATAATTCGTCACTGTCATTGTCTTCATCGTCTGAGTACTGCAAATTTATGATGATAGGTTCCAAAATCTCGTTACGTGCTATTTCTATCCAAAAGTCGTCTTTTTCTAGTTTATCTGATGTCTCACGCAGTTTTCCCAGTCTTGTTGTGTTCCTTGTTAACTTCTTTGTGAATAAGTCGTTCAACGTCAGTCATTTTAAAAAATATTATTTCTGTTTGCAACATAATTTGAGTTCACATTAACTCAATTGGATAGTTCTAGCAGTAGTAAGAGGGGAGGGGACGTGGACCGTGTCTCATTGATCCAGCTGATACACTTTTTCAAGGAAGAGTAACTAAATAAAGCTGCATTGAACTCTAGAGTAAATAGAGATTACGAACCAGTCATAAACAAAGATATATGACCAGACACGTTCTGCCACGTTTCCTCTCATTGAATTTAACAAACACCTTGGCTTATTCAAAGTACACATTCCTTTCACAACGTCATGTCAAATGTTAACGTTTCAGTTCTGAGTAATTTCAAATATACGTTCACGCATACATGCCAACCAATAATGATGTTCATTACAGTGCTTACGTCGCAATGCATTGTTATAGTATAATGATATCTACTTTATTTATTTGTATTAGAAAAACTATTTGAGCTAAAATTATAGGGTTTTCATTGTTATGTTAAATACACTACTCTCTTCTTCCACATGGATCAGGCTTGACAAAATCTGAATTTTTGTGTTAGCGTGAATAGTATTTATTAGAGATTGATTAGCTTGCCGCTGTCACGCACCACTTAGCGGGAATGCAGTACGACAACACTGCAGGACTCCGATTGGTTGCGCTCAAGGACAAACACCTTCCCATTTGAAACATATAACACTGCTCGCCACGCAGGGAGTGCAAGGTGTTTGACATATTGTGTTAATAGCATTACTTTCACAATCACCATTTTATAAATCAAAAACCATTTTTAAATTAAAAGTTTTAGGTATTATCAACAGCCATTAAGCAACTTGAAGAATGTAATTTCAAGCGTATAAAAGAAGTCCAGGAGGTGTCTGCAAAAATTAACAATATAGAGAATGCACCACCTACCAAACGAACAAAAACTGAATTGTCCAGTATTCTACACAAACATACTGGATTTTCGGTACTGTGTAATATAAGAAATAATCTAAGTTTTGGACACACACACATGAAAATAATTTGTACTACTCATATGCACCATTAACGCCATGTAACGTTGAAGGAATTCTCTCCCAATATTTTGTTTCAGCGACAGGCGCAGAAAATTCAAAAATTCACATTCGACAATTTACAAGTGTACAAGGTTGTTCATTGTAGTTCCCGCAACGAAAGCAATGAGAAGGATAGTCATGTAGGTTACATTTTGTATCGTAACGGACTGTACACACATAGCGCATTGCTATACTTGACATCGGACAGACTTTAACAGAATTTTTCTCCTACAGAAAATAGCTATCAGATACCTGGCAAAAATAACACGTACGAGTTCATGCAGGTCGTATTTTAAAAAATTAAACATACTTACTCTTCCCTGCTTATTTATTCTGCGAACAATACTTTTTGTACATAACAGGAATATAACCTCCACAAATTCCGAAGTCCATACATATGAAACAAGGGGAAAGAACAACTATAAAGGTCACAGGCTAAAATGTTTTGAACATAAGCCCCAATACTTCGGTCCAAAACTACTTAATAAGCTTCCGGAAAGCCTAAAAATACTGTGTCAGCTAATTATCGGAAGGCACAACCAGCTAGTAGCTGGGTGGGTGACAGGAGGCATTAAGACCACGCCCACCCATTTATCTTGTGGCGTTCACTGAAGGGGATGGTTAGGGAAGTGTCACGAGGCACTTGCCGTCTCTTTCCCCTCCCCCTGACGTCTGGAACCATCGGGATGTTGTTCCGAGGCCGCGAAGCTTCCAGAAACAGCGATCTTCCTATATAAGGGCTGCAGTGCACAAGTCAGTTCAGTTCTTGGCGAGCAGCCGTGAAGAGCGCCGTGCTAGCGAACGGACTGGAAGACTGCGTACGTGTATCAGAGGAGTTGTACGTAATTGTGAGTGTGGAGTGAACCTGTGACAAACGAACTGGTGGATTGTAATTGTGTGCGCTACGTAATTCTATGTAATCGGCAAGTGTTCCAACTGTAATTCGGTGAAAATAAAGAACATTTTGAGTTTGTGCAATCGGAATTTTAATTTCACCAACCCACAAAGTCTATATATATACGAGGGGGGCCCAAAAGAAACCGGACTCCGAGGGCGCTGCCACTCGTAGACATAATGCAGGGTTCTCACGCTAGATGGTGTTAGTAGAGACGCTCATGAAACAGCTGTGCAGACGGCGTCAGTGTAGAGCTGAACGTGGCAAGTGTGGTATTGTGTTTCTCTGACTGTTGGCGGGTTACCTCTGCGAAGTCGTTATGGCAACTTTAAAAGAACAAAGAGTATGTATGAAATTTTGTTGACACACCAAATGCTTCAGAAAGCTTCCAGGAGGACGCTATGAGCCGCACACAGGTTTTCGAGTGGTTTGGGCGCTTTAAACGTGGTGAGATATGTGTTGAAGACCAGGCTCGTTCTGGACGCCCTTCAACATCGCGAAATAAGGAAAACATTGAAAAGGTCCGCCAAAAGATCAACGAGGATCGTCGCCAAACAATCGACCATATTTCAGCAGCGACAGGAATCAGTTAGAGCTCACGCGGGAGGATTTGCACATGAGACGTGTTGTTGCTAAATTTGTTCCGCGCCTTCTCACACAGGAGCACAAAACCATCCCCATGAATGTGTGTCAGGACTTGAAAACAGAGATTGCTCGTGATCCAAACTTCTTGAACAAAGTCATTACAGAGGATGACAGTTGGTGTTACGGGTATGACCCAGAAACCAAGCAAGCGTCAAGCCAGTGGAGGACTCCCAACTCTCCCAGACCAAAAAAGCAAGGCAAGTGAGGTCAAATGTGAATATGATCATCATTGTCTTTCTTGATGTTCGTGGAATTGTGCATCGGGAATTCGTACCTCCTGGCCAGACTGTTAACCAGCACTTTTACTTGGATGTTTTAAGGCGTCTGCGAGAGGATGTGAGGAGGAAATGCCCGGAACTTTGGCGATCAGGTGATTGGTTTCTGCATCACGACAACGCTCCAGCACACACGGTCTTACGAGTGACCCACTATTTGGCATCTCAGAGGTGGTCTGTCGTTCCCCACGCTCCTTATTCGCCGGACGTAGCCCCGTGCGACTTTTTCCTATTTCCACGAATGAAAAAAAAAAAACACTAAAAGGGGAGCGTTATGGCAATGTGGAGGCGGTAAAAACAGCTTCGCAAAGGGCACTGGACAATATCAAACTTGAAGAGTTCCAAACATGCTTCCAACATTGGGAAAAGAGACTTGACAAGTGCATCGCATGTAATGGAGAGTATTTTGAAGGCGACTGAAGTAATGTTGTAAAAAGGTTCATCAATAAAGTTTTTATGACAACAATCCGGTTTCTTTTGGGTCCCCCCTCATATGTGTGTGTGTGTGTGAGAGAGAGAGAGAGGATGAATGACATTTTTTGACAATGTTTGTAAAACATAATATAAAATGTCTGTATTATGTTATAGTGAACAATAAATTGATTAGTTGTTGATGTCTCCCTTGTACCTGTGTGCGTACATTGATTCCTAAGGTGTACCCGATCCGATGTCTGATTATTAACAACAGTGGTAATCCCCTACGGTTTGTAGTGGACTTACGAGTACATTCCCAGAAAATTAAAGATACGCACTTCATTTGTCATGAAAATATCCTAACATATGTTTCAATTAAATGTTTATAGACATTTAAAAAATGTAGAAAATGTTAAATATTTGTGATATAAACGGTAGTTTCGGATATATTAATTTCCTTCGCACCCTTGAAACTTCTTGAGCTTGAATAACAAGTTTGTTGTGGGTGAAATACAATCGGTACATCCTGTTACCCACTGCAAAGAGAAAGTAAACAAGACGAAAAGATATAGTATTTCTAAGTTGGTTGGTCTAGACAAGATTTGTGTGAAGAAGCTATTTAAAGTGGTTTTGTTACATTCATATTGAGTTATAATATAATCATAAACAGTTATTTTGTCGAAATTCTGTCTCACATTGCCACATACATCAGAGAAACATTATTTACTCCAATCAGCTGATCCCGAGATAGTCATTTTGTAATTTGCTCATTAGCAGCTTTAGTAGTTTTGACACCAGATGTAGCTCACGTCAGCTGTTTGTTTCCTGGCATGTTGACAGATTTTAATCGTAAAATAGCAGAATATGCATTTTTAACTTTGAGTGTTGTTCAGAGATTTACGAGTTTCTCTTCATCGAATTGTTATTCACACAATGAGAATACAACTGAGTGGAGAGATGAAGAAAGAAGTGTTTGCAAACATGAGAAGCACGAATACAGGTTAACAAACTCACCTTCTGAGACATCTCCATTGCAGCAGTGGTCTTGTACACAGTCTTATCTCAGCAGACATCTTGGACACGACTGGCTCAGGGTAAACAACCCTGATGGTGCTCTCTGCCCCACCAATACCTTCTCATACACGTCATGACGACTGATAGTATAACTCCTACAAGATTATATAATGATCCCAGGAACAATTGCCCTTGAGTCCAACCAAGTTACAAAACCGATAACACGTTCAACTCACGCAGCAAGAACCAACCTCAGCGTTTCTTTATTTTCTTCCTTGGTTTACAATCGCACGACTATATACATGCTTCCTAGAGTAAAATGTATTAATATTTAAGGAGCTCTTACGTTTCTTTTTAATTTTTCTACAACAATAGGCAGTAGATAGATAGGGTGCTGTATTCATCTCAAAACAATCTATACTGAGACTATTTAAAAACACGCAATGATCTCGGGACTTTGAGTCCAACCAAGTCACAAAACTGCTTTAGTTATCGTTTTCAGTGATAACACGTTCAACTCACGCAACAAAAGTCAACGTCGGCGTTTTCAGACTGTTCGAATTGTAAACAAGCATTTGTAGAAAAAGAAAAAAAAAGTCCGCGCGCGTGTGTGTTTGAAAAACACTCAATAATGATAATTCACTTAAAAACCAAACTTAATATTAACGTTCAATATCTTTCGAAAATGCAATGCTAAATTATTCAAGAAAATCGCTACCAAACCAAACTTTAATATAAGTGCTTCATATATCTCTTTATTAAACTACCATATGTCTCATATATATATATATATATATATATATATATATATATATATATATATGAGACAAATGAAATGAATACCTTGAATTTTCTGTAAATTCCTCTGAAGTCGTCTTCATGAAGAGCAATCATTGTTACCAACATGTTTGAATAAGTTTGTATTACCGACATAACGTCAACAGTCCTATTGTTTCATGCAATAATAACGTAACACAAAAGTCAATTACAAAAACTATTGTTTTACCATCATATTAGTATTAATGCATCACTTTATTCATTAATACGTTGACTTTATGGTATCCCTCGAAGATAAAGCAGTAAAAACGAGTAGTAAGTTAATAAATAGCCAAGTTGTTGGTTTATTAACTGTTGAGTGGTCTCTATTAACATCTTAAGTCAAATAATAATAATAATAATAATAATAATAATAATAATAATAATAATAATAATAATAATAATAATAATAATAATAATAATAATAATAATAATAATAATAATAATAATAATAATAATAATAATAATAATAATAATAATAATAATAATAATAATAATAATAATAATAATAATAATAATAATAATAATAATAATAATAATAATAATAATAATAATAATAATAATAATAATAATAATAATAATAATAATAATAATAATAATAATAATAATAATAATAATAATAATAATAATAATAATAATAATAATAATAATAATAATAATAATAATAATAATAATAATAATAATAATAATAATAATAATAATAATAATAATAATAATAATAATAATAATAATAATAATAATAATAATAATAATAATAATAATAATAATAATAATAATAATAATAATAATAATAATAATAATAATAATAATAATAATAATAATAATAATAATAATAATAATAATAATAATAATAATAATAATAATAATAATAATAATAATAATAATAATAATAATAATAATAATAATAATAATAATAATAATAATAATAATAATAATAATAATAATAATAATAAACTTTAGTTAATTGATGGAAATTAATCATTTCTCCACACTAGCCGTATATAGGCATGAAAAATTCAATGCCATTCCCGGGATTTGAACCACGGATCTCCTGGTTTCCGTCCAGTCGCTCTTAACCTTTGAGCTACCATGGCCAACGTGCCGTCCTGACATTAAATTCTCCAGTTGACTCGGCATTGAATTTTTCATGTTGACTCTATCCATCAAATAATAAACTTGTACATCCAGAATAAGATTTTTGAATGTAGCCATTCCTGTGCTTTGTGTGGGACTGGCTTCTTATTGTGTTTTTAGACTTTAGTGTATTCCCCGGCCTCAGGGATTTCGCAGACTGCCCTGCCGCTACCTGCCTAATAGATCGTTCTCTTCTTGGACAAAACAATTGCGATTGTGTGACGTCTTTCGGTTCCTTAGGATTCCATTTCACTGTTTCGAGAACATTCATTTTGCAGCATGTATCGTTGTGTTGAGGTCCTATATAATATTCTAGTACGAGTTTTGATTTAGCAGTTCAATAACGATTCCATTCTACTAATCAGTTTTGCTTTGTTTTGTTTTGTTTTCTCTCAGGTGTAATGCCAATCGCTTAAAAGACAAATGAAGGCGTGTTTACCAGTAAATGAGATTCTCAACTTTTTTCGGGTTAGTTTTTAAGTTTTTATTTTTACCCACTCACAGGAATATTTATCTGGACAAAAACACGAACAGGAGTACGAATGGCTCCCGAAACCACGGTATAGCAGCGCTTATGGACCAAAGAACCTTTGTGCTTCTAACTTAATTCCTGGGAGGAAGGGATAAGGGATCGACGGGCTCCAGAGATGCCAGTCCAGTGGAACGTAGCCACAACACACGATAGCTAATGATGGGACAAGAAATTCCTGATAGAAGAGGAAATTCCAGCCGGGAAAACCACGAAAAAAACCGATCGACATCCTGACCTGATGGCAACAGAAACCGTCATATCCTAGGTGGGACTCTAACCCACGGTATTTTCCAACAGAGCACTAATGAAGGGATTTCGGTTCGAATTCCACTTGTTTTTTAATCATCGGCAAAAAGCACGAAGTAATATCGGCCTTTAAGTTATTACTTCGTACGATCCTCTAGGAATCCTTTCCTGTGAATATTTTTACAATTGAAGTTCAGTGAAGGAGTCACCTGACAATTTGTATAAGATTTTATGGTTTTTCTAGTAATTATAACGTGTTTTCCCAAATTTCCAGAAGATGTTTGTACACGTGTTAATGAGTTTCAAGTTGGCACACGTGTTTTTCTGTTGATAAATTCACAATGGGTCATGTTTCTGCCCAAGGCTGCTGCATATACACTCAGGCGATTACGCTAATCAATATAAAATAACAACCACAGACAAAGATTATTCACTAACCCTTTATTTGATATTATCTTGAGGATTTACTATTAATAACGTAATAAAATACTTTTATCATGGTATAACTTCCGACGTAACACTTCTTTCTATGGCAACGCACATTTTTACGACCGTCCATGGCTATCAGATTAAATACACTTACATACATGTCTGCCGATAACAAATTCCTTTTTCTTTATATTTAATATTTTCAATTAATTTCTAATATTATTTTTGAAAACCTTCCATTAATCCCTAATTATATACATAAACGAAATGACAAAAGTAACAGTAACCTTTGTATATTAATATAAACAAAAGTTGGAGTTTATGAAAATAGTCCACGAGCGGGTAAACTCAGGCGTTGGCGCATGTGACCCTATTTAGGAAGCTGTGGGTTCTATTCCCGTGGCCCAATCTTCCTGCTCATGGCTTCTTCATATCTGATTGTGCTCTAGAGCATTGCCGACGTTACAGGATTGCGGGTTAGACTTGGCCGGCGTTCGAACTGCAAACGCTAGGTGTCCCAACCGTACTGGAGCCCGTTGTTCACCTAGTTCTTGTCCCGTTGGATATCTTCTCTCATCCCAGTAGGAATATAAAGGACCTTCTTGTGGCGTTCGGTGCGTATCTTTAATGAAAACTTAACATATGGTACGGTGGACACAAAACTATGGAATTGTGATCCTGAGCGCCGAACCTAGCAATCGTTTGTTGTTTAGTTTACTCGCATTGCAGTCTATATCAAAAGTGTTCCGCATCTGGTTGTGTTTCCGTATATATTAGTAAATAACACTTATCTTATATATGAGATATGTGTAACTAGGTTTTCAAAGTTAACTACTATTATAAAGTATTACATGGAGCAGATATGTAATTGTATTTCATGAAGCAAGAAACGAAATTGCAAATGTAGTACATACGAGGGTCGGCTGATAGGTTCCGTGCTCACATAGAGATAGCGTCATATCAGCCAGTTTGACGGATAGCATCATATAGTTTGACTCTAGCCTATCTTGTATCCATAGTTAAAGGCCAATAGCTTGGTTAGTTTTTGAATGACAGCATTTCAAACAAGACAAGTGTAGATGTTTCACGAAAATGTAGGATTTGGAAAAACGAGTAGTGATTAAATACTTCCATTTGAAAGACTTAACGCCTAAAGAAATCAAGGAGGAAATGGACAGTACATTGACAGACCCTGTCCCTTCATATACAATGATTAAAAGGTTGGTTGTAGAGTTTAAAATGGGACGTACGAGCACTAGTGCTGAGCCTTGCTCTGTCCCTTCATATACAATAATTAAAAGGTTGGTTGTAGAGTTTAAAATGAGACGTACGAGCACTAGTGATGAGCCTTGCTCTGTCCCTTCATATACAATAATTAAAAGGTTGGTTGTAGAGTTTAAAATGGGACGTACGAGCACTAGTGATGAGCCTCGCTCTGTCCCTTCATATACAATAATTAAAAGGTTGGTAGTAGAGTTTAAAATGGGACGTACGAGTACTAGTGATGAGCCTCGCTCTGTCCCTTCATATACAATAATTAAAAGGTTGGTTGTAGAGTTTAAAATGGGACGTACGAGTACTAGTGATGAGCCTCGCTCTGTCCCTTCATATACAATAATTAAAAGGTTGGTTGTAGAGTTTAAAATGGGACGTACGAGTACTAGTGATGAGCCTCGCTCTGTCCCTTCATATACAATAATTAAAAGGTTGGTTGTAGAGTTTAAAATGGGACGTACGAGTACTAGTGATGAGCCTCGCTCTGTCCCTTCATATACAATAATTAAAAGGTTGGTTGTAGAGTTTAAAATGGGACGTACGAGTACTAGTGATGAGCCTCGCTCTGTCCCTTCATATACAATAATTAAAAGGTTGGTTGTAGAGTTTAAAATGGGACGTACGAGCACTAGTGATGAGCCTCGCTCTGTCCCTTCATATACAATAATTAAAAGGTTGGTTGTAGAGTTTAAAATGGGACGTACGAGCACTAGTGATGAGCCTCGCTCTGTCCCTTCATATACAATAATTAAAAGGTTGGTTGTAGAGTTTAAAATGGGACGTACGAGTACTAGTGATGAGTCTCGCTCTGTCCGTTCATATAATATAATTAAAAGGTGGGTTGTAGAGTTAAAAATGGGACGTACGGGTACTAGTGATGAGCCTCGCTCTGTCCCTTCATATACAATAATTAAAAAGTTGGTTGTAGGGTTTAAAATGGGACGTACGAGCACTATTGATGAACCTCGCTCTGTCCCTTCATATACAATAATTAAAAGGTTGGTTGTAGAGTTTAAAATGGGACGTACGAGTACTAGTGATGAGCCTCGCTCTGTCCCTTCATATACAATAATTAAAAGGTTGGTTGTAGAGTTTAAAATGAGCACTAGTGATGAGCCTCGCTTTGTCCCTTCATATACAATAACTAAAAGGTTAGTTGTAGAGTTAAAAATGGGACGTACGAGTACTAGTGATGAGCCTCGCTCTGTCCCTTCATATACAATAATTAAAAGGTTAGTTGTAGAGTTAAAAATGGGACGTACGAGTACTAGTAATGGGCCTCGCTCTGTAGAAGTCACAACTCCAGAGATCATTGAACAAATTCATCGTTTAGTACTGGAAGACCGCAGATTAAAGTTGTTGGATATAGCAGAGGCTCTAAACATATCAAAAGAACGCACAGGTAAATATTAAGTAATGTTTTGGGCTTTCACAAGGTCTGTGCTGCGTTTGTTGACACTTGATCAAAAGTTACAAAGAAAAACTGTTTCTGTTAAGAATTTTGAGCCCTACAGTAAAAATCGCAGTAAATTTTTGAGACGGCTTATAACATGGATGAAACTTGGATACATCACTACACTCCAGAAAGTAAATCACAAACAAAACAGTGGATTGCGCTAGGTGAACCAACTCCAAAAAGGCAAAGTCAATTTTGTCAGCTAACAAGGTTATGGCGAGTGTTTTCTGGGAAGCACAGGGAATTATTTTTATTTATTACTTGGAAAAGGGTAAAAGTATCACTGGTGACTATTACGCAAGCTTACTGCAACGTTTGAGTGATGAAGTGAAAAAAAACGTCTCATTTGGCATTTGTTTCTTCACGACAATGCTGCGGTCCATCGTTCAGTCATTGCAATAGGAAAAATGTGTGAATTAAAGTTTGAATTGCTTGAACATTCACCCTATTCGCCAGATCTAGCACTCAGTGACTACCACCTGTTCCTGAACCTCAAAAAATGTCTTGTAGGACGAAGATTTCACAACAACGAGGAGGTCATTGATGCGGTAAACAACTGTTTTGAGGACCATTATACATCGTACTACAGAGATGGTTTAATTACATTAGGACACCGATATGACAAATGTATTAGCCTTTCCAGAGATTTTGTTGCGAAATAAAGAAAAACAAGTTTTAAAAAGTTTTTGTGTGTATTTTGAGGCAAGGGACTCATCAGCTCACTCTGGTATAAAGTTAGTTACTCTCCAAAATGCTGTCGACACACCGAACTTCCCAATCGTGCCACCTTATACACGTGCTCTAGGCCTCGGTTGAGTGCATCACGTGTTGGAACATACAGATATCGCTCTTTGATTAGTTTTTGAGTCATTTATAGGAACTTAAAGCTACACATCTGTTCAGTTTGGTTACGAGGAGTTTCAAATGACGTAAGAGATAAAGCGATATGATTACAAAAGATAACGATAGCTGAGAACATAGTTTACAGCGAATTTCAATTGCTCCGTCAAGGACTACAGTGGCGGCTCGTGTTCTTGTACAGCAATTACATATGTTACAGTACATATAAAACGACGCTTTACTGACAATATGACAAGATCCTCTAAAACGAGTGCACGTCCGTCCCCATAAAGTGGCGATAGCGTTGTGCCTCACGTTCAATAGGTCTCGAGTTCTAATCTTGGTCATGGTAGATAAGGATAATGTTAAGGTTTTCCCTTTTCCTGAAAGATGAATGTCTGTTAACTCTAAGCTCTATGTACCCTGTACTCATTTGAACATAATTTCATTCATCGTCCGATATGACTTAACTTGGAGGTTTTCTCTTATTCTGAAAGATGAATGTCTGGTAACTCTAAGATCTATGTACCCTGTACTCATTTGAACATCATTTCAGTCATCGTCCGATATGACTTAACGTTGGAGGTTTTCTCTTATCCTGAAAGATGAATGTCTGGTAACTCTAAGCTCTATGTACCCTGTACTCATTTGAACATCATTTCATTCATCGTCCGATATGACTTAACGTTGGAGGTTTTCTCTTATCCTGAAAGATGAATGTCTGGTAACTCTAAGCTCTATGTCACCTGTACTCATTTGAACATCATTTCATTCATCGTCCGATATGACTTTACGTTGGAGGTTTTCTCTTATCCTGAAAGATGAATGTCTGGTAACTCTAAGATCTATGTACCCTGTACTCATTTGAACATCATTTCATTCATCGTCCGATATGACTTTACGTTGGAGGTTTTCTCTTATACTGAAAGATGAATGTCTTGTACCTCTAAGCTCTATGTATCCTGTACTCATTTTAACATTATTTCATTCATCGTCCGATATGACTTTACGTTGGATGTTTTCTCTTATCCTGAAAGATGAATATCTAGTAACTATAAGCTCTATGTACCCTGTACTCATTTGAACATCATTTCATTCAACGTCCGATATGACTTAACGTTGGAGGTTTTCTCTTATCCTGAAAGATGAATGTCTGGTAACTCTAAGCTCTATGTAACCTGTACTCATTTGAACATCATTTCATTCATCGTCCGATATGACTTAACGTTGGAGGTTTTCTCTTATCCTGAAAGATGAATGTCTTGTACCTCTAAGCTCTATGTACCCTGTACTCATTTGAACATCATTTCATTCATCGTCCGATATGACTTAACGTTGCAGGTTTTCTCTTATACTGAAAGATGAATGTCTGGTAACTCTAAGCTCTATGTATCCTGTACTCATTTGAACATCATTTCATTCATCGTCCGATATGACTTAACGTTGGAGATTTTGTCTTAACCTAAAAGATGAATATCTGCTAACTCTAAGCTCTATGTACCCTGTACTCATTTGAACATCATTTCATTCATCGTCCGATATGACTTAACGTTGGAGGTTTTCTCTTATCCTGAAAGATGAATGTCTGGTAACTCTAAGCTCCTTGTACCCTGTACTTATTTGAACATCATTTCATTCATCGTCCGATATGACTTAACGTTGCAGGTTATCTCTTACCCTGAAAGATGAATGTCTTGTAACTCTAAGCTCTATGTATCCTGTACTCATTTTAACATCATTTCATTCATCGTCCGATATGACTTTACGTTGGATGTTTTCTTCTATCCTGAAAGATGAATATCTGGTAACTCTAAGCTCTATGTACCCTGTACTCATTTGAACATCATTTCATTCATCGTCCGATATGACTTAACGTTGGAGGTTTTCTCTTATCCTGAAAGATGAATGTCTGATAACTCTAAGCTCTATGTAACCTGTGCTCATTTGAACATCATTTCATTCATCGTCCGATATGACTTAACGTTGGAGGTTTTCTCTTATCCTGAAAGATGAATGTCTGGTAACTCTAAGCTCTATGTACCCTGTACTCATTTGAACATCATTTCATTCATCGTCCGATATGACTTAACGTTGGAGGTTTTCTCTTATCCTGAAAGATGAATGTCTGGTAACTCTAAGCTCTATGTCACCTGTACTCATCTGAACGTCATTTCATTCATCGTCCGATATGACTTAACGTTGGAGGTTTTGCCTTATCCTGAAAGATGAATATCTGGTAACTCTAAGCTCTATGTACCCTGTACTCATTTGAACATCATTTCATTCATCGTCCGATATGACTTAACGTTGGAGGTTTTCTCTTATCCTGAAAGATGAATGTCTGGTAACTCTAAGCTCTATGTAACCTGTACTCATCTGAACGTCATTTCATTCATCGTCCGATATGACTTAACGTTGGAGGTTTTCTCTTATCCTGGAAGATGAATGTCTGGTAACTCTAAGATCTATGTACCCTGTACTCATTTGAACATCATTTCAGTCATCGTCCGATATGACTTAACGTTGGAGGTTTTCTCTTATCCTGAAAGATGAATGTCTGGTAACTCTAAGATCTATGTACCCTGTACTCATTTGAACATCATTTCATTCATCGTCCGATATGACTTTACGTTGGAGGTTTTCTCTTATCCTGAAAGATGAATGTCTGGTAACTCTAAGATCTATGTACCCTGTACTCATTTGAACATCATTTCATTCATCGTCCGATATGACTTTACGTTGGAGGTTTTCTCTTATCCTGAAAGATGAATGTCTTGTACCTCTAAGCTCTATGTATCCTGTACTCATTTTAACATTATTTCATTCATCGTCCGATATTACTTTACGTTGGATGTTTTCTCTTATCCTGAAAGATGAATATCTGGTAACTATAAGCTCTATGTACCCTGTACTCATTTGAACATCATTTCATTCATCGTCCGATATGACTTAACGTTGGAGGTTTTCTCTTATCCTGAAAGATGAATGTCTGTTAACTCTAAGCTCTATGTAACCTGTACTCATTTGAACATCATTTCATTCATCGTCCGATATGACTTAACGTTGGAGGTTTTCTCTTATCCTGAAAGATGAATGTCTTGTACCTCTAAGCTCTGTGTACCCTGTACTCATTTGAACATCATTTCATTCATCGTCCGATATGACTTAACGTTGCAGGTTTTCTCTTATACTGAAAGATGAATGTCTCGTAACTCTAAGCTCTATGTATCCTGTACTCATTTGAACATCATTTCATTCATCGTCCGATATGACTTAACGTTGGAGATTTTGTCTTATCCTAAAAGATGAATATCTGCTAACTCTAAGCTCTATGTACCCTGTACTCATTTGAACATCATTTCATTCATCGTCCGATATGACTTAACGTTGCAGGCTTTCTCTTATCCTGAAAGATGAATGTCTGGTAACTCTAAGCTCCTTGTACCCTGTACTTATTTGAACATCATTTCATTCATCGTCCGATATGACTTAACGTTGCAGGTTATCTCTTACTCTGAAAGATGAATGTCTTGTAACTCTAAGCTCTATGTATCCTGTACTCATTTTAACATCATTTCATTCATCGTCCGATATGACTTTACGCTGGATGTTTTCTTCTATCCTGAAGGATGAATATCTGGTAACTCTAAGCTCTATGTACCCTGTACTCATTTGAACATCATTTCATTCATCGTCCGATATGACTTAACGTTGGAGGTTTTCTCTTATCCTGAAAGATGAATGTCTGGTAACTCTAAGCTCTATGTAACCTGTGCTCATTTGAACATCATTTCATTCATCGTCCGATATGACTTAACGTTGGATGTTTTCTCTTATCCTGAAAGATGAATGTCTGGTAACTCTAAGCTCTATGTACCCTGTACTCATTTGAACATCATTTCATTCATCGTCCGATATGACTTAACGTTGGAGGCTTTCTCTTATCCTGAAAGCTGAATGTCTGGTTACTCTAAGCTCTATGTCACCTGTACTCATCTGAACGTCATTTCATTCATCGTCCGATATGACTTAACGTTGGAGGTTTTGTCTTATCCTGAAAGATGAATATCTGGTAACTCTAAGCTCTATGTACCCTGTACTCATTTGAACATCATTTCATTCATCGTCCGATATGACTTAACGTTGGAGGTTTTCTCATATCCTGAAAGATGAATGTCTGGTAACTCTAAGCTCTATGTAACCTGTACTCATCTGAACGTCATTTCATTCATCGTCCGATATGACTTAACGTTGGAGGTTTTGTCTTATCCTGAAAGATGAATATCTGGTTATTCTAAGCTCTAGGTACCCTGTACTCATTTGAACATCATTTCATTCATCGTCCGATATGACTTAACGTTGGAGGTTTTCTCCTATCCTGAAAGATGAATGTCTGGTAACTCTAAGCTCTATGTACCCTGTACTCATTTGAACATCATTTCATTCATCGTCCGATATGACTTAACGTTGGAGGTTTTCTCTTATCCTGAAAGATGAATGTCTGGTAACTCTAAGCTCTATGTAACCTGCACTCATTTGAACATCATTTCATTCATCGTCCGATATGACTTAACGTTGGAGGTTTTCTCTTATCCTGAAAGATGAATGTCTTGTACCTCTAAGCTCTATGTACCCTGTACTCATTTGAACATCATTTCATTCATCGTCCGATATGACTTAACGTTGCAGGTTTTCTCTTATACTGAAAGATGAATGTCTGGTAACTCTAAGCTCTATGTATCCTGTACTCATTTGAACATCATTTCATTCATCGTCCGATATGACTTAACGTTGGAGATTTTGTCTTATCCTAAAAGATGAATATCTGCTAACTCTAAGCTCTATGTACCCTGTACTCATTTGAACATCATTTCATTCATCGTCCGATATGACTTAACGTTGGAGGTTTTCTCTTATCCTGAAAGATGAATGTCTGGTAACTCTAAGCTCCTTGTACCCTGTACTCATTTTAACATCATTTCATTCATGGTCCGATATGACTTTACGTTGGATGTTTTCTCTTATCCTGAAAGATGAATATCTGGTAACTCTAAGCTCTATGTACCCTGTACTCATTTGAACATCATTTCATTCATCGTCCGATATGACTTAACGTTGGAGGTTTTCTCTTATCCTGAAAGATGAATGTCTGGTAACTCTAAGCTCTATGTAACCTGTGCTGATTTGAACATCATTTCATTCATCGTCCGATATGACTTAAGGTTGGAGGTTTTCTCTTATCCTGAAAGATGAATATCTGGTAACTCTAAGCTCTATGTACCGTGTACTCATTTGAACATCATTTCATTCATCGTCCGATATGACTTAACGTTGGAGGTTTTCTCTTATCCTGAAAGATGAAAGTCTGGTAACTCTAAGTTCTATGTAACCTGTACTCATCTGAACGTCATTTCATTCATCGTCCGATATGACTTAACGTTTGAGATTTTGTCTTATCCTAAAAGATGAATATCTGCTAACTCTAAGCTCTATGTACCCTGTACTCATTTGAACATCATTTCATTCATCGTCCGATATGACTTAACGTTGCAGGTTTTCTCTTATCCTGAAAGATGAATGTCTGGTAACTCTAAGCTCCTTGTACCCTGTACTTATTTGAACATCATTTCATTCATCGTCCGATATGACTTAACGTTGCAGGTTATCTCTTACCCTGAAAGATGAATGTCTTGTAACTCTAAGCTCTATGTATCCTGTACTCATTTAAACATCATGTCATTCATCGTCCGATATGACTTTACGTTGGATGTTTTCTCTTATCCTGAAAGATGAATATCTGGTAACTCTAAGCTCTATGTACCCTGTACTCATTTGAACATCATTTCATTCATCGTCCGATATGACTTAACGTTGGAGGTTTTCTCTTATCCTGAAAGATGAATGTCTGGTAACTCTAAGCTCTATGTAACCTGTGCTCATTTGAACATCATTTCATTCATCGTCCGATATGACTTAACGTTGGAAGTAGTTGATTTGTGGGGATTCAAAAACACCTGCGTTAGCTGTTTTTGAAACACCCTTGTTAAAACTCGACGCGAAATCCGCCTGTCCAAATATCGAAGAGGTTGTGTGTTGGTTGTGTTAGAATCCCCATGTTAAAATATCGAAGGGTTGGTTGTGTAGTAACACGTGTGTCACGTGTTAATGAAATCCGAGCCTTGAAAGTCGAGTAGAAATCTGTGTTTAAAAAAATATATATATATATTGATGTGCTGGCGTTCGTGTGCCACCCCCTCCCCCTCCAGGAGCTTGACGACGACGACGACGACGACGACGACAACGACGCATCTCTCCCAAGCCTGCAAGGGCAATCGTGTCATTTTGTTGTATGTATGTGAAATGTAATTAACTGATGAATGTAATTACTGAAAAAAAATGTGAATGGATTTCAGTATTCACACACACACACACACACACACACACACACACACACACACACACACACACACACACACACACACACGCACACACACACACACACACACCGCTCCGTCCCCCCCGGCACGCATGCAAATCGAATGGAAAAAATGTATTTATTCACGTAACTAAGTATACATTATTAATTAATTTATTTGTTTATTTAAGTATTTATTGAGTTATCCATTACAGTTATTGGGCTCCTGAGGAATCTGACACTCTATGTGTGCTAAAAAGCGATCCTTTCCCTCTGTTCAAAATATAAATGCATATGCAGTGAAATGTTAAGAGAGTCAAGTAAAGATTTAGCGAGGATGAATGTTTATTGCTACAGCTGTAGCCACCCCAACGGAACAGCGAATCCATATAACTTACTTGGGGTGAAATATTACACACACCTGCGCTAGGAATCAATTAACGCAGCTGGATTCTAAAAATTCACTCAAGCGTAAAGGAGACAAGCCAACGAGATATCTATGCAATGAAATAAATAATGTAATAAGAATAATTGTAATGATATAAATCAGCTTAGTAGAAAGATGCCAAAACGTCGAAAAGCCATGCAAAGTCAGCTATAACAATCCTAGTGCTTCTTAAAACGTCTGTACACCAAATAGGCGTATAACTACGAGAAAAATGTTTCTAAATAAATCTAATAAAATGCAGTAATCGCTCGAGGCGTTAGACTTAACGAATTGAAGTTAAAAAAGGATTCTAAAATAGGATTCGCAAAAATAAAACATTAAAACCAATTTTACTTAGAGATAATGACAGTAGTCCGCTAGGCTTAACGCGTCGAATATAGCATATATAAGTAACTAAGAATGCAAATACGAATTGGACAGTATCAAACTTTTAATAATACATCAAATGTTGTAAGACTATGCCGTCTCTGTCCCATCGTCGACGTTTTCAAAAGGCAGCGCAGGTAGGAACGTCGAACTGAAAACTTGTATTTATTTAGCTACCTATTTATTATTTATCTGTTAATGTATTCAGTTATTGGGAGCCCGATGAATCATACTCCATGGAAATGTGTGGTAAAACCGAGCCATTCCCTCTGTTAAAAATAATGCACATGCAGTGAAATGTTAGGAAAGGTAGGTAAAGATTTATTGAGAAATAATGTTGTTCGCTGCAGCTAAAACCACCCCAACGGAAGAGAGAATCCGTATAACTTACTTGGGGTGAAAAAATTACGTACACGTGCGGGTAGGAATCAATTAACGCGGCTGGGTTCTAAAAATTCACTCGAGCGTAAAGGAGACAAGTAAACGAGATATCTATGCAAACGTAATAAATAATGTATTAAGGATAATTGTAATGATATAAATCAGCTGAGTAGAAACATGCCAAAACGTTGAAAAGCTATGCAAAGTCTGCTATAATAATGCCAGTGCCTCTTAAAACGTCTGTACATCGATTTGGTGAATAACTACGAGAGACACGCTTCTGAATAAATCTGATACGAGAGACTAATCCGTTCGAGGCGTTAGGCTTACCGAATTGAAGCAAAATATCACTGGAAGGAATAAAAACATAAATTATCTAACGGTCACACACAAACGGTCCTTCGGAATAATACAGTTGCATTAAGTAGCAATACAAACTCGAAATACAGCTTGCAATAATTAAAATGCAATAAAAGGTTATACTCATATTATAGATGGCATTATGATATTATTAGTTTGCTGCAATACAAATTTGAAATATTGTTCAATGAGGTAATTACCATGAATGCACTAAGGTGAACAGTGGGTGTGACATATTCCACTTCATCCAAGCTAGCCAATCAGGGTGCAGGTAGCAGTATCGTAATAAAGGGTATAAACGACCAATCGCCACACGAGTGCGTGCGCAACGTAAAAGGGGTGGAAACTTTCTAAAGAGTATATATATACTTACAGTTAATAGCTATAGATCTTATATTATTTAATTTTTAGTTACTAGATACATAAGATGACAGGTTAAAACTCTACTCTAAGTTTAATAGTTTATAGCGAAAGAAGCAGAAGCATAAACTTAAGGATGTGTGCAAACAGGTTACAGCCAGAATGGAAATTTTGGGAGGGGGTGCTGAGGTAACAAAACAGTGAACCGAGGGAATAAAACAGCAAAACAGCACATCAACAACTGAAACGTGGCAGACAGCATCAACATGAATGAAGGTAAGCAATATGCATATGTCTATGTACAGTAATTTCCACGTAATGAATCGAAGCGTTGAATAATATGCGTGAATTTATAATTCCAGAATCGATTCTTCACGATTTAAATCAGCTTGCGGAAGGAGGTTCCTATCTCCCGACGAAGAAGTTACGAGAGATTCCCCGAGACGTGCCACAAGCCATACACGATGTCAAAATCGTGAAGACGAGATACGGTGATAGAGTCGTACTTAAGCTGCAAGAATGCCAGGTTTTTTGCCCGAGAGATTTAAGAAGATGACAGCAGCTCAAGTGGATGCTGTTAACTAGGGTGGTTGGAGTTTCGTGTATTCCGGTGAAGAAACTCTGGAAAATGGATTCAAGAAGCACAAATTAACTTTTTTAAACAGTCGGGAGTAACCAGTGAAGGTAAGACTTTACAAAAAAAATAAATCGTGCTGCACTACTGCTATGAAGTGTCAATCTCTTGATGTCAAATATTTCAGTGTAAGTTAAAGTAATTAGCGTTAATCTGTTAATATTTGTGAATGGAATACCTAACGAATTAGTCATTCTATATAAAAGGCAAATCGATAAGAGTAATAATGCAAGCAAATTTAACGTTTTAAAAGTCATTAATGCATATCTGCAGCCAATCGACGGGAAGTTGAGGAATTCAATTAACTAATTAAACAGCCAGTAGCCATATACAAATGAGTATATTGTGATGATGCATTATGTATAACGTTTTTTTTTTCAGGGAAACATGTTACGTGTATAATCTTATTTCTTTTCCAGAAAACATGTTACGTAAGTCAGGATAAAATTTCAATAAAATACAGAGGTGCAATTTAAAAAAAAAAAAAAAAAAAATTCAATAAAAGACAGAGGTGCAATTTAAAAAAAAAATCCATATTAGGGAATGCAGTACTCTGAATGTTCTAAATCTTTGTTATTCAAAAGATACAGTTATCATTTAATTCCACTGCAAATAACATGCAACTTATTTCTTTTAAGGAAAACATGTTATGTAAATCAAATTCAAAGTTCAGCAATGTTAATAAAGTAATCATTTTAAAGCTTAAAAATATAGCATTGCCATGAGTGTTCAAATGTTTATTATTTTAAAAGTGTAATTATTCGTGTTTTCTGACATGTTTAATCCATAATTTCAGGAGGTGTAACGAGTCGCAAGAGACCGGGCATGCAAGATATTCAAGCAAGTAGTGCAAAGCAGGCGAAACGCAACGACAAAACATTGGAATGCATTACTGTAGAATCAGCGTTCCAGCACAGGATCTTCACAGGTACCATAAAAAATTCTATACACGAGCTAGATCCATCAACGTTCTTGAACTTGTGCAAACCCCTTGTTACCAGTGAAATCCAGAAGGCCATAAGAACTTACAAATCAGGAATTAAATTAGCCGGTACTTTAACATGTCAATATATAATAACTTCACCCGATAATGAAACAGTTGAATCGATTAATTTTAACAGTAAGATGGATGCTATATTGCAATCGACAAACAAATCTGAATGGTATGAAATTAAACTGAAACAGCCTATAATCACCCATCTAGAAAATTTTGAAACAAAAGCCAGTTCGAAAGCACTTTACAGGATAGATTCGCTAACTTTATACGCATGTCAGTACGATCCGTTAAACGCAGGTTGCTTTAAGCCGCTGCCATCGTGGATAAAATCAAAGAGAGCTGTCGTGAATATTCGGAATACTGACTTTAAATGTTTTGCATATTGTATGCTGGCAGCAAAATATCCAGCTCGCCAGAACAGGCATAGAGCTAGCACGTACAGTAAATATGATATATATCGCGAATTCAATTTTAAAGGAATAAACTTCCCCGTCGCCCTTCATGACATTGAATTATTCGAAAAGCAAAATCATGATATCTCGGTGAACATATACGGGTTAGAGAGAGAATCCATTATCATCTTATATCAGACGAGGGAGCAAAAGATAAACCATGTGAATCTTCTAATGATCAATTCGCATTATTCTCTCATAACCGATATGTCGCGTCTAGTAAGTAAGCAGATATCCAAACATAAAAGTAAAAAATTTGTGTGTGAATCTTGTAATGCATGGTTTTCGACTGAAGTTATTCTGAAGAAACATAAACTGAGATGTATGAAATGTCAAATTATTAGCATGCCTCGCGAAGGAATAAATGATGTTATCGAGTTTCAGGCTTACTCAAAATCCGTTAAAGTCCCTTTTGTGATATACGCTGATATCGAGACTATGTTAATAAAAGTGCCATCGTGTCAGCCCGATGCGATGCATAGTTGGACACGTGATATGCACGTGCACGAGGCGATATCCGTTTCGTTGCACCTGGTCTGCAGTTATGACGAGACACTAACAAAATTCAAAATATTTAGAGGTTCGCATGCAGTTGAAGAGTTTCTTAGAGAATTAACTGTGATTGCCGAGGATGTGCTTAGGATATACGGTGATGTGACAGAGATGCATATGAGTGATGAGGATGAATTAAATTTCAGAAATGCAGTCCAGTGTCACGTATGCAAAAAGGATTTCGATTCTGACTCGATTAGGGTGCGTGACCACGATCATCAGACCGGATTATATATAGGGGCTGCTCATAAATCATGCAACCTCAATAGAAAAACGCCAAACTTTATCCCGATATTTTTTCATTGCCTATCAAAGTATGATTCGCATTTCATAGTAAAAAAGTTATCGTATGACAATGAACCCATTACATGTATTTCGCAAACATCGGAGAATTATCTGTCATTTAGTAAAAGATACACATCTAATGGTAAATCAATATTCCTCAGATTTCTTGATAGCTACCGCTTTCTGGATTCTAAACTGAGCGATCTTTCTGATATGCTAGAACCTCAAGATTTTCGGTACACAAATAAGATGTACGTTGATCCTAAGCAACGTTTGTTAATGCAACGGAAAGGTATTTTCCCATATACATATTTAGATTGCAAGGAAAAATTAAATGATTCCAAATTACCTCCTCAAGAGTGTTTTGATAATATAAGCAATGATGATTACATGCACGCATGCGCGGTATGGAGAGAATTTGGTATACAAAATCTCGGTGAATACTCTGATCTTTATCTCAAGACGGATACGATCTTATTAACAGACATCTATGAAAAATTCCGAAGTTTAAGTATCGATATGTATGGCTTAGATCCTTGTCATTACTATACAGCTCCTGGCCTATCATATGACGCAATGTTACGAACGAGCCGCGTGCAAATATCGCTGATTACCGATCAAAATATGCTGGAATTTTTCGAATCTGCGATTAGAGGCGGTATCTGCACTGTATCAAAACGTTATTCCAAAGCAAATAATAAATACATATCTGCTTACAATGAAGCGGAATCGATTAAATACCTATCATACTTGGATTGCAACGGACTTTATTCACACATTATGACTGGGAACGCTTTACCGTATGCTCAATTGAGATGGTTAAACGATAACGAAATTAATTCTATAGATTTTTTGAGCATCAGACATGATTCAGATACAGGTTATGTTTTAGAAGTAGACCTGGAATATCCGGAGAACCTTCACGAGTTGCATAACGACTTGCCATTATGTCCGCAGAGTGAGATAGCTCCGGGTGATAATTACAAAAAGTTACTTGCAGCGTTGAATCATAAGGAAAAATATATATTACATTACAGAAACTTGCAGCAGTGTGTAGAGCTCGGTTTGAAAATGAAGCGTATACATCGAGCGGTATCCTACAAACAATCCTTTTGGCTTAAGACGTACATTGATTTAAATGCTGCTAAACGTATTGAAGATAAAACAAAATTCGGTCAAAATTTATGGAAGAAAATGAATAATTGCGTATATGGTAAATTTATTGAGAACGTCAGACGTTACAATTCCTTTCACCTAGCGAGCAATTGGAAACAGGCAAGAAAGTTAATATCACGACAGACATTCATACGATACGTAATTTTTGACGAGAACCTTATAGGACTCGAACTGGTAAGGGAAGAAATTAAGATGACGAAACCGATTTATATAGGACAGGCCATTCTAGATCTTTCAAAACACTTGATGTATAATTTTTATTATAATATTTTGAAGAAACAGTTAAAAGATGTTATGTTGAATTATACGGATACCGATGCATTTCTGTTTGAAACCAGTAGTGACATTTATGAATTTATTAAATCTAATATACATCTCTTCGATACATCTAATTACCCGATCGATAATGTGTACGGTATTCCGTTGATGAATAAAAAAGTCGCTGGTCTATTTAAAGATGAATTATCGGGTAAAGTTATGACAGAATACGTAGGTTTACGTTCAAAATTGTATTCATATCGATACGATGGCAAAACGGTCAAGAAATCTAAAGGCGTTACGAGTGATGGCATGCGGTGCATAACGTTTGAGGATTATCTATCCTGTGTAAATGATATGACAGCCGTACGTCATGCTAAACAGACGTGCTTTAGAAGTTATAAGCACGTTGTTCGAACCATCGAGAGTAATAAAGTTGCTCTTAGAGGATTCGACACGAAGCGATTTATACAGAAAAATTCACATGAAACCTTGGCCTGGGGTCATCATTCTGTACCATTGGATAAGTAATCGTATAAAAAATATGTGAAAAAATCTTGTAAAAAAGTTGACAATGTATTTTAAAGCTAGCAAAAACATGTGAAATAATTTGCTTTTTAATGATTTGACACAAATATTTAATTTTTCAACATGTGTACATGCAGCAGTGCAAGCGTGATTGAAGTAATGCTTTTTGTGATTTGAGATAAATCTTTACACTTTATAAAACTTATGTACATGAGTCATGATGTCATTTTAAGCAAGTCTTGAAATACGTTGTCAAGTTTTGGTGCTCATTCATTGCTTTGAGTTGCTGATGGTATGTATAAATACCTTTGGAGGACTATAATCCCGCTTATGTATGGGGATATAATATGATATATAATATGAGATTATTGCATCTCTCAATTCCTTAAAAGAGGTAACAATTAATTTTAAACTTATGTTTAAGGACTTTAACGTGCATAATACTTAATTTGTTTTATGTATACATGCATATTGGGATAAAGCTATAATTTGGACAGGTGTTTACTATTTTATTGAAGCGTCGTTAATTTCTTTTTTTTTTTTAAAAAAAGTAACCATTAATTTGAACTTAGATTTAAGGATTTTTCAAGTGTAAGACACTCAATTTGTGTTTATGTATGCACGCACATTGAAACTTTTTAAAATGTAAGCATCATTAACCATTAACTTTACCGGATATTGATTGGATAATATTATAATTACGGTGCTGGGGACTACATTTTCGCTAGTACGCATCTTTAAAATGTAAGCATCTATTTGAACTTGGATGTAAGGAGTTTTAACATGTGAAAATACCTAATGTGTTTATGTATGCATGTGTACTGAAGCTCATTTTATAAAGAATGTGAGCATTATTCTCTATTAAATTGAAGTTAATTTAGGGGGTTTTAACCTGTTGTGGATGCATTATCTCTACAGGATTTATTTAGAATAAAAGTATGGTTTCTTGGGATGGGTTACAATTCTGCTTATATATGTATGTTTTAAGAAAATATATACATTATTCACTATGAACTTTGAACTTAGGTGTAAGGAGTTTTAACCTGTTGTCGATGTATTATATATAGAGGATTTAGTTGGGGTAAACATATAATTTTGGGGGGACTGCATTTCTGATTATGTTTGTAGGTATATTGAAATTCTTTTGAAGATTAAACATTAATTTGCACTAATATTAAAAGAATTTAACATGTAAAACACTTTACTTTTATTTATATGCACATGTATTGAAGCTGTTTAAAACACAGTGTAAGCATTATTTTTAGAGGATTTAGTTGTGATGTTCTACTGAAAAATTTCTGTTTATGTAGCCACGTATACTGAAACTATTTAAAAAATATAACCATTATGTTTAGAGGATTTAGCTGGAAAGGAATTATAAAATAAAAACACTAAATTTTTGGGAAAATATCTTGTGTATTTATTTATTTATTTATTTATCAATAAAACATACATTCCTTTTTACACAATATCCTTAACATCGATCCATTCCTTTGTAGGAAAACCCAGCCACTTAACGTACGCACGATTACCACGTCGGCGTATCACTCTCTCAACAAGGTATACATTAGGATGGCGTGTTTTTAGTAGTTCGTGACCATAAAAACCGCCCTGTATTTCATTTCCTTCTGCATCCTCCAGAAAATAGACAACTGGGTTAGTATTCCTTGCACGAACAATCCGAAAGATCTCCGTACTCCAATTGGCCGTGTAACCTTTCTCAAGTAGTCCCTTGTACCTGGAAATCCTTACACGATCACCGACATGAAAACTCCTTGCATTCCTTTTCTCTCGACGTTCACGCCCGCCATAACGATATACACTAAGGAGCAGATCGTTGTTGCTGACGTCACGGGGCTTCATGCGAATCGTCGTATGGTAGGTATTGTTGTATGAATCGATGATTCTAGGTAGCATTTGTAACCACTGATGCGAACCCTGAATCAGGAATTCTCTATGCATGTTCATTTTAATTGTTCTAATCAACCTTTCCACTGCTGCAGCCTTGATGCTACTGAAAGTACTGTAATGATTGATTCCATTCCTAAGCATTAATTGCCTGAAATGGCGATTGTAAAACTCCTTCCCATTATCACTTTGAACGTTCTTAGGAGGTGAATTCAACTCTGATAGGATACCGTGCATAGCTCTTGTCACGCTAATGCCACTTTTATCTTTCAATGCTCGTGCATAAGCCATTTTAGAATAGAAATTAATAGCAATAAGAATATACTTATAATTTCTATTTTCTTTTGCATAAGGTATCATTTCAATAAGATCTATTTGTAGTAGATCATTAAGACCTTTACTTATTATTTTACGGCGTAAGAAGCGCCTTCTTGCCGGCGAGTGTAATTCGCTTGCTATGACACGTTTAATCATGCTATGATTTTCGAGTTTTTTAATTCTGTGATTATTTCCTGAATCTCTGCTGAATGGTTAAAGTTACCCGCATCCCTCGATGCAATGAGTAATCTCAATCTGTCTATTAGAACGTTGGGATCGGTCCAATAGATGTAATCCAGTTTTCTGCCGGGTACGTGCTCCTTCCAGTAGAGAGCCGAGCCCGTGCGACTGGAAACAAGATCTCGAATAATATTGCGATACTTGTAACCGCGGCTTGCTCTTATACGCCCGCTCCTAGCGTATCCCTGCCTGTAAACCTGAGTATTCTGCAATATCTGCGAATAGGCGTCCAGATCCTCTTCGGTATATGATGAATTGAGCGGCGATCGCTTGAAGAGCAATTCGTACAATCCAGGACTTGCATCGTAGCTCTCTTGCCCTATCTGAATACCGTCATCGGTGAAATCGATAGTTTTATTCCCTAGTTTATATTCTCCATCTTCATACCGCACGCCGTAGGTGGCATCCATGTCGCTGGAGCTAGCGGTTCGAACCTTCTTCAGGTACTCTGCAAGTAGATCATCCTCCTCCTCATCCCCATCCTCTTCTGCATCGTTAACGACTGGTTTTGACTTGTCACGATCCCTGTCGGCTATAACCTTCAAGGGCTCGGTTACAGGCTGGAGAACCTCGGACATGACGCGGTGAGTTTCGAACTTGAGACCTTTCAGGGAGCGTAACTTTTCTCGTATTGCCCTACTGTGACGAGCGATTGATTGTTTGAGACTTATACCTTCGGCATCCATATTGTACTGAATGTATAATTAACCTACTGCAGATATTTTATATGAAATTATAATTTCTATACTTAACATGTGACCATCCTTAGCACGTTCCACTGGTGCTGTGAAAGTGAGTAAATCACCAGTTCGAATAGGGACAGGATACCTTTCAACTAATTTATCGTTTATTGCAAACATTGTGTCATGCGCCGTATGAGGGTGTATTGATGAAAGCATAGAACAAGAAATTACATTCCCATTTCCTGGAGACTTGTAGAATTCGAGACCCGAGGATAACGTATACCTTAACGAGGGACCTCTAAAGGGTCGTGTATGCAGTGAAATGATGAGCTGACCTTTCAGTTGTTGTAACATGCCGTTTACGATATGTCTCGTCTGTATTTTCATGTTGTCAATATCGTTCACTGCACTGGTTAGATTCTTATCCAGTTCCGTCTGTCGCTCGGTTATGTCTTTCACGGCCTTTTCCACCGCTGTAGATATAGTTTCGGCAACGGTTGTTATCGTTCTAGTTAAACCGGTTTGCGGTTCATTCTGTTTCTGTATATAGAACCGATTAACATATTTCATGGTTGCAGCATCGTTATCCTGTGCAGGATCGGCTATATCCTTTAATCGTTTCATTCGAAATGATAGATTAGCATCAGACTCTAGAATTGGCATTCTGGCATCTATATACTTTTTATTGATAACATCGTGATCGTCAATGGGATCCAATAGAACTTTCATCCTTATAGCATCCAGAATGACATTGTTATCCGAATCACGTTTAAATGCATATTTTGTTAAGTATTCCATTAGATGTTCATATTGGAGGTCGAGGGATTTTTGTATGTGATTCCTAAGCATAGCTTCAAACTGGCCCATGCGTTGATATGAAGCCTGTTCGCTGAAGATCTGCATTCGACTCTCGACATCACTCGTACACGCGTCCACATAGCTCTTAGTTGATGCGTCATCACTTTCCTCAGGATCGTGAACGTTGCGCAATCGCTTTCCCTTGAATTGATAGTTTCCCGATCCATCTCTACTTATGGTATACCGGTTAATCACGCCCCGGGAGGGTATGACTCTCCGAGATCCGAACCTATCGATACTCATGACTACAATGAAGGATGCGCGTTATTTATTCACTCTGATAAAGATGTCGAAACCGTGACGGTAGCGTCCTTCGTTCAAAGGGAACTCGGGTACTATGACAACGAAAGGTCGCGAGTTCGATCCGTCATTACTCTCCCAAACTTGTTTACACATGTCCTTAAATTCCGCATACGTCATATCTGTGTTTACGTAATCATCATATATATGCTTTAAGTTGAGGTTATCCTGTCTGAAGAGCACGATCATATTTGCATTATCTCTAATTAAATGTTTAGGCACCTTCGCATATGACTGTGCTAAGTATACGGCATCGACATTGCGATGTCTACCCATGCTGTAATATGACGCTATTTTTCCATGCTTCTCATTTATGACATCATCGAATACGAATATGGAGTTTCCTCGGGCTTCGGATGGTTGAACCACCTTCTCGCCATCCTCGAACGTGAAAACTCCAATATCGGGTATGGTTTTTAGCACCTTGAGCAAATACTGGTATTTCGGTTGGTGCAACGATTTTGAATATATGTAGAGATTCTCGAACCTAAGACCATTTTCATGGATGAGCAAGTTCAGTAGAACGTTCGTCTTTCCAGCATTCGAACTACCCAAGAGGAGTGCTCTGACGTTGCACGGGAAGAGCGCGCCGTGTCGTCCTTTGCGTATGTCGTTGTCGAAATCGAGCACCTGTATAGGCAACTTGCACTTTTGCTTCACTACTTCCATATCGCAACTAAACATATAAATCATAACGTTTGCTTTTTTATTTCATGGTAAACCATGAACTCTGCAGGCGTAAAGAAGGGATCCGGAATCCTTAATTCGCTAATTAATTCTCTTCCGTTTGAGGCTCATTTACCAGGGTACCGATTCTGTGGACCTGGAACGAAACTACATAAGCGTCTGCAGAGAGGGGATTCTCCCAGAAACGCTTTGGACTCAGCCTGCCTCGCTCACGATCTCGCTTACGCCACTCATCAGGACGCAGATTCGCGACGTTTGGCCGATAAGGAACTCGTTGAAAAGGCTTGGAGTCGAGTAAAGTCTGCTGACGCATCTTTCGGCGAGCGACTTGCAGCCCGACTTGTAACAGCCATCATGAAGGGGAAAGTTGCCATGGGCGCTGGAATGCGTAAGCGACGCAAGAGGATCATACCGAGCCCTCGAGGCGGTTTTTTACCTCTGATCCCGCTTTTGGCGGCTTTGGGCGCTGCAGGTAGCCTAGCCGGTGGCGCTGCTCAGATCGCCACGGCTGTGAATAAGAAACGTTCCGCGGAAAGACAGCTTGCAGAGTTGAGTCGTCACAATCAGAGCATGGAGGGTTTAGCTAGGGGTAAAGGCATTCGACGTAAGAAGCGCAAGGGCAAAGGATTGCATCTTCGTGCAAAAAACTCGGGGCGAGGCCTGTATTTATCTCGGAAAAAGCCCTAAGTGCTGCAGAGATCGATGCCTATGCACGACGACTGCGCATTCCTCATTTTAGAGGTGTGTACATGATAGACAACTTACCTTCACGTCCTCGACATGTAGAAAGGATTATCGTAAATTTGGATATCTCGCGTAACCCGGGAACACACTGGGTTGCGATACGCAAGGATGGAGATGTTGCATTCTACTTTGATAGCTTCGGTAATCTAAGACCACCGAAACAGATTGAGTCCTACCTCGAGGGTGTTAAACTCATGTACAACACCAAGAGGTTTCAGAATTTTGGATCTGTGATTTGCGGTCATCTGTGCCTGCAGTTTCTCTTATAAAACGGATTTACCGACTTGAATGTTTGATCAAAATGAGTTACACAATCACCGTGAGCGGTTCGAATGCCAGCTTCTCTAGCTTTCTCAACCCGCCTCTTCATCTGGATCCGAATGGACTTTACGAAATAGCTCTATTGAATTTCGAAACCTTTTATTCCATTCCTAATGTGGATGAGAGCAACAACTTATTCCATTTCGCTCGTAATGACAAGAACGAGAGTATCGAGATTCCTCCTGGAACTTACGAATTAGATGATATCGCGCATTTTCTCAAGGGAGCCCTCGACGTCGAAGACGGGTTTATCTTACGTGCTAATAATAATACCATGAAGTCTGAGATAAAATGCCCATATACTATCGACTTTACTCAAGACAGATCAATTGGCTCTCTTCTCGGATTCAAAGCGCAGCGTTTGATTCGACCGAACGTGATGACTGAGTCTGATGATTTGGTGAACATCTTCAAAGTTAGCATCATACGCATCGAGTGCAGCCTAGCCACGGGATCCTTCATTGACGGTAAACACGGTCATTCTCTGTACGAGTTTTTCCCGTCGGTTCCTCCCGGTTACCACATTTCGCAAGAACCATCTAGCCCTATATATCTACCAATCATCGATACGAATCTCATTGATCATCTCGACATTAGAGTGGTAGATCAGAACGGTGACGTGCTCGACTTCAGGAACGAAACCATAACCGTACGATTACACATACGTCGCAATGGGAATAAATTTTAAGCATCGTTCCTATATTAAGAAGCCTCTTTCGAGATTGGGCTATACTCGCTCATTGACAGGGCGTCCGATCACGTCGTCTAATCGAAGGTTCCTCGAGGCTTTGGGATTCAAAGTGCTATAATGGATGTCCTCGATGTAACAGGAGTACCGACCTTTGATGATAAGATTAGTAAAGAGGAGGAGCACGTCTTCCTGCCATACAATACATCGGCTCTTGACGCGAACGATGAAATTAGAATACCGTGTCAAGCGGAAGATTTGTACACTCTTCCTAGTAGAAGTTATCTCTACATAGAGGGCTCTCTCACCAAAACAAGTGGCGGACCCTCCTCCTCAAAGCTGACCAACAATGCCATGGCATTTCTGTTTGACGAAATTCGTCTAGATATGAACGGCATTACTATAGACAGAACCAGGAATCCGGGCATTTCTTCAACGATGCGCAACTATGCATCTCTGAATGCACTGGAATCCGATCGAATGCAGAATGCCGGATGGACCTATCCGGGAGTTGACGTCGACATCGTGAATTCAAAGAATGGTGTCTTCAATGCTGTAGTTCCTCTTTCGATGCTGCTGGGCTTTGCAGACGATCACAAGGAAGTCATTCTCAATAGCAAATTTGAACTGGTTCTCATTAGATCTAAAGATTCTAATAATTGTATATCGGGCAACGAACCAGCTACTATTCAACTAACTAGACTCGAATGGAGGATGCCCGTTCTTCGACTTTCAGATGGAGAGCGAGTCGAAAAGCTTAAACTCGTCAAATCCGATAAGCCACTGCACGTAGCCTTTCGAACCTTGGACCTTCACACTCAACCTGCGGTACCGCAAACTAAGGCCTTCACCTGGAACATTGCAACTACAACGAAACTTGAGAAACCTCGCTTCGTCATAGTCGGTGCACAAACCGACAGACTGAATAAGCTTAGTAAGGATTGCTCACTCTTTGATCACTGCAACATCACCAATCTGAAGCTTTATCTCAACAGCGAGTGTTATCCTTATCACGATATGAACTTGGATTTTGGAAACTCTAAATTTGCATCTCTGTATGATCAGTATTCGAAATTTCAATCATCCTATTATGGAAAAGAAAATTACCCACTTTTGAAGAGAAGTGACTTTCTGAATTATGCACCGCTCTTTGTCATCGACTGCTCGCATCAGCCTGAGGAGACCGTGACCGGGGCCGTGAATGTGAGACTGGAAGTTCAAGCCTCATCTAACTTTCCTGCACATACATCATTATATTGCCTGATTATTCATGATAAATTGTTCACCTATAAACCACTAACGCATGTTGTTCAATCTATCATATAAGGATGTAATTTTGTGGAAATAAAAAAGAAAACGAAACTCAAATTTATGTTATCTTTTTATTGATTTTAACATACATTTCCTTAACCTTTTCCCTGTCACTCCTACTTTTTGCATCGTATGAACACATTGATTTATATATGTCATGTAATTGAAATAAGTTTCTTTCAATATATGGGATTAGTCTCTTAAGTCCTCTTATGGCAATGCTATTTAGATTTATGCTGTTTAAGTTTAAGCACGTATTCACAAACGTTACTTCATTCACTTTATTCATGTACAGTAATATATTGTACGCATATATTATATTCTCACTGTATGACACTTTTGGATGCTTACCATCTTTCAAGTAAGTTTCCAACGCATCCATATTTTGCTTTATTATTAGCCAGTCTTTCTTTGTGATGTATACAAAAGTTTCATCTGTAGCTCTGATATAGAGGGATGGGAGTTCATGGTATAAGCCTATGTTCACACGGTGGCCGGAGTTGATGGGGATGTCGTCTACCATGAACACACTATTCGCCATCACTCTTTGTCACCTCTTCAGGAGCGGGGGCCATGGGTTCGAACATCATTATTATAAAGCTGTCCTTGTCGAAGATCCTCTTCTTCTTGAGCACCCTCGGCTTACAGCTCTTCTTCTCTGCTTTCTTGTCGGACCTGCGAACATGCACGGCTATGAGGATACGAATTATTACACGCTTTTATATTAAGTGTGTCGTTTTCTTTTTACTCACTTTTCTTTATCTAGTTCTTTGGATGGGCCGGCTTGTTTCTCGTCACGGATTGGAGGTGTTATGTCTTCACCTTCCAAGCTTCTGTAATTACACAATGAGAGAAATCTTTTTTACCCGTACACAAAACACTATAGCTCACTAATTTCCAGTGCTTTTTCTTTCCACTTACCTGAGATATACCTTGCACTGCATCCCACACTTGCCGTATGAAGTGACTTTGTCATGATGTGCAGGATTCTTGCAGACGGTTTGATGAGTCTTTCCATCACACATTTCCTCGTGATGATCCATCCAGTGTTGCTGCATGCTCTCGTAATCTTGCAGATGTTCCCAGAAGTTGATATCGCTCTCCACTCTACTTGTTTCGCTGCTCATCTTGCTGAGTGTTAGATGACAACTGACAGATGGAAGTGATCGATCGCGCACCCTCCCTGCAGTACATTGGTGCACTGCTACGGATTCATCTGCTCACGGAATCGGTTTGCATTCCTTATTGCGTCGTGTAGGAGGGGAGGATCCATAGAGTGTTTGATTCCTACGGCTCCCGATAATAAAATCAATACTTACTGATTTAAATAACTACACTCGACGCGTTCCTTTTTGCAAATGTCGACAAAGGTGAAGGCGATTGACAATTCAGTCTTACAGCATTCACATATAAATAACATGCATCACCCCTATTGCAGGAGTGCCGGGGGGACGGAGCGGTGTGTGTGTGTGTGTGTGTGTGTGTGTGTGTGTGTGTGTGTGAATACTGAAATCCATTCACTTTTTTTTTCAGTAATTACATTCATCAGTTAATTACATTTCACATACATACAACAAAATGACACGATTGCCCTTGCAGGCTTGGGAGAGATGCGTCGTTGTCGTCGTCGTCGTCGTCGTCAAGCTCCTGGAGGGGGAGGGGGGGTGGCACACGAACGCAAGCACACCAATATATATATATATATTTTTTTTTTTAAACACAGATTTCTACTCGACTTTCAAGGCTCGGATTTCATTAACACGTGACACACGTGTTACTACACAACCAACCCTTCGATATTTTAACATGGGGATTCTAACACAACCAACACACAACCTCTTCGATATTTGGACAGGCGGATTTCGCGTCGAGTTTTAACAAGGGGGTTTCAAAAACAGCTAACGCAGGTGTTTTTGAATCCCCACAAATCAACTACTGTTGGAGGTTTTCTCTTATCCTGAAAGATGAATGTCTGGTAACTCTAAGCTCTATGTACCCTGTACTCATTTGAACATCATTTCATTCATCGTCCGATATGACTTAACGTTGGAGGTTTTCTCTTATCCTGAAAGATGAATGTCTGGTAACTCTAAGCTCTATGGAACCTGTACTCATTTGAACATCATTTCATTCATCGTCCGGTATGACTTAACGTTGGAGGTTTTCTCTTATCCTGAAAGATGAATGTCTTGTACCTCTAAGCTCTATGTACCCTGTACTCATTTGAACATCATTTCATTCATCGTCCGATATGACTTAACGTTGCAGGTTTTCCCTTATACTGAAAGATGAATGTCTGGTAACTCTAAGCTCTATGTATCCTGTACTCATTTGAACATCATTTCATTCATCGTCCGATATGACTTAACGTTGGAGATTTTGTCTTATCCTAAAAGATGAATATCTGCTAACTCTAAGCTCTATGTATCCTGTACTCATTTTAACATCATTTCATTCATCGTCCGATATGACTTTACGTTGGATGTTTTCTCTTATTCTGAAAGATGAATATCTGGTAACTCTTAGCTCTATGTACCCTGTACTCATTTGAACATCATTTCATTCATCGTCCGATATGACTTAACGTTGGAGGTTTTCTCTTATCCTGAAAGATGAATGTCTGGTAACTCTAAGCTCTATGTAACCTGTACTCATCATAACGTCACTTCATTCACCGTCCGATATGACTTAACGATGGAGGTTTTGTCTTATCCTGAAGGATGAATATCTGGTAACTCTAAGCTCTATGTACCCTGTACTCATTTGAACATCATTTCATTCATCGTCCGATATGACTTAACGTTGGAGGTTTTCTCTTATCCTGAAAGATGAATGTCTGGTAACTCTAAGCTCTATGTACCCTGTACTCATTTGAACATCATTTCATTCATCGTCCGATATGACTTAACGTTGGAGGTTTTCTCTTATCCTGAAAGATGAATGTCTGGTAACTCTAAGCTCTATGGAACCTGTACTCATTTGAACATCATTTCATTCATCGTCCGATATGACTTAACGTTGGAGGTTTTCTCTTATCCTGAAAGATGAATGTCTTGTACCTCTAAGCTCTATGTACCCTGTACTCATTTGAACATCATTTCATTCATCGTCCGATATGACTTAACGTTGCAGGTTTTCCCTTATACTGAAAGATGAATGTCTGGTAACTCTAAGCTCTATGTATCCTGTACTCATTTGAACATCATTTCATTCATCGTCCGATATGACTTAACGTTGGAGATTTTGTCTTATCCTAAAAGATGAATATCTGCTAACTCTAAGCTCTATGTATCCTGTACTCATTTTAACATCATTTCATTCATCGTCCGATATGACTTTACGTTGGATGTTTTCTCTTATCCTGAAAGATGAATATCTGGTAACTCTTAGCTCTATGTACCCTGTACTCATTTGAACATCATTTCATTCATCGTCCGATATGACTTAACGTTGGAGGTTTTCTCTTATCCTGAAAGATGAATGTCTGGTAACTCTAAGCTCTATGTAACCTGTGCTCATTTGAACATCATTTCATTCATCGTCCGATATGACTTAACGTTGTAGGTTTTCTCTTATCCTGAAAGATGAATGTCTGGTAGCTCTAAGCTCTATGTATCCTGTACTCATTTGAACATCATTTCATTCATCGTCCGATATGACTTAACGTTGGAGGTTTTCTCTTATCCTGAAAGATGAATGTCTGGTAACTCTAAGCTCTATGTACCCTGCAATCATTTGAACATCATTTCATTCATCGTCTGATATGACTTAACGTTGGAGGTTTTCTCTTATCCTGAAAGATGAATGTCTGGTAACTCTAAGCTCTGTGTACCCTGCAATCATTTGAACATCATTTCATTCATCGTCCGATATGACTTTATGTTGGAGGTTTTCTCTTATCCTGAAAGATGAATGTCTGGTAGCTCTAAGCTCTATGTATCCTGTACTCATTTGAACATCATTTCATTCATCGTCCGATATGACTTAACGTTGGAGGTTTTCTCTTATCGTGAAAGATGAATGTCTGGTAACTCTAAGCTCTATGTACCCTGTACTCATTTGAACATCATTTCATTCATCGTCCGATATGACTTAACGTTGGAGGTTTTCTCTTATCCTGAAAGATGAATGTCTGGTAACTCTAAGCTCTATGTAACCTGTACTCATCTGAACGTCATTTCATTCATCGTCCGATATGACTTAACGTTGGAGGTTTTCTCTTATCCTGAAAGATGAATGTCTGGTAACTCTAAGCTCTATGTACCCTGCAATCATTTGAACATCATTTCATTCATCGTCCGATATGACTTAACGTTGGAGGTTTTCTCTTATCCTGAAAGATGAATGTTTGGCAATTCTAAGCTCTATGTACCCTGTACTCATTTGAACATAATTTCATTCATCGTCCGATATGACTTAACGTTGGAGGTTTTCTCTTATCCTGAAAGATGAATGAATGTCTGGCAATTCTAAGCTCTATGTATCCTGTACTCATTTGAACATAATTTCATTCATCGTCCGATATGACTTAACGTTGGAGGTTTTCTCTTATCCTGAAAGATGAATGTCTGGCAATTCTAAGCTCTATGTACCCTGTACTCATTTGAACATCATTTCATTCATCGTCCGATATGACTTAACGTTGGAGGTTTTCGCTTATCCTGAAAGATGAATGTCTGGCAATTCTAAGCTCTATGTACCCTGTACTCATTTGAACATAATTGCATTCATCGTCCGATATGACTTAACGTTGGAGGTTTTCTCTTATCCTGAAAGATGAATGTCTGGCAATTCTAAGCTCTATGTACCCTGTACTCATTTGAACATCATTTCATTCATCGTCCGATATGACTTAACGTTGCAGGTTTTCTCTTATCCTGAAAGATGAATGTCTGGTAACTCTAAGCTCCTTGTACCCTATACTTATTTGAACATCATTTCATTCATCGTCCGATATGACTTAACGTTGCAGGTTATCTCTTACCCTGAAAGATGAATGTCATGTAACTCTAAGCTCTATGTATCCTGTACTCATTTTAACATCATTTCATTCATCGTCCGATATGACTTTACGTTGGATGTTTTCTCTTATCCTGAAAGATGAATGTCTGGTAACTCTAAGCTCTATGTACCCTGTACTCATTTGAACATCATTTCATTCATCGTCCGATATGACTTAACGTTGGAGGTTTTCTCTTATCCTGAAAGATGAATGTCTGGTAACTCTAAGCTCTATGTACCGTGTACTCATTTGAACATCATTTCATTCATCGTCCGATATGACTTAACGTTGGAGGCTTTCTCTTATCCTGAAAGATGAATGTCTGGTAACTCTAAGCTCTATGTAACCTGTACTCATCTGAACGTCATTTCATTCATCGTCCGATATGACTTAACGTTGGAGATTTTGTCTTATCCTGAAAGATGAATGTCTGGCAATTCTAAGCTCTATGTACCCTGTACTCATTCGAACATAATTTCATTCATCGTCCGATATGACTTAACGTTGGAGGTTTTCTCTTATCCTGAAAGATGAATGAATGTCTGGCAATTCTAAGCTCTATGTATCCTGTACTCATTTGAACATAATTTCATTCATCGTCCGATATGACTTAACGTTGAAGGTTTTCCCTTATCCTGAAAGATGAATGTCTGGTAGCTCTAAGCTCTATGTATCCTGTACTCATTTGAATATCATTTCATTCATCGTCCGGTATGACTTAACGTTGGATGTTTTCTCTTATCCTGAAAGATAAATGTCTGGTAGCTCTAAGCTCTGTGTACCCCGTACTCATTTGAACATCATTTCGTTCATCGTCCGATATGACTTGACGTTGGAGGTTTTCTCTTATCCTGAAAGATGAATGTCTGGTAACTCTAAGCTCTATGTAACCTGTACTCATCTGAACGTCATTTCATTCATCTTCCGATATGACTTAACGTTGGAGATTTTGTCTTATCCTAAAAGATGAATATCTGCTAAGTCTAAGCTCTATGTACCCTGTACTCATTTGAACATCATTTCATTCATCGTCCGATATGACTTAACGTTGCAGGTTTTCTCTTATCCTGAAAGATGAATGTCTGGTAACTCTAAGCTCTATGTACCCTGTACTCATTTGAACATCATTTCATTCATCGTCCGATATGACTTAACGTTGAAGGTTTTCTCTTATCCTGAAAGATGAATGTCTGGTAACTCTAAGCTCTATGTAACCTGTGCTCATTTGAACATCATTTCATTCATCGTCCGATATGACTTAACGTTGCAGGTTTTCTCTTATCCTGAAAGATGAATGTCTGGTAACTCTAAGCTCTATGTACCCTGTACTCATTTGAACATCATTTCATTCATCGTCCGATATGACTTAACTTTGGAGGTTTTCTCTTATCCTGAAAGATGAATGTCTGGTAACTCTAAGCTCTATGTAACCTGTACTCATCTGAACGTTATTTCATTCATCGTCCGATATGACTTAACGTTGGAGGTTTTGTCTTATCCTGAAAGATGAATATCTGGTAACTCTAAGCTCTATGTACCCTGTACTCATTTGAACATCATTTCATTCATCGTCCGATATGACTTAACGTTGGAGGTTTTCTCTTATCCTGAAAGATGAATGTCTGGTAACTCTAAGCTCTATGTAACCTGTACTCATCTGAACGTCATTTCATTCATCGTCCGATATGACTTAACGTTGGAGGTTTTGTCTTATCCTGAAGGATGAATATCTGGTAACTCTAAGCTCTATGTACCCTGTACTCATTTGAACATCATTTCATTCATCGTCCGATATGACTTAACGTTGGAGGTTTTCTCTTATGCTGAAAGATGCATGTCTGGTAACTCTAAGCTCTATATACCCTGTACTCATTTGAACATCATTTCATTCATCGTCCGATATGACTAAACGTTGCAGGTTTTCTCTTATACTGAAAGATGAATGTCTGGTAACTCTAAGCTCTATGTAACCTGTACTCATTTGAACATCATTTCATTCATCGTCCGATATGACTTAACGTTGGAGGTTTCCTCTTATCCTGAAAGATGAATGTCTGGCAATTCTAAGCTCTATGAACCCTGTATTCATTTGAACATCATTTCATTCATCGTCCGATATGACTTAAGGTTGCAGGTTTTCTCTTATACTGAAAGATGAATGTCTGGTAACTCTAAGCTCTATGTATCCTGTACTCATTTGAACATCATTTCATTCATCGTCCGATATGACTTAACGTTGGAGATTTTGTCTTATCCTAAAAGATGAATATCTGCTAACTCTAAGCTCTATGTATCCTGTACTCATTTTAACATCATTTCATTCATCGTCCGATATGACTTTACGTTGGATGTTTTCTCTTATCCTGAAAGATGAATATCTGGTAACTCTAAGCTCTATGTACCCTGTACTCATTTGAACATCATTTCATTCATCGTCCGATATGACTTAACGTTGGAGGTTTTCTCTCATCCTGAAAGATGAATGTCTGGTAACTCTAAGCTCTATGTAACCTGTGCTCATTTGAACATCATTTCATTCTTCGTCCGATATGACTTAACGTTGGAGGTTTTGTCTTATCCTGAAAGATGAATATCTGGTAACTCTAAGCTCTATGTACCCTGTACTCATTTGAACATCATTTCATTCATCGTCCGATATGACTTAACGCTGGAGGTTTTCTCTTATCCTGAAAGATGAATGTCTGGTAACTCTAAGCTCTATGTACCCTGTACACATTTGAACATCATTTCATTCATCGTCCGACATGACTTAACGTTGGAGGTTTTCTCTTATCCTGAAAGATGAATGTCTGGTAACTCTAACCTCTATGTAACATGTACTCATTTGAACATCATTTCATTCATCCTCCGATATGACTTAACGTTGGAGGTTTTCTCTTATCCTGAAAGATGAATATCTGGTAACTCTAAGCTCTATGTACCCTATACTCATATGAACATCATTTCATTCATCGTCCGACATGACTTAACGTTGGAGGTTTTCTCTTATCCTGAAAGATGAATGTCTGGTAACTCTAAGATCTATGTACCCTGTACTCATTTGAACATCATTTCATTCATCGTCCGATATGACTTAACGTTGGAGGTTTTCCCTTATCCTGAAAGATGAATGTCCGGTAACTCTAAGTTCTATGTAACCTGTACTAATTTGAACATCATTTCATTCATCGTCCGATATGACTTAACGTTGAAGGTTTTCCCTTATCCTGAAAGATGAATGTCTGGTAGCTCCAAGCTCTATGTATCCTGTACTCATTTGAACATCATTTCATTCATCGTCCGGTATGACTTAACGTTGGATGTTTTCTCTTATCCTGAAAGATAAATGTCTGGTAGCTCTAAGCTCTGTGTACCCCGTACTCATTTGAACATCATTTCGTTCATCGTCCGATATGACTTAACGTTGCAGGTTTTCTCTTATCCTGAAAGATGAATGTCTGGTAGCTCTAAGCTCTATGTATCCTGTACTCATTTGAACATCATTTCATTCATCGTCCGATATGACTTAACGTTGGAGGTTTTCTCTTATCCTGAAAGATGAATGTCTGGTAACTCTAAGCTCTATGTACCCTGCAATCATTTGAACATCATTTCATTCATCGTCCGATATGACTTAACGTTGGAGGTTTTCTCTTATCCTGAAAGGTGAATGTCTGGTAACTCTAAGCTCTGTGTACCCTGCAATCATTTGAACATCATTTCATTCATCGTCCGATAGGACTTTACGTTGGAGGTTTTCTCTTATCCTGAAAGATGAATGTCTGGTAGCTCTAAGCTCCTTGTACCCTATACTTATTTGAACATCATTTCATTCATCGTCCGATATGACTTAACGTTGCAGGTTATCTCTTACCCTGAAAGATGAATGTCATGTAACTCTAAGCTCTATGTATCCTGTACTCATTTTAACATCATTTCATTCATCGTCCGATATGACTTTACGTTGGATGTTTTCTCTTATCCTGAAAGATGAATATCTGGTAACTCTAAGCTCTATGTACCCTGTACTCATTTGAACATCATTTCATTCATCGTCCGATATGACTTAACGTTGGAGGTTTTCTCTTATCCTGAAAGATGAATGTCTGGTAACTCTAAGCTCTATGTACCGTGTACTCATTTGAACATCATTTCATTCATCGTCCGATATGACTTAACGTTGGAGGCTTTCTCTTATCCTGAAAGATGAATGTCTGGTAACTCTAAGCTCTATGTAACCTGTACTCATCTGAACGTCATTTCATTCATCGTCCGATATGACTTAACGTTGGAGATTTTGTCTTATCCTGAAAGATGAATGTCTGGCAATTCTAAGCTCTATGTACCCTGTACTCATTCGAACATAATTTCATTCATCGTCCGATATGACTTAACGTTGGAGGTTTTCTCTTATCCTGAAAGATGAATGAATGTCTGGCAATTCTAAGCTCTATGTATCCTGTACTCATTTGAACATAATTTCATTCATCGTCCGATATGACTTAACGTTGAAGGTTTTCCCTTATCCTGAAAGATGAATGTCTGGTAGCTCTAAGCTCTATGTATCCTGTACTCATTTGAATATCATTTCATTCATCGTCCGGTATGACTTAACGTTGGATGTTTTCTCTTATCCTGAAAGATAAATGTCTGGTAGCTCTAAGCTCTGTGTACCCCGTACTCATTTGAACATCATTTCGTTCATCGTCCGATATGACTTAACGTTGGAGGTTTTCTCTTATCCTGAAAGATGAATGTCTGGTAACTCTAAGCTCTATGTAACCTGTACTCATCTGAACGTCATTTCATTCATCTTCCGATATGACTTAACGTTGGAGATTTTGTCTTATCCTAAAAGATGAATATCTGCTAAGTCTAAGCTCTATGTACCCTGTACTCATTTGAACATCATTTCATTCATCGTCCGATATGACTTAACGTTGCAGGTTTTCTCTTATCCTGAATGATGAATGTCTGGTAACTCTAAGCTCCTTGTACCCTGTACTTATTTGAACATCATTTCATTCATCATCCGATATGACTTAACGTTGCAGGTTATCTCTTACCCTGAAAGATGAATGTCTTGTAACTCTAAGCTCTATGTATCCTGTACTCATTTTAACATCATTTCATTCATCGTCCGATATGACTTTACGTTGGATGTTTTCTCCTATCCTGAAAGATGAATATCTGGTAACTCTAAGCTCTATGTACCCTGTACTCATTTGAACATCATTTCATTCATCGTCCGATATGACTTAACGTTGAAGGTTTTCTCTTATCCTGAAAGATGAATGTCTGGTAACTCTAAGCTCTATGTAACCTGTGCTCATTTGAACATCATTTCATTCATCGTCCGATATGACTTAACGTTGCAGGTTTTCTCTTATCCTGAAAGATGAATGTCTGGTAACTCTAAGCTCTATGTACCCTGTACTCATTTGAACATCATTTCATTCATCGTCCGATATGACTTAACGTTGGAGGTTTTCTCTTATCCTGAAAGATGAATGTCTGGTAACTCTAAGCTCTATGTAACCTGTACTCATCTGAACGTCATTTCATTCATCGTCCGATATGACTTAACGTTGGAGGTTTTGTCTTATCCTGAAAGATGAATATCTGGTAACTCTAAGCTCTATGTACCCTGTACTCATTTGAACATCATTTCATTCATCGTCCGATATGACTTAACGTTGGAGGTTTTCTCTTATCCTGAAAGATGAATGTCTGGTAACTCTAAGCTCTATGTAACCTGTACTCATCTGAACGTCATTTCATTCATCGTCCGATATGACTTAACGTTGGAGGTTTTGTCTTATCCTGAAGGATGAATATCTGGTAACTCTAAGCTCTATGTACCCTGTACTCATTTGAACATCATTTCATTCATCGTCCGATATGACTTAACGTTGGAGGTTTTCTCTTATCCTGAAAGATGCATGTCTGGTAACTCTAAGCTCTATGTACCCTGTACTCATTTGAACATCATTTCATTCATCGTCCGATATGACTAAACGTTGCAGGTTTTCTCTTATACTGAAAGATGAATGTCTGGTAACTCTAAGCTCTATGTAACCTGTACTCATTTGAACATCATTTCATTCATCGTCCGATATGACTTAACGTTGGAGGTTTTCTCTTATCCTGAAAGATGAATGTCTGGCAATTCTAAGCTCTATGAACCCTGTATTCATTTGAACATCATTTCATTCATCGTCCGATATGACTTAAGGTTGCAGGTTTTCTCTTATACTGAAAGATGAATGTCTGGTAACTCTAAGCTCTATGTATCCTGTACTCATTTGAACATCATTTCATTCATCGTCCGATATGACTTAACGTTGGAGATTTTGTCTTATCCTAAAAGATGAATATCTGCTAACTCTAAGCTCTATGTATCCTGTACTCATTTTAACATCATTTCATTCATCGTCCGATATGACTTTACGTTGGATGTTTTCTCTTATCCTGAAAGATGAATATCTGGTAACTCTAAGCTCTATGTACCCTGTACTCATTTGAACATCATTTCATTCATCGTCCGACATGACTTAACGTTGGAGGTTTTCTCTTATCCTGAAAGATGAATGTCTGGTAACTCTAACCTCTATGTAACATGTACTCATTTGAACATCATTTCATTAATCCTCCGATATGACTTAACGTTGGAGGTTTTCTCTTATCCTGAAAGATGAATATCTGGTAACTCTAAGCTCTATGTACCCTATACTCATATGAACATCATTTCATTCATCGTCCGACATGACTTAACGTTGGAGGTTTTCTCTTATCCTGAAAGATGAATGTCTGGTAACTCTAAGATCTATGTACCCTGTACTCATTTGAACATCATTTCATTCATCGTCCGATATGACTTAACGTTGGAGGTTTTCCCTTATCCTGAAAGATGAATGTCCGGTAACTCTAAGTTCTATGTAACCTGTACTAATTTGAACATCATTTCATTCATCGTCCGATATGACTTAACGTTGAAGGTTTTCCCTTATTCTGAAAGATGAATGTCTGGTAGCTCCAAGCTCTATGTATCCTGTACTCATTTGAACATCATTTCATTCATCGTCCGGTATGACTTAACGTTGGATGTTTTCTCTTATCCTGAAAGATAAATGTCTGGTAGCTCTAAGCTCTGTGTACCCCGTACTCATTTGAACATCATTTCGTTCATCGTCCGATATGACTTAACGTTGCAGGTTTTCTCTTATCCTGAAAGATGAATGTCTGGTAGCTCTAAGCCCTATGTATCCTGTACTCATTTGAACATCATTTCATTCATCGTCCGATATGACTTAACGTTGGAGGTTTTCTCTTATCCTGAAAGATGAATGTCTGGTAACTCTAAGCTCTATGTACCCTGCAATCATTTGAACATCATTTCATTCATCGTCCGATATGACTTAACGTTGGAGGTTTTCTCTTATCCTGAAAGGTGAATGTCTGGTAACTCTAAGCTCTGTGTACCCTGCAATCATTTGAACATCATTTCATTCATCGTCCGATAGGACTTTACGTTGGAGGTTTTCTCTTATCCTGAAAGATGAATGTCTGGTAGCTCTAAGCTCTATGTATCCTGTACTCATTTGAACATCTTTTCATTCATCGTCCGATATGACTTTACGTTGGAGGTTTTCTCTTATCGTGAAAGATGAATGTCTGGTAACTCTAAGCTCTATGTACCCTGTACTCATTTGAACATCATTTCATTCATCGTCCGATATGACTTAACTTTGGAGGTTTTCTCTTATCCTGAAAGATGAATTTCTGGTAACTCTAAGCTCTATGTACCCTGTACTCATTTGAACATCATTTCATTCATCGTCCGATATGACTTAACGTTGGAGGTTTTCTCTTATCCTGAAAGATGAATGTCTGGTAACTCTAAGCTCTATGTACCCTGCAATCATTTGAACATCATTTCATTCATCGTCCGATATGACTTAACGTTGGAGGTTTTCTCTTATCCTGAAAGATAAATGTCTGGTAGCTCTAAGCTCTGTGTACCCTGTACTCATTTGAACATCATTTCATTCATCGTCCGATATGACTTAGCGTTGGATGTTTTCTCCTATCCTGAAAGATGAATGTCTGGTAGCTCTAAGCTCTATGTATCCTGTACTCATTTGAACATCATTTCATTCATCGTCCGATATGACTTAACGTTGGAGGTTTTCTCTTATCCTGAAAGATGAATGTCTGGCAATTCTAAGCTCTATGTACCCTGTACTCATTTGAACATAATTTCATTCATCATCCGATATGACTTAACGTTGGAGGTTTTCTCTTATCCTGAAAGATGAATGTCTGGCAATTCTAAGCTCTATGTACCCTGTACTCATTTGAACATAATTTCATTCATCGTCCGATATGACTTAACGTTGGAGGTTTTCTCTTATCCTGAAAGATGAATGTCTGGTAACTCTAAGCTCTATGTACCCTGTACTCATTTGAACATAATTTCATTCATCGTCCGATATGACTTAACGTTGGAGGTTTTCTCTTATCCTGAAAGATGAATGTCTGGCAATTCTAAGCTCTATGTACCCTGTACTCATTTGAACATAATTTCATTCATCGTCCGATATGACTTAACGTTGGAGGTTTTCTCTTATCCTGAAAGATGAATGTCTGGTAGCTCTAAGCTCTATGTACCCTGTACTCATTTGAACATCATTTCATTCATCGTCCGATATGACTTTACTTTGGGGACATAGGTATAATAAACCAAGTTTAGACCGTGCCGAATCTCCTATGAGTAGTAAGGGCCCTCGGCGGCCAGAACCGGAAGTCGGGGTCGGCCAATTTGACCTCTAGACTAGGTACCTCGGCGGCCAACGCCATGACTAGGTACCTCGGCGGCCAACGCTAAAGCGTGGTGCTTTGAAACCCCGATACAGTTCCGATTCTCCTCGCCGAAGGGTTACCAACTTTATTGAAAAAAATTAGTTACAAAATGGACAATTTTGAACAAGAGGAGGTGGCCCATCTATGTGTGTGCGGTGCTCCGGACGATTCCAATGTTTGTCGCAGGTAAGGAACGGTCGGAATGCTTCCTGGCACATTGAATCCATGCACGCCCATACAATATTAACGTCCCGGGGCGGGTACATTTTTAAAAAAGCTGGATCAAGCATAGCAATGACACGGCGTTCTTCAGGAGTAAGGTTGCTGAGGTGTCCGTAGCTTTGTAGATACTTGACTAATTCAGACATGACTGAAAAAAAGAATGGGAGAGGTTAGAGGAAAAAAACGAGAGGGAGAGAAAAAAGGACAGGGTACCTACCTACTTACCTTGATCTAGACGGGCCGAGAGTTAGAAGACGAGTGACGAAAATAGGGGAGGGACGCGGGATATAAAAGGGGCGGAAAAACAAGAAAAATAGTTAAAAATGAGGGTGACGCTGCTGCTGGTGGTAACAGGAGTTATAGTGGGAGCCGAAGAAGTTTGCGTGAGCTTTGGAAGGTGCGGGTTTAATGTGGACGATGGAACAGGAATGTTGAAGAACGCGACGATGTGTAAAAAGGACTACGAGCTACTTGCAAATTGTACATGTGTATACAATAAAGGAATAGGATGCAGATATAATACTAGCATAATGAATATGGAAGGACTGCAAAACGTGTATCATTGTTTGAAGCCAATAACAAAATGCGGAGGAGGAGAAAGATGCGGGAACGTATACTATGGGAACGTGGAAATGGGGCACGTAGAATGCGCGGAAGGATATGCGGTTAACGAGGAATGTGAATGTGAAAAAGTGGGAAAAAAGGGTGAGAAATGTAAATTTTACGGGGCACCTATAAAAATGTATACGGGAAATAATGTAAGCATAAAGGTGGAGATGTTAGATTGTAGAACGGCTGTGGGTGTGTTGAATTTAACGGGAGGGATGGAAATAGGTTGGAAGTTAACGTCCGAAGAGAGTGAGCTAATACTGGCATACAGCATAATAAATGAAATGAACACATACATGACAGAAAATTTAATGTACCTGACAGGAGGATGCGGAAGTGGGGAATGGAAATTTGATATTGGGGGCGGTAGAAAAGTGGTAGGAAGGGTTAAACGAGGGTCACGATGGAGTGCGGAGGGAAGTTTGAGGGTAAATTCGGAATGTGATGGCGGACCAACTAGCGGAGAAGCAAGAAAGGTGTCAGTGAGTACTATTAGGAAAGCAGCAACAGAGAGGTGTAAGAAGGAAATAAACGCTGTAAAAGGAAAAATGAGGAAGGACTGCGACACAAAAGTTAAAACATGTACTAGGGAGATGGAAGCAGCTATAAAAGATAAAGACGAATGCGAAAAAGGAATGCGGGAAATGGAGGAAAACATGGAAAAAATAAAACGGGAATTGGAAGAAAAGAAGGAAAATACAAGCAAACAACACGAGCTTGTAACAAAAATAAAGGAGAATGTAGAAAAGATGTTTGAGGACACTCAGGGATTAAAGGAACTTATAGCTAAACTTGGAAAGGGATGTACAGGAAAGGAACAGGAGGAAGAAATTGAGGTTGAAAACTATTTAGCGTCGTATGATGAAAACCCTACAGCGCAAGAGGAAAAGGATGAGGAAGAAGATGACTTTGAATACACAATAAGTTAAGGTAAGAAACATATTTATTAGCTATGTTTGGAAAATACAATACAACGTTAAGGTAAGAAACATATTTATTAGCTATGTTTGTAAAATACAATACAACGTTAAGGTAAGAAACATATTTATTAGCTATGTTTGGAAAATACAATACAACGTTAAATACCTATTAACCATTTAAGGGGCAGACACATAAAGCTCATCCAGCCCGACGATCCACTCAAGGGGACTACCCACCAGCTGCCTTTACCACACAACACAATATAACACTATATGACTTATTTAATATAATATAAGGTACCTATGAAGCATTTAAGGGGCAGACACATAAAGCTCATCCACCCCCACGAACCACTCAAGGGGACTACCCACCAGCTGCCTTTACCACACAACACTATATGATTTAACTGTTTTAACCACACAGATATACCAGGAGAATCACTGAACAGGAGAATTATTGTCGACCCTGATAACAAATTTATCGGGCCGACTTAGGTGGTTTACAGAAACGCGGCGAGTGTAAGGGGGAGAGGAAGGGGCAGATTCCTGACATGGGGAAGAAGGCCGCTGCTGTTGTACGGGTTTTAAAATCTCGTCTTTAGAAGGAAGATTGTTATGGATGGCCGAAATATCCGCACAACCAAAAGCTTTTAATTTAGTTTTTCGCTCTAATGCGCCTAAAAGATGAAGAAGCTCGTAATGTTTGCGCGTTGCCGTCACAAAAGCTTCTTCTAATCGATTGAGATAAGCTTGTAAACCACCTATTACCTCCTGTTGTTGACGAACCAAGGTTGACTGGTGTTCAATGGTTTCCTGCTGGTTGCGAATGTAGTGATTGCGCTGCTGTAGAATCTCTTCCTGCAGCATTTCCTGCGCTGTTCGTTGTTGCTGCTCCTGTAGAAGTTGAAGCGCCAGGTTCAATGTCTGCTGTTCGCCGGCGTTTGGGAGTTGGGGAAGGGAAAACATCTGGAAAAACCCGCATAGAATTAAAAGCCAGGACCGATAGAGGAGGAGGATGTGTTAAAGAAGTTTGGTGTCGAAGAAAGTGAAGGCGAAAGCGATTTTTAGAAAAAATTCCCACAATTCCATACCTATGAAGAGGGATAGGAAGCATAGGAAACACAATGTCAGCAATATCTAACCAACAGTGGTTAAGAGTAACCCCGGGGTGAGGATGAGGTTCTTGGTAGCTAAATATTGAAGTGTGTAAAAGAAACGCAGTGTTTTCATGCTGAACACTCCATTGAGTAAAGTGACAATTAGTTAATTGAAAAGCAATATTACATTTAAAATTAATATTGGAATGATTAAACTCCGCGAAACTAAGATGCATAAAATCAGCAGATAAAAAGTTGCGGACAAACTTTTTGGAAGCTAGATCGGAGTTGCTACCGAGAGTTATAAAAATTGTGGGAATGTCAAAGCAATCATTAGCAGTTGTATGAGCTAGCTGAAAGCAAAACAATCCGGCAAGAAGATGGCAAACATTATCCTCGGCTAAAAAAGATAGGATAGTACACAAAACATTCCAGTAGGTAGGAAAAGAGCAGGGTGTATAAGTAGACAGAAGCGTATAATTAGGGAAAAAGCCAGAGAGGAAGTTATATCGGAACGTTAAGGAGGAACGATCAAGAATCATGATCTGAAAAAGAAACAAAAACCTTACAATAGCCTTTGAAGAGTAGAGGGATTACATCGGCAAATAATAAATTTTAAATGTAAGTAAGGATTGGTAATGTTATATAAGTGACATGCCCGAATGGCATGACACTGCAGACATTTTGGGGAAAATAAGTTGTTTGTTTTAATATAGGGATCAAAAATAGAGAGACGATAACGGCATAATGGAAAGCGACAAGGGCAGCGAGTGTGAAATTTGGAAGCAGGGAAACGTTTAAAGGGAAGCATTTTTAAATTTTCCGGATTATAACTTTAGAGTGACAACGGCAACATATATATTCAAGGAGGGGAATGGATATATCGTGCCTACAACACTGACGGAAAGCCTGACACTGCAGGCATTTAGGGTTATATGTGTTGTTAACCCGAACGTAGGGAGGACCACGGCAGGGGCAAAGCATTATAAAAGAATCCCTCTACTTTACAATTATTGTAAGATTTAAAAAAAAAATCTGTTAGAAAAGATGAACTATTCAGAATGAAAGGAAAAAACACAATCAGGAGGAATAGTTTCGTGGGTAAAAAACCCACCACAGTGTTGATCATAATATTCGGGAACATTAAAATACCGAAGCATTGGAGCAGTTGATAGTGAGAAAGAGTCATATGAAGGGAGCTGGTTAAGCGCATGCGAATACCACAGAGGTTGACATAATGTGAAATGCGTCCAAAAGCAATTAATTTCAAATATGCGTCTAGTGGGATCAAGCGAGGATCTACATCTATAAAAGCCACAGGGCAGTCTGTAAGAGAACTTAAGCATTTGAAAAGCGCAGGCATGAGAGCTTAGCGGGCATAGCATACCATCGTGGATACCAAATATTCTAACACATTGAACTTGGCGTTCTTCTAAAGCTACGTTTAAATCTAAAGCAATGAACTTTAAATCTGGAAAGTCAAAAGAAAACTCATTACTGCATTTTGGGCACGTTAGAGACCAGGGAGGAAGGCGAATTTCGGGAGGAAGAATAGGAAGATAAGCTTTAAAAGCGTTTCCAGCACATACAAGAGCACTACAAGAGGGGCAGGTAACAGCAATACACGGTTCACACCTGTTTGGGACAAAGGTAAAGGAATGACGAGCTGGACAAGGAGGGCATTTGAAAGACATCTGGAAAATATAAAAGAAATGTGCAGAAAAAACGAAGAAACACTAAGCAATAGAAAAAAGAAAAAACCTTGTAGGATACTTACGTTTTGGGAGATTTTCGCCAACACACAGCAGACAACACAGCAGCAACACACCAAAGCAGCAACACACAGCAGGCAACACAGCAGCAACACAGCAGCAACAGCAATAGGCTGAAAATAACACATGAAATAAGAACAAAATAATGCTAAAAGTTAAAGAATAGAAACGCTTGGAGTAGAAATATACACTTACATGAATTTGAACGTTGAAGAGAAGCACAAGTTGTACGTTGCAGGAGCGGTGCAAGCCGAACGTTGAAGAGCAGCACAAGTTGAACGTTGCAAGAGCGCTACAAGCCGAACGATGAAGAGTAGCACAAGCTAAACGTTGCAGGAGCGGTACAAGCTGAACGCTAAAGAGCAGCAGAGAGTAGTAACACTCTTAGAGGTACTGGACGCTTTAAAGAAAAACAATGGGTTTATATACGCTGGTCCAAGGCTGGTTCGATTATGCATAGTTAACATGAAACGCAATACGTGCGAGAACAATAAAGATAAATGACTGGTTTGAGGAAACAAAATATGTGTTTTCCACTATGGTGATGATGAATGGCAGTTAAAACAATAAAGATAAATGACTGGTTCGATGAAACAAAATATGTGTTTTTAACTATGATGATGATGATGAATGGCAGTTGTTAACGAGGATGAATTACAGTTTGTGCTACGAAAAGGGTAATTTAGCTTACCCACGATAACAAGGCTAAATTACTGTTTGCGCGAGTAAAAGGTTAAGGAAGCTGACCCCTCAATTATCGCTTGCGTGAGGAAGCAAACCCACTTAAATATACCAAAGTCGTGACAATGCTGAAAAGTGAAAGTATCAATACGCGGTGGGTATAGGAAACGTATAAAGACAAGTGCGAAAACACGCGGCGATTCAGAGGTGCGCGGATGATGGAACATGAAGAGGAAGACCTGTCGCCGTACTTTGCGGACGAATACGATATTCCCGTTCCCGAAGATGTGGAAAAGAAAGAAGCGGTAAGTAGGAAGGAAGATGAAGAGGTGGAGATACCATTTAAGATAGTTGAACATAGGGAAAGAAGAATGAAAAAGCTTTATTCTGGTTATTCCGAAACGGACATAACTGTTGGTTCCATGCCCGAAAATACAAATCCGCATGGGTGGGTGCACAATATGTTTACACAGTTTTTAAAGTTTGCAAACAATAACCTTTTACACAATTCACCCGGATGGTTAGGTATAACAATATCAGATAAAAAACACCCTACTAAACCGTTTAATGTAAGTGTGCGAAAGAACGATCAGCTAAATGCTGAAATCATAATGCAAAGCATAGAACGGGTAATGCAAAGCAACCAGGAATTTCTAATAAATTCGCCAATTAAAATCACATGCGTTTGGACACAGGATATGGTTGGGTTGTGCTACAAAAAGTGTGAGGCATGCAAAAGAAATAAGGGAATAATAGAAATAGTAAATACGGATAAAATGTGTTTACCAAGAGCTATTGCGGTATGTCAGGCCAAAGTTGAAGGAGATAAACAATACAAATGTATTCGCCGAAGCGAGTATTTACAAAAGGAAAAGGCAGCTTTATTGTGCGAAGGTTTTAACAAAGATAACGGGGTGTTTACTATTAAAGACGTACAGACATTTGAAGCTGTGCTTCCCGGTTATTGTTTTACGGTGTTTGGAGATCATACAGGAAAAAATGTATTATACAAATCGAAAGTAGAAAGCGATAAATACATAGATTTGTTGTTTCATGAAGGGCATTTTAATTGCATTGTAGATATACATCGCAGTTTTAAATGTAGAACCTATTGTAGAAAATGCAATAAACCGTTAAAAACAAGAATGGAGAAACATCGTTGTGAAAGCAGATGTACAAAATGTCACCAAGAAGTGCATAGTAATTTTGACTCGTACGTACAATGTGGGCAGTGCTATAGAGACTTTAACGGGCAACGGTGCTATGAATTACATTTAAAAAAAGGAACATTCTATAGCGCAAAAAAGTCTGTGTGCGAAATGGAAAAAATATGTCGCTCTTGCAATAAGCTTTACAGTATGAAAAATAGAAAAGTTCCTCACCAGTGCGGAGAAAAATATTGTATTAATTGTAAGAAACATGTAGACGGAGACCACATGTGCTTTATTCAACCTTATAAGAGTTCGTGCATGCGAAATAAATTTATCTTTATGTTTATAGACTTTGAATGCACTCAAAACACTAAATACAAGTCTGAACCTGATACATATGAACATGTCCCAAACCTATGTGTTTTATATCAGAGTTGTTCTTTGTGTATAAATTCAAGTGCGAAAGCTGGTTACTGTTCTCAGTGCGGAATTAAAGAGTGGGTATATGAGGACGATCCTGTAAAGTCACTGTTGGATCACATAACCCAACCAAAATTTAAATTTTGGGATGTAATTGTTATTGCACATAACCTAAGAGGTTATGACGGACAGTTTGTGTTACGGTACATGGTAGAAACTTTAAAATGGAATCCTGAACTTATTATAAATGGAACCCAAATATATAGGATAAAACACGCAAGTGTTACGTTTCTGGATTCCTTAAACTTTATCCCAATGCCACTATCTCGCTTTTCAAAGACGTTTCAATTAAAAGAAAGCAAGGGTTATTTTCCATATTTGTTTAATACAGTTGAAAATAAGGCATACGTGGGTCCTCTTCCTGATCAAAGGTATTATTGTCCAGAAAAGATGTCTGTAGACGAAAGAAAGGACTTTGAAAAATGGTACCTTGAAAAGATTAGGACAAATTACAAGTTTAACATGAAAGATGAAATGATAAACTATTGCAAACTGGATGTATATATATTAAGCGAAGGAGTTGCTAGATTTAGGAAACAGTTTTTAGAGGAAAATGGAATAGATCCGTTTCGCGAATGCGTTACTATTGCGCATGCGTGCATGAATGTGTTTAGAAAGAGATTTATGTGCGAAAATAAAATTGCGTTAATTCCCAGCGGAGGTTACCGATTAGCAGACATACACTCGCGAATTGCATGCATTTGGTTATCTTGGCTGGAGCTTAAAGAAAATATTATTATACAGTATGCGTACAGAGGACGAGAGATTAAAATACTGGGATACAAAGTGGACGGATTTAGAGATAATAAAACGGTATATTTATTTCACGGATGTTTTTACCACGGTTGCGAAAAATGTTTTAAAGACCGACACTCTGTAATTAGCAGCACAGGTGGTGAAACAATGGGAGTAAGACACGAAAACACCCAAAGAATAACTAAACTAATACAAAGTGGGGGATACACAGTTATAGAACTGTGGGAGTGTGAGTTTAATGCCATGATACAGTCTAATGAGGAATTGAGGCTATATGTAAAATCACAATCTAAAACATTTGCTGAACCGTTAAACCCCAGAGAAGCCTTTTTTGGTGGACGTACAAACTGCGTAAAAATTTATAAAGAGGTGGAGGACAACGAAAAAATATTTTATTATGATGTATGTAGTCTTTACCCTTTTGTAAACAAGACCAAGCCATACCCTGTAGGACACCCAAAGATTTATGTGGACAATTTTCCGGATTTAGAAAATGTACAGGGAGGGGTAATAAAGTGTGATATTCTTCCTCCCGAACACCTTTACCATCCCGTCTTACCTGTGCGCATTAACGGTAAACTAATGTTTCCATTATGTCGGACCTGTGCCGAGGTAGAAAACCAGGACCAATGTAAACACAGCAATCATGAACGGTGTCTCTCAGGAACATGGATTATTGATGAAATTAAGGTAGCTATTAGTGAGGGGTATAAAGTTATTCACATTTATGAAATATGGGAGTACAAAATGGTGCAGTATGATCCAAATGCTGGAAAAAAAGGATTATTTGAGGATTACGTGAACCATTTCCTCCGGTTAAAAACAGAGGCCTCTGGCTGGCCATCTAACTGTGTTTCAGACGCCGATAAAAATCAGTATATTGAGAACTTTATGGTTAGGGAAGGAATTCAATTAAACAAGGAGGCTATAGAACATAATCCCGGAAAGCGGGAGTTGGCAAAGCTAATGCTAAATTCCTTTTGGGGAAAGTACGGGCAGCGGGATAATTTACCTACTTGCGAGGTTGTTAAGGAATACTCTAGACTTTTAGAACTATTTAATGATTCAGGAATAGAGGTGCAATCGTTTTTACCCGCTACAGAAAATATCATGTATGTTGTATGGCGATATTGTGAAAACGCTTTAAAAATAAACCCTACTACAAATGTTGTTATAGCAGCATACACTACAGCTCATGCAAGACTGGTATTGTACTCTTATTTAAAACAATTGGGAACTCGAGTGTGCTATTTCGACACGGATTCTGTTATTTTTTCCCACAAACCAGGGGAATGGTTACCGCCAGCAGGGACTTATTTAGGGGACATGACAGATGAGTTGGAGAAATTTGGGAAAGATTCCTACATCTGTAGGTTTGCATCAACGGGTCCAAAGAGTTACTGTTTTGAGGTTACAAATCCTACAAGTAATACAACATTCTCAGTATGCAAAATAAAGGGAATTACTTTAAATTCAGAAACTTTAAAACGTATTAATGCAGAAACAATTAGGGATATTGTACTAAAAAATAATGAGCAAACTGTAACTGTTGAAGGGACACACATTAGTAGAAAACGCTTATGGAGGGTCACAACGGAACCATATTCCAAAACGTTCCGAATGCTAGTTAATAAGCGGGTGGTAGGCAAAGACTTTGATACTTACCCTTACGGGTATAAAAGGCAGCGTTCAAAGTAATACGCCATATTTATGGCTGAAAAAAGAAAGTTTGAGGAAGAAGAAGACGAAGAGCAGCATTCTTTTTCTAAAAAGTTTAAACCAGATTTTGAAACTTTATGTCGACCATTGGAACAGGACGCTAGCAAAGAACATGTACAAAAGAAATTTAAGCCCTCCGCAAAGTTATCACGTTTAGAAATTTTAAGAAGACGCAAGGAACCAAAGAAAGGGATTGTTCCGTGGACCACTCTTCTTCCTGGGTCGGGTTTAAGAACAAATTGGCAAGCGTTTCTTCCACGCAAACGCCGTCTTTACAGTGAAAATGTTTTGCATGATTTGCCATTAAAAAAGCAGGCAAGGGAACTGTGTAAACCTCGAAAATGCAGAAAAAAGCAGTACGTACCGTGGCATTATTTAATTCCACCGGATAATATGAAACCTGTTAATTGGCATGCTTTGCTTCCTCGTAAACGTAAATTAATCCAAGAAAATAGTAAACGTCCAACTCTTATAAAACAAATTAAAAGAGAAAAAACAAACAAACGGAACACTAAAAAGTTATCTCTTTCAGGGTTGGGAAAATTTAAACGTGTAAACCCAGAAATGCAAGATGTGAGTAAATTTAAACGTGTAAACCCTGGAAAGGAAGTAGAGATGCAAGATGTGACTCTTGGAGAGGTTGGAAAATTTAAACGTGTAAACCCAGAAATGCAAGATGTGAGTAAATTTAAACGTGTAAACCCTGGAAAGGAAGTAGAAATGCGAGATGTGAGTAAATTTAAACGTGAAAACCCTGAGATGCAAGATGTGTCGGGTAAAACGCAGGAGGAGGAGCAATCATTTAACTTGTCTAGGTTTTCATTTCCTAGCACAATGCAAGTCGTAGGCCCTTCAAGATGCGGAAAGTCTACCTTTGTAAAGCGTCTTCTTGCCAATGCTGAACATATGTTTGATACAGTTCCAAAGCGAGCCATTTGGGCCCATCCGCCAGAATATCCCCCAGACTTGGGAAGTGTATTTAATCATTGTACTTTTAATGTATATACGCATGCAGGTATTCCTCCTCTTCACTCTATTGAAAAGGGAGACATCCTTATAATTGATGACTTAATGTGGGAGACCGATAATACCGAGGTATCAAATTTTTTCACCAAAGATTCTCACCACCGGAACTTTGGAGTTATATACATTTTGCAAAATGTGTTTCCCCAAGGAAAAAAGTTTCGCACAATATCCCTTAATGCTAACTATATTGTTGTTTTTAAAAACAGTAGAGATAAAATGCAAATTGAAAAATTATTTCAGCAAATGGAACCTCGGAATTCTCGGTTTCTTTCGGAAGCTTTTGAAATGGCTACTAAAAATCCCCATGGTTATTTAGTGTTGGATTGTACTCAATACACCCCCGATCGATATCGCTACAGAACAGGGATTATTCCCGGGGAATCGCCTTCGTACTTTGTACCGGTATAAATACACCGAGTTAATTTTCTCTTCCATCATTATGGATAAAAAAATACAAAGAATTACATCTCCTCTTATTGCAAATCAGACCCATAATTTGGTTGCACTTAGCAAAGCAAAACCTAAGCTACGAAAAAAGCTCTTAAAAGAAGCAAAACCTGAAACTATTAAAGCTATTGCTGAATGTGTTCACAATGTGTGTAAAGGAAATGTTCGCATTTCCCCAGCATGCAAAAACCGTTTAAAAAGGCATAAGGGGGTGTGGAGGCGGCTAGTTGACAAAAAGGTATCGCTGAAGAAGAAGCGAAAGATTCTTATGCAAAAAGGAGGTTTTCTACCAGCTTTTCTTCTACCCGTCCTTGGTTCGATTGCTAGCGCGTTGGTTTCAAAATTTATTTAAAACATGAAACATGCAAAGCAGATTGAGGGTTATCCATCAGTACCTAAAAGTGTAGCTCGTTTGCATGTAATTGACTCTACAATATCATCTATTTCTAACGATATTTCAAAGGTTATGGCTACTCAAATGTCTGACGATGATAAATGGAATATTTTAAAACATAAGTTAGCTACGTACTATGACCTTGTGTCAAAGTTGCGTTCTCCAAGTAACCGAAATTCAAATGCTAAACACGAAGCGCAAATTCAAACATTGCCTATAAAACAAGAGCAGCGTGAAGTCAGGCCCGAAACCTCGGGAGTTAAAAGTGAATCAAAAACCGAGACCGAAAAAAAGAGAGGAAAACGAGCTAGAAATTTAGCTCATCTTTCAGTTAAATACGGACTTAGACCTCGAAAACGTGATAACGAAGATTCCGAATGGGAGAGTCTATACTAGAGCGTTTTTATAATCAAATTGATCACTATGCCGGATTGGGTACATCCGCCAAACTTCGGAAAGCCACTAAAGTTTCTAAACCGCTTATTGAATCGTTTCTTCAAACTCAGGACAGTTATACACTTCACAAACCTGTGCGAAAGCGCTTTCCAACCAAACATTATCACGTCACCAATATCGATGACGTGTGGGAAGCCGACTTAAACGTGATGGATTCCGTTAAAAGTTATAACACCCCGTATCGATACATTCTCACAGTTATTGATGTCTTCTCTAAGTATGCTTGGGCTCTACCCTTGGTGTCCAAATCAGGCGATCATTTAGTGAAAGCTTTCAACCAGATCTTTACTGATAGTAAACGCTTTCCTAAAGTTCTGCAGACCGACAAAGGTAGTGAGTTTAAAAACAAGCAGTTTCGCAGATTTTTACAAAAATTTAGTATTTCTCACCAAACAACAAACAACAAAGTAAAAGCAGCAGTAGTTGAACGATTTAACAGAACCTTAAAGACAAAGATGTGGAAATATTTCACCCATAAAAATACATATAGGTACGTAGACGTATTGCCGCTTCTTGTTAAGTCTTACAACAGTTCTTATCACCGCTCAATTAAAATGGCTCCACGTGACGTTTCCCCTGACAATATCATTGAAGTGTATTTTAATATGCAACACAAACCTAGAAAGGCAAGAAAAAAGTATAGCGTGGGTGACTATGTGCGCATTTCCAAAGAAAAAATGACGTTTGATAAAGGGTACGAACAAAATTGGACAGATGAAATATTCCAAGTAGCCAAAGTTATCTTGGGCTCCCCTGTTGTGTACAAAATTCGTGATTTGGCGGGCGAAGACATTGAGGGCATATTTTATGAACAGGAACTGCAGCGCGTATCCCTTCCAGAATCTTATAAGGTCGATAAAATTATTGCAACCAAAGGTCGAGGGGCCAGTAAGCAGGTATTGGTTAAATGGAAAGGTTACCCAGACAAGTTTAACTCTTGGATAAAACAATCGGATATTTCATCGTTATGATTCGAACAAAACCGTTTTCACTTTTGTTAGCTAGCAACGCATCCATGGATCGTTTTACCAATAATACTACCGCTTGCTTTTCCAATCAATTACCGGAACGCATTGTGCTAAAGGGTAATTGGGAGGTTTGTCTTTCCAAACTTAGATACCCTTCTCGGTTCTACAATTTATCTGTACAATGTAACATGTCGGGCTCGTACATTGAAGATGATAAAACTGTTGACTTTTGTATTCACTTTGCAAAAAACATGACTGAAACCAATCCTCAGCATATGCATCAAATTTTAAATAAACGCATTGAAGCTTCTATTGGCATTAAGGATGTTTTTTCAGTTGCCAAGGGGATTGTTACAGTTTCCCCAAATGTTATTATTTCTCCCACAGTAACATACAACGAGTTGCCTGTATCTCAAAGTGTTCCTGTATCTGAGGAAATTACCCCACACAAACAATTAGAGGTTATTGAAGATATAGAAGTAGCTGACGCTCCTGCAGAAAGAAAGCCTAACAAGAAAAACAAAAACATTCCCAAATCCACCCCTCAGAGTTCAAGACGTCTAGTTAGCTTACTATTATCTACAAATTTATCCCGCATGTTAGGTTTTTTACCCGATCAAGATATTGTAAAGCAGGAAACTGCTTCTTACCCTTTGGATCCATTTATGGGATTTCCTTATGAGGTTTTCGTTTATTGTAGTCTTGTTTCTCCACAATTGGTAGGTAATGTGTTTGCTCAGGTGTTAGATTCCACTCTTGTTGAGCACCAAACACCATCCTCCAAACGCGCGTGTGCTGAAAAATCATTCTTTCCTCAAATTTGGGTCCCTTTACTTCAACAAGATTTTGACGTTATCACCATTCATTTAAGGGATGGTTTTGGAAATCTTTTGCCATTTGCTGACGGCTTTTCTTCTGCTTTAGTTCTATCTTTTAGACCTCGTCATGACCTCGCGGAATGATATAATTTTTCGGTATTATCTCAATCAGGCCGGCGGATTACCTCCCTCTGGCGATTTCATTCTCTACAAAGGTGGTCCATTTCAAAAGGGTAGTGGTCTTTTTAGTGCACTAGGAGGTTTGTTTAGAACTCTTTTACCCGTCTTTAAAAGTGGTGCTAAGGCAATCGGTAAAGAGGCTCTTCGAATGGGTGGTAATGTGTTAACTGATATTGCTACTACTTCTGCCTCTCCTAAAGAAGCTTTTAAAAATCGTTTAAAAGAGGCTGGTTCTAATCTTAAACGAAAGGCTGATGCTAAAATCGACTCCATGTTAGGTTCCGGAAGAAAACGAATTAAGATAAAAGCAGGGCGAAAGAAAAAGAAAACCCAGTCTAATCGTAAACGCGGTAGTCGTCGCACCAAAAGGCACGACATATTTTCATCATCATCATGAGCGATACTTTGTACATGAACTCTGAGCTTGACATCTTCAGAAAACTTCCTGTTCAAACAAACATTGAACACTATGAAATATTTCACCTAAATCCGCAAAATGCTCTATCTCAGAACTCTCCTATCACTTTTCATTACGCATCAAATGGTGACGACTACCTGGATCTTTCATTTGTTCTTCTCGAGGTTGGTGTTAAAATTGTAAAAGCTGACGGGTCTAATCTTACTGATGCAGACACAGTTACATTTGTCAATAACTCGTTAAATTCTCTGTTTAGTCAACTATCCGTATCGTTAAACAATGTAAACATCTCCATGCCTCAGCAAGGGTATGCTTATAGAACATACCTCGAAACCCTGCTTAATTCGTCTTCCGACGCTATGAACGGTCGTTTACAATCATCCTTATGGTTCAAGGACTCTGCTGGTTCTATGGATGAGTTTGTTAATAATACCGGTGTTCAAAGTCGTTTTAAATACACAAAAAATAGCAAAATAGTTCAAATGATGGGATGTCTCTCACACGGCCTTTTTAATCAAAATCTGCTTCTGCTAAATAACGTTGACGTTACTATAACGCTTACTCCTTCCATTCCTCAGTTTCATCTTATTTCCGATAAAGCTGATTTTAACGGGTTTTCTAAATTGGTTTATGCCAAATTACATCTAAAAAAAGTTCGACCCTCTCCAACCATTAAACTAGCTCACCAAAACGGTCTTCTTAAGGCAAATGCCGGTTTATATTTTAAGGACGTTGATTTTCAGGCTTTAAGTATAGCCAAAGGAGCGTCCACAGCTGCTTTCACAAACATTCTTGTTGGTAAAATTCCTAGACGAATCACCCTTGGCATGGTTTCCGATAAGGCATATACTGGTGATATAACTAAAAACCCCTTCAACTTCCAACACTTTAACCTCACCGCTCTTCAATTATTTGTCAATAATCGACCCGTCCCTCTTCAGGTCCTTCAATTTAACTTTTCAGATAACTTTTTTCTACCGGGGTATTACTCTCTCTTTGAGGCATTAGAAATGGTATTTAAACACAAGGGAATAAACATCTCTAGAGAAGAATATCCCAATGGCTATACGCTCTTTTCTTTTGACCTCACCGCTGATATGTCTGCCAATAAAGACTATGTCTCTGGTCTCCATCACGGTAATCTAGCTATAAAGCTTGAATTCGCAAAACCTCTACCAGAACCTGTTTGTCTTCTCTCGTTTGCAGAAATATATCGATTCGTCGAAATTGATGTTCACCGATCTATTCTAGTATCATGAACACTTCTCAAATTTCTTCATGCCTTTGTAAACTTCCTCAGTTTATCGGGGTTTTTCCATCCGATCTAATTCCCCCTGTTCACTCTCTCCCCAATCCTCCAATTGCTCTTGTCATTAACACAGACCCACACACCAAACCGGGTAAGCACTGGATTTGTATTTTTGTGTCTAAGGACGGACATGGTGAATACTTCGACAGTTATGCGTTGCCACCTCTCTTACCTTCCATTTTATTTTTTTTAAATCGTTACTGCGGTCCAAATTGGAGTTACAACACGCGCCGCCTTCAAGGCAACCGGTCCGCCACGTGTGGTCACTATGTTGTTGCATATCTAACTCATCGCTGCAACAACTTATCTGCATTGTTATTCTTTTCGCGGTTTAAAGTTTCCGATTTTCGGTTTAACGATAACCTCATTTCCAAGTCTCCCTCTTTAAAGTGCACCTCTACCGGACAATCCTGTACCCCTCTGTTAAGTCCCTATAAGTAAGCCGTCTGTTTCTGCATCGCTCTCACTCTTCAATCAACTTTTCAACATGTAAGTACCTCTCTTGCTCTTTGCTTTTCTCTCTCTCTCTCTAGTTTTTCCTCCAATGCTGTTTTTTTCGTTTCTGTTTCTAGGTCGTGTATTCACTTCCTCAACGAGTCTGAGACTAAGTATCTCTCCGTAACAACGTCTCCTCAATTCTCCGTCACCATCGCTACCTGCGGAAAACACAAGTCTGCGGTTTTCAGCACCATCAACGAGTGGAATACTCTCTTCAACGTTTTGGGTCCTAAAATTGATTCCCACCTAAACTCCTCTTCCAAGCAACCAAGCACCACTCACCCTATTTCCGATACCCTCTCCCTTCATTTTAAATCCTCCTTCGGGTCCCCTGCCATCATCCCTCTTTAAACAAGAGTGGGGTAATCTAAAGCTGCTCTTTGACCTTTACAAGGCTAAACTTGTTTCCTAAACCTGTCCCTCTCTCACTTCTTCGTTGGCCTTCGTGGAATCAACATGCAGCGCAGCGTTCTCCGTGAACTCAACGCTCGTGGGCAGACTCCTCACATCATCTGTGTTCGGGACCTGGCTCGCAACGTTCCATACCTCATCATCGGCGCTAGAGTAACCAATACTCAGTACGGGTGGAAAACAGTGCTCCGGCTTAAGGACGGGAGAGAGGTCTTCCTACCTTCTGCCTACAACGATCTCGACGACGATACCATCCGTCAACTTAATCAAGCACCTTTCCACATCATCTACAGCGGAATAGAGTACATTCCCAACACAAACGGACTGCGGAAGCATCTGCTCACGTTTAGAGAGGTCCCTGACACCCCTGTCGAGGAATGAGTTGCTCCACGGATTTTATTGACATAGGTGCGTAGTGTTTTTGTTCTCTTCTCTTTTTTTTTCCCCTTCTTCTTTTCTATCCTTGTTCTTATAGTGTTTGTTTTCTTGTTCTCAGGTAACAACCTAATGGCATCCATCCACTTTACGGCGTCACCGCCTCTCACCGAGGATGGAACCTTCGTAGACGAGGACGCTTTCTCCGTTCGTTCGATCCACATCGACTCGTTTGGAGGCATCAAGACCGTTACCATTCGTGTCAACATCACCAACGCCAACGTTGTCCTCATCTCCTTTCATCCCTCTAAAATCTCACCCCACGGATGCAATTCTGTGTGGCGTCTCTCCACTAACGGAAAAAACCCTCTTCCCCATTCCTCCCTCTCCATCGTTGCTCCTGTATGTATTCCCTCTACCCAACCTCATCCTAACTTTGCTCATCTAAGATTTCAGTGCCACACTGAAAGTCAACTGCAGGACCCACTTCCCTTTCTTTCCTTTAAACCATACACCACTATTTTTAATATTATATTTTGCAAGTAGTCTGTATAATGTATGTATAATGTATCTGATTTTTTTCAATAAAGTTGGTAACCCTTCGGCGAGGAGAATCGGAACTGTATCGGGGTTTCAAAGCACCACGCTTTAGCGTTGGCCGCCGAGGTACCTAGTCTAGAGGTCAAATTGGCCGACCCCGACTTCCGGTTCTGGCCGCCGAGGGCCCTTACTACTCCTATGTAGAATCCTAATTCTAATATTTTAAGGAAGCATTGCAGTTCAGTCAAAGGTTATATACCAATACCTATATGACTGGAAATACTCCGTAATAAAAAGCATTTTATGGCATTAGCTAGTCTTTTCTGTAGATTTGAAATGCATTTCTGAAGCGTTATTTCAACTTTCAGTTGTTTCTCAGAATGTCTACTTTGATACTCCATTCCGTTTAGCTCCTCAATTGCCTGAGCAACTTTGTTTAGCTTGCATTTTGCTCCAAGGACGACATTCTGTCACAACCGTACTCCATCAACACAGGAGTACCTCGAAGTATTATCCTGGCCCCCTGTTGCTCCTTAGTTACATAAACACTGTGGCAACCCATAGACGCTGTAACCTCTACTTGTTCGCAGATGTTACTGCAATCACAGCTGCATCGAGACTACGATTTGCTGTTATACAGCGAGTTCAGAATATGCTAACATGCTTTCCGCTTGATTCTCGGCCTGACGTTTGAAGATTAACGCTGTCTCCGCCTGGCTGATGAAGAAGTCCCATGGTCCACTGAAGCAACATATCTTGGAGTGATTTTGGATATGCGTCTAACTTGGAAGCCACATAGTTAATCATTGGCAAATAGAGGTAGCAGAAGATTGGTTGTACCCTTTGTACAACAAGAAATGACCGAAGTCACTAAGCAACAAACTTCTTCTTTACAAGCAGGTGCAGAGACCTGCATTGACATGCGCCTGTCAAATATGAGGAATGATAGATAAAATTAATCTTCACAAACTGCAGATATCTTGGGAAATCAACATCTGCTGAACGGAATATACCAAACAACAATATACATTCCGATCTGTCTGTCACCAATCTCACTGAATACATCCTACTTGTGTCACATAACTTCTACGCTGAATTCTCCTCTAACTTTAACCAACTTATACGTGAACTTGGAGAGTACGACATTGACCGGGAGAAACCTACAAGCGTCCTAGGCTTGCATAGCATTACGACACATACACACAATCTACCAAGGTCGATGATCACAACAAACGTTCTGATTACATCACTTTACAACATCAGCTCTCGTTACAACACTCTACAGCTGTGTGCTCCTCTCTGTTTACTACTCCACTCCTGGCTGGTCGTCGCAACCTTAAATACCTCATCTGATAATTCCAGACTGTTCCAGAACAATAAAGAAACTGAATCAAGATGTCACCAGAAATTTCAACTTATCTCAGTTTGTTTGTTTCGGCAGACCTTTTTATCTACGGCGCTATGTTTATCTGCTTATGCAAGCTCTTTATCTCCGTGAAACACTATCTGCCTGTTATCTATTTGCGCCGAAACTTTTTATGCCCGTTGCCGCGACAGTATATATATTTTATAATTTAAGTGCCAATGTTTACCCACTGTTTTTAAATAATCCTATCATATTGCACTAAGGGATAATACCTTGGTATGGCAATAGCCGAAGGCCGTTTCGGCCTTTAACGACCTCCGAGCTGTGTATCCATTTAGCCGACTTTTAAATTTGAGGTTATGCTGTTCACAGACATGTATCTTTATCTAAAGTTTTTAATTAAATAATGAATGAATCAATTAATTCATAATTTAACTTTTGTTTAAGATTTAATGATTTTCAGAATTTCCGGTGGGAGGTGTAAAGACCCATGAATTTTCCTCCACCAATCAGCATTATGTTAAAGTATCTGTCTCTTTCTTTCTCGTCTCCAGTATGTTTAAGCATGATTGTTTAGTTTGAGAGACATTATAAATAGTTTGTTGCGATATGAATGTGTTCGGTAGGAATGGGAGCTAAACTCAGAGAGAGGACAGCAGAAAAAGAAAACACGCGAATTGGATATACTGATAACGGAAGTCTAAGACTGTAGTAATGTTATTGGAAGCAAGCATCTTGACGATGTACAAACATGGTTCTTTCTTAGTGCACTCATGTTATGGCCGTTTAGTATGGACATGAAATAATCGACATCTTTTTATGTTAGATAACGTGTGTTTGTACGGTTCTTTCTCTTCTCTAGCAACATCGCCATTCATACTCCTGAATAACATTATTTAAGTTAATATATGCTTAACTTTACTCATATTTTGCTTTACTATGTCTTTGAGGATCCGTCAGCACAAATTATGAACCACGTAACAATGAACATGTTGAGAAACATCGGCAACCAAATACCAACATCGTGTTGTGTTGTAGATATATCGAATCTATTGGCGTTGTGTGAAGTGTTGAATCAAGGTTTATCTTCGTTTACTATATAAAGAAGAAAATAATAATAATGGGCAGGAAAACTCCGGCATTATAGAAAATACATGATAACATTTATGATGTTACAGTTGCTATGCCAACATTATTTTGTCCATACCACACGCCACTAGTTAAAACTGCGGGAGTTCTGTAAAACACGTGAAACAAAGGAACGTGCACACGGGCCGCAGTACAGCCTAGTGAAATAATATATTCCCTAAAGTGGAACGACTAAAATAATCTTACAAACGCGATTCCTTTATCTGTTTTTGTTAATCTGGACACATTTGCAATGGGAATAGTGTAAATGACAGTCAATTTTGTGAATCTTCGTTCTCTTTGCAAGAAAGAAGGAACCAATAGCAAGTTACTACTTGAAAAAGTTGCAGCAGTAATTTGAAAATCCCAACCAATAACGAACGAATATTTTAGAAATGGTTACGTGCCCAAAATATGTACTTGATATAAATCGTGTTTATAACAAAATCCATATTTTGGTTTAATAGAAAAATTAGAAATATATATAAAAACCAAGAGAACATACGGTATCAGCCAAATTGATAATTTCAGCATTAATCTAAATTTAAATAATTCAATTAATAAAAGAGAAACTCCTACACACGTGGCTAAGGTTTACACACAAATTACCTTTCTGTATATATAGATGGTTCTCTTTTAGATGAATATGGAGCTGGAGTAACGTGAACAATTTTCTGTTTCTACAAACATGCTGGAAGAAATACTACACATTTTGATGGTGTAGTTTTAGCTATTTATCTTTCGCTGCAAGGATGCAAAAATATTATTTTGTCAGATTCTAAAGCATCCACATCTAGTCCAAAGATGGAATGAGAGATGGATAGTTTGGGCAGAGGAATATTCTTCGAAATGTTCGGCCGTATCCTTGGAGATGCTGTGTTTAAATAACAAGTTTCAGTTTTTAAATTATGTTGTTCACACACATACCTTCAGGGGACCTCAAATCATGTGTTTTCTATACAATCTCGACATCAATTTTTGGAGTAATACAAAACTCTAAATTTTAATAGAGATTTGTATATTTAAGGGGAGGTGATACTACTCGCCATAATTTTGTAATGTTAAAACATAAACTCCATTGAAAAACTGAAGACGAAAAAAATGATTTATCGTTATTACTTTGTTTTACTAAACTGCAGAAAATGAGAGCAACGTGAAACGTAGGGTTCCTTTAAGCTGGTCCCTACCAACGTGACGTCAGGTTGGCATGGTAACGGCGCTTGCTGGTCCAGACTTACATCTGTGAAGGTTGGCGAGGTCACATTTTCCACCCCTACAGCTCAACAGGGTGACTGACACTCGTTCGGCATTCAAATCAATGCGTTCTTGTTTTTGACCCATACCAATGTCCATTGTTCCAACAGTAACAGCAATTCATTGCTAAGGAAGAACCGATCTCTTTTGAAATATAAATTGTCGCTTTAGATTTGGTTCCTTCTCAAATGTATTTCTAAGCTGACCCTTCCTACACGTTAATGACAATTTAAAATGAAAAAAAATTATAGCACGAAAATGTACTCTAGTCAAATTCATTTTTGCAATATTGATGTTCCGTTCTCTTTATATGGCTAGGAAAGAAAAGAAAAAAGAAAGAAAGGAAGAAAGAAAGACAAAGAAGGAAAGAAAGCAAGGAAGGAAAGAAAGAATGAAATAGAGAAAGGAAGAGAAAGGAAGGTGAAAGAGATAAAGAAGGAAAGAAAGAGAGAACGAAAAGAAGAAAGAGAAAGAAAGAGAAGGAGAGAAAAGAAGGAAAGAAAAATAGAAAGAGAGAGAGAGAAAGGAAGAGAAAGAAAGAATGAAAGAAATAAACAGAAAGGAAGAGAAAGAAAGAAAGAAAGAGAGAGAGAGAAAGGAAGAAGGAAAGAAAGAGAGATAAATAAATAGGAATGAAAGAAAGAAAGAAAGAAAGAAAGAAAGAAAGAAAGAAAGAAAGAAAGAAAGAAAGAAAGAAAGAAAGAAAGAAAGAAAGAAAGAAAGAAAGAAAGAAAGAAAGAAAGAAAGAAAGAAAGAAAGAAAGAAAGAAAGAAAGAAAGAAAGAAAGAAAGAAAGAAAGAAAGAAAGAAAGAAAGAAAGAAAGAAAGAAAGAAAGAAAGAAAGAAAGAAAGAAAGAAAGAAAGAAAGAAAGAAAGAAAGAAAGAAAGAAAGAAAGAAAGAAAGAAAGAAAGAAAGAAAGAAAGAAAGAAAGAAAGAAAGAAAGAAAGAAAGAAAGAAAGAAAGAAAGAAAGAAAGAAAGAAAGAAAGAAAGAAAGAAAGAAAGAAAGAAAGAAAGAAAGAAAGAAAGAAAGAAAGAAAGAAAGAAAGAAAGAAAGAAAGAAAGAAAGAAAGAAAGAAAGAAAGAAAGAAAGAAAGAAAGAAAGAAAGAAAGAAAGAAAGAAAGAAAGAAAGAAAGAAAGAAAGAAAGAAAGAAAGAAAGAAAGAAAGAAAGAAAGAAAGAAAGAAAGAAAGAAAGAAAGAAAGAAAGAAAGAAAGAAAGAAAGAAAGAAAGAAAGAAAGAAAGAAAGAAAGAAAGAAAGAAAGAAAGAAAGAAAGAAAGAAAGAAAGAAAGAAAGAAAGAAAGAAAGAAAGAAAGAAAGAAAGAAAGAAAGAAAGAAAGAAAGAAAGAAAGAAACACAAGTAAAGAAAAGTTTTTTTGAAATTTCAAGCCAATAACAAAGGATATCTACAAAATCGTTAACTAAAAAAAAAAAAAAAGAACATTTTTAACAAAATCTGTATTTTGTGTAGTAAAATTTTGTGTATCTCTTGCGGTTTACCAGTTCCGCAAAACACGTCCACAGTGAAGAAGAATTCAGAAACTATTCCCAGGAAGTTCAGATATACATTTTACTTCTCACGAGAATATCGTAAACTTTAGTTAAAATTGTTAGAAACACTTTTTAAACCTAAAATATAATTATCATTTTTCCATTTTTTGACAGTTTGAGAATGGAGGGGTTACTTGTACTAGGAATGAAAATGTTTATCGTAGTTGCAGTTTTTATCAACAACAGTTTAAATTTTGTGCACTTTTGTATGTATATATTTCTATTTTTGACACGTTCTGTGCTCAGGGGCTACCACAGCCTACGTCGTCGTCAACGAACGTAACAGAATGCAAAATAGTCTAATAACTAAAATCTTGGCGTTGCATCTTTGGACAACGTTGAGGTTAAATACTCATTTGGTAAGGGAAAACTAAAAGGTAAATACAAAAGAAAAGAAGGGAATGATACACTGCGTTGTTTCTTTTTTAATTTAATTCACGTCCTCCAAAGTTAAGTCATATCGGACGATGAATGAAATGATGTTCAAATATGTATAGGGTACATAGAGCTTGAAATTTGAAAGGAAAAAAAAGCAAATGAAGATAAAAAGAATAGGCGAATTAAGAGGGAACAGGAACCAAAAAGAGAGGTAGTGGAATGAAGTAAAGGGAGGGATTTAATTTAGCAGAAAATATGGAACAATGTTATGGGAGCAAATATTGAACGCAGCAGAGAAATACGCAACTAGACTGTCTACCAAATATGTAAATGTTGAGGGCAGTAATTGGCTGCTCAGGGCCAAACACCGTCAACTGTTTCTCCCGATATCACTAGAAACAAAGACAAATGAGACGCGCTTCTGCAGATGTGCTGGCCTAATAATTCAGGAATAATCTAAACAGGCCGGACGACCTCCAGTGTAAAATATGGTTTCGATTTAGCAAGTATGATAACATTCGTCTAGGTCACTGGGTCAATAAGGCCAAGGGTCAGCAAAAAGAACAGACTTTTCTTGAATTGCAGATCACAAAATTCAACTTCGGAACTATTTGGTCTTGAAAATAAACATTCGCGGTACTCACATAAGATTCTCTACTCACTATTGTACAAACTATTGCTCATCTATGTACTTCGTATTAATTGAAAACCTGTATTTCCAGTAAAATATATGTAGGTATTGTATTTTTTTAATGTGTACTTCATATTAATTGAAAACCTGTATTTTCAGTAAAATATATGCAGGTATTGTATTTTTTTTAATGGAATGCAATGCCTTATACTATGAGACAAAGTATAAACGAAAGGTCTCGTAAATACCAACTTTCATACGGAAAGTGTCACGCGAAAGTTAACAAAATATATCACTCAAAACAATTGTCTATATATGAACATTTAATTGTTTTCTTTTCTCATTGATATAACGATTTTGATCGAAAGTATATTCAAGAGAAATAAAATGCATATTTGGAATGTTTACAAAACCTTATTAATATAACAAACATTTACCTGTGATTGAAATGAGTTTGATAAAACTCTTTTTCGCATTAATCATATCTGAAATGTTTGCTGCTTTTTAATGCTAGTATTTTAAGAAATACTTTTTGAAACGTTAGTGGTCGTACCTGACCTTTTGTACCTGACGAACAGTCACACAAAGAGTGTGTATTTTCAAACTTTTGAACATTGAGAATTTTTAAGAATCCTACTTTATGTTTCTATGCGCATATCGTAGCTGAACTATCAGAACATAGTCAACAGAAAATATCTTCTTAAAAAATAAGCTTAATAGAGAGTAAGCAATCTTAATTTGATAAGATCCGAAGGTGCTATCTAAAGAAGAAAAGATGAATTTAATTGAAACTTCCTTTAATTCAGATATTGTGAACATGTACCTACATATGATTCACATTTTGAAAACGTGTAATAGAACACCCTAAAGCAAAACCAAATGCAAACAAGTTACATAATTACGAAATAACCACGGTTTAAAATCAAAGTCACTAGGAAAACCGTTCATGTTAATAGACTTGGCAAATTAATATTTACCGTAATAATACGGTTATTCGAAAATAGTGCTACTCAGCAGAATAATTAATATTTATTACATTAAAAATAGAACAAAAGCATATACACAAAGAATACTCCTTTAAATCGGACAAGTTCGTATTTTGAGTTTTGTTTTTCGTGTCGTAAAGACCTAGATTGCAGAAAGTTATTGTAATTATCACACGTAGTTCTGAAATGTGTGTTTCACACAAGTAAACGCCGTGTTGATGTCGATTGTTTGACATATTTATGTTACAGTAACCGTAGTCATACTGAGATTTGTCGATCGTGACCTTGAAGAGAGCGGAGACCTGCGAACATTTTGCCCGAGAGTGAGACAGAAAAATAAAAGAAAGAAAGAAAAAAGTATTACCAGACTGATTATAATGGTATTCGCATTTTGGCTATAAATTTATTACCATAGGTGATTTTTCTTCGAAGGTGACTTATCTCTGGGAATCGAAAAAATCACATTTAAATATTCTAGCTGATGACGGGTTTGATGTATGCTCTTAGGGAAATTACTCAGCCATCCACATGGGGTTCCTAAAATATGCGCATCTTCGCCCTCTAGCACCCAATCTGCTAACCAGAGGTCCGCTGCGCGCGGATTGATACGGTACAGTTTGTTATGACAAGAAATACAGCCGGATCGTAATGTTATGCGTAAAGGACACTATCAAAGATGTCGCAAAGAAGTTTTACGTCGTAATGAACTTTTATTTAAAGTGTTTATTCTTCATTAACAATTTATATTATTTCCCAGACAGGACTATATTTTTGGAAGAACGGAGATGTCTCGTATGTTTGTGAGTTGACAACATGTCGAACGTGTGATTAGGGGATACTGTGTAGACTAACGGAATGAAATGTGGACGAAGTTAATGGTCATCGTATTAAAATATTTATTGGGTTAAGGAAATAAAGTTGGGGTTACGAAATCGTGGGATTTAATGTCGCTATGACGTCTATGCTTCCTTTTACACCTCCTATCGTAAAACGACTTTTGGGGTGGAAGAAAGGTGAAGGGGAGGATAAGTGGAGTGAAAAAGCAGTGAAGAGCTTAGTAAAGAAATTAAAAAAGACTGGAGGCTTAGACGAGCTGGAAAAAGCTATTTCTTCACAGGATCCGACAACCAGGTGTATTACAATACCAAGGTTTGTTGCTATACATTCTCTCTCCCTGTGCTTGTGTTACAGTGTCTGCAATGAATATAGTGGTGGTGGCTATGGTAATACCGACGTAATTTGTGTCGACAAAAATGCTGCTTTCGTCCTTTTTTTTTTCTTGGCGAAAAAGTTGTTGCTTTTCCATGAACACCTCTCGACGAGGGCTTTGTTTTTGTTTTCTCTCAGAATGACCTTGACATTTAAAACATTGACTGAAAATGTGGTGCCCAGCAAATGGAAACAACAGCATTTTGAAAACAGTTTCTTATAATAATGAGTGTAAAACCTCTACATATGTTTTCTGTTTAAGGTGCGGCGAAGTTCATTACTGTAGACAAAAAATGAGCTATGGATGAGTAGGTGACAATGCTAAGAAAGTTGTTTACATTTATGTTGCTGTTGTTTATAGCTGGGAAATTGCTAATATAATATAACTATACATTTTGATAATGATAATATCGCATAACCTGGTTTTAGGCTCTCATGATTCACACTTCTGAAAAGCAAATGCATTAATGTTTGTGTCAACCTAATTGTGTTGTCTGTTTCATTGATATGCCTACTGCCGTGGTGTCATCTGCATGATGCTTTACAGGTGGGGTAGACTAGGTCAAGAGCTATCGTATTGTCTTTAAAGAAATGCTGCCTCTGTTGGTGCAGTATCTGTTCAAATTAATTTGTAATGATTAAGGTTGAGCTTTGGAATCAAAGCTAAACCTTTTTGTCATTCATAATGGATGTGGGTTGTGACACTAACAATTAACCAGTGCCATTGTTTGTTACTTCAGTATGTGTATACTTTTAAAATCTCTTATACTATACTCTTTATTTATCTAAAAAGATTTTAACTTTTTTTTTGTTTGCAGGAGCTTTAATGAATATGAACTTTGGCTTCGTAGTTGGATATAAGTTTTGTTTGATTGGAATGAATAGAGCCAGTAAACAAAGCTTGTTTATGTTGCCTTTTGGGTATTGTACAAAGGCCCACTTAAATTTTAGGAACATTTCTTTATTGGCTAGATCATACTAGCCATTGCTTCTGCAGAAGCATCTTCATCTTAAAATGATTTCCGTTGTTGTTGCAGTTTACGTGCAGAGCGGTCTCGGGCAACGCCAGGGGGGGCACTAGTGCAGGAACCCTCGACCCACGGCAGCAGGTTAGATAAAACAAAGCATAAATGCTGCTTACTGCTTCTAAGTGGATTATGAGCAATTCACAACTTTACATTGTTTAAAAGCTTGGCCAGTTGCATGCCTTTAGGCTACACACACTTAAACATATAATATAAATATTTAATTAAATCTTGTAGTTCTCATTCTTAGTGACTGATGGTAAGTTTTGTAGAGTTGGCTGATGTGGAGCGAGCATTTATTACGGAACTAAACTATGCATGTGCTGTTCGTAACTAATTGTTCCTATGTTACAGTAGAATTAAAATTACTTTAGAATCCTGACAGCTGCCATGAAGCACGTGCTGGAATGTTGGCAGGGAAAGCGATGTTGCCTTGGTGTGCACATTGGAGAGAGAGCTAAAACTACCCAAATTAACTTGCTGATTATTACACAAATGTAACTATTTGTAACAAAAGCTTCACTTATCTTCAGAAAAGGATGTCAATTTTTATTATTTGATATTTATTTGTACAGTATCCATTACAAATTCAGTACAATAAAATTTAACATCAAACATGCACTATTATACATCCTGTACAAATACATAAAATTACTGACCCTAAGATTTACTTGCTGACTCAGGTCCCCTGGATATAAGCCTTTGGCTTTCCTGAGCAACTTGCATCTCCACAAAATTCACATATACCTACCTCGTTACTTCTCAACCCTCTTAGATATATTATTCCTATTCTGATCCATGCTATGCCTTCTCTTCCAGTTATGTCACATTGATCTACGTATTTTTCTCTACCCCATTTTGTCTTTAATTCCTTATAAAATTTCAAAGATTTTTCTTTTATACTTTCCCATGTCTCCTGCCTATCTATGTCTTGTACTCTGGTTCTCACTTCCTTCCAAAAACTGTTATGATCTGTCTCCATAGATCTCCCATGCCTATCTTCAATACAGTTCTTTCCAATTCTGACCACCAACTGTTTGTGTTCTTAATGCTTTTCTGTTGCTTCATGCACAGATTCAATAATTCCCCTTTCTGCCCTTTAATACACTTATACCAGAATTTCAGTATTCCCTCTATTATTATTACCCAACTCTAGTAATGCCTTTTCTCTTGGTGCCGATTTTGGCAGCTCTAGTAGTTCTTTGCAAAACAATACATCTGTAGATCTGGTCTAATTTTGTACCTATCTCTGATGTGCCCCATACCTCCAGTGCATACATTGTTCTGGCTTCAACGATCGCTTCATACATTCTTTCTAACCATCTAACTGACATCTCCAGTTTATGTTTACATATTCTTACCCCTGACATTGCCTCCCTGCCATTAGCTATCACTTTTCTGGCTTGTCCAGTCCATCCTCCACTTCTACACATCCTTACACCTAAATAGTCATACTCATTTACCAATTTTTCTTATTAAATCAGATCGATTTCACAAACAAATTGCGTGCATCGTCAGTCAATCAACACACTTCGTCATCAAGGATACCGGTTGCCATGTTATTATGTTTTTTCAGTATTACCAAAATCCGAAAATGAAACAAACCTAAAAACTGCTGGTATTTCAAAATTCATTACGCAATGTTTATTTTTTAAAATAAATATCTTTTCCGAAACCATTAAATCTATCAGACCATTTAAATGTTTTAATAATTTAACTTCAGTATTTATTTCATGGTTAAATGACCAAAAACGATCTGCTACGGCTGATTGATCAGTTTGTTTATACTTAATGTTACGAAAATGTTCTTTCATTCTCGTTTCCAAATTAAGTTTCGTCTTTACAATATAAACCCAATCACAATTGAAACAATTAAATTGATAAATACCAGATTTTTTATTATAAGGAATTTTATCTTTTTTAGAGAAATGTAGTAAATTTTTAATACTATGTTTATTTCATTTTCTACGTAATTTGCTGATACTTATATTTCTGACGCATTGGAACAGTGTTGAACAGTACTCTGTTAAAGCAGAATGCTGAAAGTGTTCATGTAATACTTGTGCCTTGGAGTGTTTCTGATATGCCATCAGAATAATTTGTAGATTAAAAAGGAAGGATTCGTGTAGAAATGTCTATAAAACATTAAATATATTAACATTTACAGCATTGTATATATATGAGTGCATTAAATACGTAACAAAAAATTCTAGCAACCAAAATAAAAACATGTACATACATACACATAACACAAGAACAAAACAAAATTATTTCTGAAACAGATTAAGAGGAACATTAAGTAACAAAAATATAGAAAATAAATCTAAAGAATTGTACAATCATTTACCGAATCAAATAAAACAGATAACAGAAGAAAAATTTAAAACTTAAAGCAATTAAAAAGTACCTTGTAGAAAACCCAGTCTACTCTATAGATGAGTATAAAAGGTTAAATTAAAGCTTAAATAGTAAAGGTACCCTCTGCATATTTTATTATATTTTATTATTATATTTCTAAAAAGGGTGGGATTAAGAATAAGCAAGAGTAACCTAATGTGCTTTTTGGCATTAAACGTAAATAGTTTACTGAACAAATTTCCTAAACACACAAAAATGGAATAGTTTTTAGAACGTCTGCTTTCGCTGTATGCCATATTATATTAGCAAGTACAAAACTGAAAGCCTTTTCAAGACTAACAAATTCAGAATGATCATTTTAACTTGAAGTGTACTTACTGTAGGTTTAACACACAGGATGTATTTCTGAAAGCTCAGAATGTGAGAGCTGTGCATTGCCTTAAGAAAGAAAGTGCTAACTGTTTCCTGTATTTTTCAAAGTATTCACGCAGCGAACATAATTCCCTTGATTGTTCAAGTAGTGCAGTTCTCTGTCTTACTTCTGAATATTTTTTTCTTCAGGGAGTGAGTTCTTGGTCTATCTCGTTTTAGAGTGGTGTTGGTAGTCTGGGGCATTGTGTCCTTATGCTAATATCACTAAAACAATGACTTACAAAATATTAATACACTAATGAAATGACTAAATAACTAATGAAGAAACAAGGTTTTATAAAAGTTAAACGATAACTAAACAATAAAGTATGCTTAGATTATGCACAGTGAAGAGAACGAAACAAGCAATAGCTACGCTTCACATGACATGTGCATCAACGTGACAACACAGTAACATTTTTCGCATAACTTAGTGAGGGCTAAAGGGGAATGGCTTGCCTAATTGTTTGGAGTTATGTGGTGCATCCTTAAAGAGGTGTGGTCACTGTCGTCATAGAAACTCTTCCGCCCCTAAACTTCGAAGGAACTGTCAGGATCCTAAGGTAATGTAAATTCGACCGTACTGTAGGACATACAGAACATTCACAAAAATGGAAATATTTACCAAAAATATTTACTGTATTAAGTAGGGATGACTTAAAGAGTGTGTTGCTATTTGCAGATATATGATATTCAAGTCTCTTTTATGAACTGTTTAAGTACCTCATTCTTGTAGTGACTGCTGTATAAGAGCATATGTTGGCAGTCATTGTATTCCACAACCCCCGGCCTACAGGTAACTTTCCTCTGCTTATTGCACTCATAATATCTGCCTAGTGACTGTAATGATATAACGTCCGGCACAACTTTCTTCTGATTGTATCCATATGCTTGAAGAAAAATGTAATATATCTTGAGGAGAAGACAGTGGCTAAAAGTGCATAAAGTATGTGATAGGTTATTATTTGACTTGGATGAGTAGAGTCAGACTGAAAAATTCAATGCAATAGCTGGGGTTTGAACCACAGATCTCCCAGTCTCCATCCAGTTGCTCTAAACAAGGTCTGTTGTATAAAACTGAAAGAAGCGTAGAGACAGTGAAGCACAACTTAGCACAAAAGTGAATTGAGAAGATATTGACACACTACTTCACTCACACTGTTTTTTCACAGGACATGTTTCAAGAGCTTTTGCTCTTATCATCAGCTGGAACTCGAATAGTGCAAATTGTAGTGGTTTCCACTAATTCATGACTATGACAATTTTTATTAATGAAGATTTTTTCCCATGCGGAAAGGTCTATGGGGTGATTAACATATTTTATTAGAGATGTTTCCAAGTTGATGTCATGTCTGGTATTAAAAAAATGTAAAGTCACTGTTGATTTTTCTGTTTCACCACTTTTAATGTTTCTTATGTTCTTTAGTTCTAATGTCAATATTTAATTTTGTTTTTCCTATATAAATTTTAGGGCAAGTTTCACATTTGATCTCATAGATTCCAGGTTTTTCTTTGGTAGTAATTGTATTTTTGGGGGGGTCCTTATAACAAATTTCTGATATTAAATCTATTTTGAGGTGCAAGAATTATGTTGTGTTTTGAGAAGATTTTTTGGATTTATTATAGGCTGATGGATGGAAGGTAAATTTTTTAAAGATGTTTTTCTCTTATGCTCCTGTAGGTTCTAGGGTGGTGGTTTCTTTTATTTTCTTAGCCTTGTTGAGTCTGTTAACTGTTTTGTCCACTAAATTTGGGTTGAAACTGTTGGACATAGCTACTTTTTTTATGTGTAGGTATTCTTCTTGATAGTCTTCCCTTTTTAGTTGAAAGTTGATCATTCAAAAGAATAAACTGTTGAAAATGGCATGTTGGTGTTGTTTTGGGTTGAAACTGTTGTTCTTAATATAATTATCTGTGTCGGTTTCCTATAAATACCAAAAGTGAGTTTGTTGTTCATTTTTTTGATCTTGATGTCCAAAAAGGGGAGCACACCATCTTCTATTTCCAATGTAAATTTTATAGCTGGATTTTTAATATTCAAAAGTCTAAGACCATCTTGTATGAGTTTTTTAGGTAATATTGCAAAAATGTCGTCAACATAACAATACCAAACTTTGAAATAACTTGGAAAAGTTTTTGTGATATGGTGATATGTGCTCTTGAAACATGTCCTGTGGAAAAACAATGTGAGTGAGCAGTGTGTCAAGATCTTCTCGATTCACTTTTGTGCTAAGGTCTTTGTACCTATACTCCAAGTGGGGCATCCAAAGGAGGAAGGATGAGGCAAGAACAGACAGAGGACAGCTGTCCCAAGGAGCCACAGTGCAGATGGCAGGGTCCATATGCTAGAGATTAAATTTCCAGTCCCACCAGACTGGGTTTGGAGTCTGGAGGAGGAAGTTTTTACTAAGAGCATATCATCTTGCCAGGTAAACCCTAGACACCCACTGACACTTCGACCCTGAAAGAGACCATCAGATGAGAGATGATGTGAAATGATAATGGAGATGAAATGGCAGGACAGGACTCAGCATTCGCCTGGCGAAAACGGAAAATCCCTGAAAAAAGCCTATGGGTCAGATAGGTCATGGGAATCAAACCCGGACTTTCTGAATGTGGGCCATTCACAAAATTGCCTGAGCCATCTGTTTGGTTAGATATTGTATGACCCACAAGTGGAGTCAAATAATGACAACACTTTATCACACCAATGATGTACATTTATGTGACTTTCTTCTCTTTAATATATCCATGAATTCTTTTTCAAGCATGGTGAGAGTAGTGGGGCCAGACATGACGTCATTACACTCTTGCTACGGAGTGTAGACTGTATGAGTGCAAAAAACATATGGGAGCTCTGCTTGGACCAGGCGCTGTGGAATACAATGATTGACAACATTCATAACTTTCTCTACTATGTATTGTAAAGGAAGTATTGTATTCACTCAGAAATGTCATACTGAAATTTCATTGGAAATCCTTTGTGCTGTCAGTTTCACGTGTTTTGCCCACTAGCAATGCTAGTTGCAGTCAGTGATGCAAGAGGTTTACAGTAAAATACTACAGTTTGCGTCTAAACTTATTTCTAACATGCATAATATGATTACTTAAAAAGAAAATTACTCATGTAATTTTTGATATGCCTCCCTTCTTTGTTAAAGCTTAGGAAATTGCACATTCTATAGTTCCCTCTGAGAAATGACTAATCTCTTAACAAATGTTATTTATAGGTTCATCGAAAGTGTGTGGTTTGGTTTTGTACACTTTATCTTTTAATGCTTCCCAGACATAAAAACCTCAGGGGGGGGGGGGGTTAAATTGAGGGGATTAGGGGCCATATGTGAGTGAGAACTCTACATGCTGCCTGCAGAGTGCTACTGAAAGGTCATTAACGCGTGTTGGTCATAAAATAAGCTACAAAGGGTTTTGCACATACCATTCACTGTTAATCATTTCCTAGATAGAAAAAAATCCTATTATTCTCTCAGACTGATAGTAGGTATATTCTGTTTTGATTGTGAAGAGATTCCTTGTGTATTACATAAGGCATTTTGAGCTCCAATAACAGTTATATTGGACAGGAGCTTTGTCTCCTGTTTAAGTCATTTACTTGCCAGGAGGCCAAATGCTACAAAAGCAACTGCATGAAGGTTCATTCACCAGGTATTTTGACACTTAAGTTAAAAAGAAAAAAGAAAACATTTTTAGGAAAAGCTCTGTGTGTCTGTGAACAGTATAACTCAAAGACAATAAGTCAATTAAATATCAAATTTGGTATTTTAATACATAAAAAAACAGAAGCTAACAACGTGAAGCAACAATACTACTTTTGAACCCCTCCCAAATAGGAGTTGTTCTGATGGGTTGGTCTCAACGGACAGTGGTGGCCACGACTCATGGGTATTGGGTACATCTGGCTGGCTTGGCCGCCCAGACAGGCATGAGGGATGCCTAAAAGTTCCGAGTACTGCTTGTAGAGCTAGTGGCATGGTGTGAGATAGATAATCGAGGTTGTTCGATGGATTGACGCACATAAGTGGTGTATCTACTTTCTTCTTCAATATGGTTTGAGCTATTTAGCAGTTCTGGCTCCAAAGTCCTGCTCCTTCCATCTTTTCCTCACTCTTCGTAGATATCTTCGTCCTTGAGGTTGGTAACTATATACTATTTTAGGAATTCTATTGTCTTCCATTTTATGTAGATGATGCTTCCAGTTGGTTCTACATTCTGTTGTTTTATTTAATTCTTCTATTTTTAACTGTCGTATTTCATCATTTTGTTTTTTGTCTAGTCTTGTATATCCAGCTATTCTTCTAAGGAACTTCATATCTGCAGTTTGTATATTTCTTTTGTGTTGTGCCATCATTGTCTATGCCTGCCTCAGTAACGTAGATGGTAGCGTATCTGCCTTTCGTTCAAGAGGTCCTGAGTTCGAATCTCGGTCAGGGTGACTTACCTGGATAAGGTTTCTTCCAGGGTTTTCTCTTATCCTGAAAGACAAATATCAGGTAACTCTTAAGCTCTATGTACCCTGTACTCATTTGAACTTCATTTTATTCATCGTCCGATATGACTTAACGTTGGACGTTTTCTCTTATCCTGAAAGATGAATGTCCGGTAACTCTAAGCTCTATGTACCCTGTACTCATTTGAACATCATTTCATTCATCGTCCGATATGACTTAACGTTGGAGTTTTTCTCTTATCCTGAAAGACAAATGTCGCATAACTTTAAGCTCAATGAACCCTGGACTCATTTGATCATCATTTCACCCCTTCCACTCATCATCCGATATGAGTTAATGTTGGAGAATGTAAATAAAAAAAAATCATTGTCCATGTTTCTGAACCATATGTTACAACTGGGACAGCCATTGCTTTATACAATTTTATTATTGTACCCGTTATGTAGTTATATTTATTTTTTTATCAATGTCTGTTTCTGATATGTGTGATATTTCACACCCAAGGAAATTACATTTTGACACTTGTTCAATAGTATTACACAAATAAAAATATTTGCCACTTAGGCTTCACTTATCTGAACAAATTGGTGTTGATACTACTTTTCAAATGGAAATCGATTTCACAAACAAATCGTTTGTGTCCTCAGTCCACAGATAAACTCAGTGGCAAATATTTTTATTTGTGTAATATTTATTGCTTCACTGTAGCTAACTTCATTTTCTACGTAACTTGTGCAATAGTTTTATTTTCTAGAACTATTTTAGGGTGACTACCACTAAATGCCATAGTTTTAGTTTTGCTTATAGATATTTCTAGTTTATATGTTTTTGCTATTTGATATAACTTATTTGGCATTCTTTGAAGATCATTCTCGCTTCTTGTTATTAATATTTGATCATCTGCAAAAACCATTGTTTTTACTGTTCTTGTCCTTTGATTTATTCCCCCTGTCGTTTGCTGTTTCCATGATTTGATCATGTTGTGTATATATATAAAGATAGTGGTTGACATTGGACAACCTTGTCTAACCTCTTTTGGAACCGGTATTGGTTTTTTTATTGTGCTTTTTTTTGTTCATATAAGTTTTTTATTACATTTATTAAATGTTTTGTTATTTCATTTTTCTCTAGGACTTCTCATAATTTGAATCTAGATATTTTATCAAAGGCTTTTTTGTAATCTATTATGTATCCACTTCTACCTGCCTTTTTACGCTCCAGATATTGAAACATCCATGGAGTTGCTTTGGCACTTCCTGGTCTTTACACAGGAAGTCTACGGGCTTCCAGGTAGGCCGATGCATGCCAACCTCCATGGGTACTGGTTTTTCCTTCAATGTTGACGTGTGACAACCCTCCACAGGGGTCCATGTCTGCTGGAGCTCTTGAGGTGGCCGCGTCGTGGCTGAGTGATTAGACTCTTATCAAGGCAGACTGACATGTAGCCTTTGCCGGGGTTACCCTACAACCCCAAGATGTTCGTTGGGACCTCGTAGCATTACTTCCATCCTCTCTGATTCACAGGTCTTAATCTTCATGACAGCATCAATCTCTTCGAGGTTCTTGAGGATGTCCATTATGTCTTCAGCCACAGTCACGGTCAACATGCACAGGCTTACAAGTTCTACCCCAAGGTCAACGCCAATGAAAGGCTTCCTCCACAGGCAATCTTCCCTTGCCATTATTACGAGGGTGGTCTGAAAAGTTCTCGGCTTGATAGTGAAAAACGACAATTCATACTTTCAAAGAGTTTTATTTTTCAACATAATCTCCTCTGATACCAATACATTTCGTCCAGTGGCATTCCCCTCTCTGTAGTGTTCCTGTGGAAGTGCTGCAAAGTACCCATTTACAGGTGCAGGTACTTCTTCATTGGACGAAAAGCACCTACCAGCGAGGAATTTCTTCAGTTTTGGAAACAGATGGAAGTCCAAGGAAGCCAAATCTGGGGAATAGGGTGAAGTTCTAGCACCTCATAGTGCAGATCTCTCAATTTCCCCATTGCCAAAACTCTTTTTGTCGCAGGTGCATTGTTCTGATAGAACAATTTTTTTTTTTTTTTTTTTTTTTTTTTTTAACCCGGGTCTGTTTTCACGAATGCTTGCATTCAGTTTGGTTAAAGTTGAGAGTAACACTTCTATTGCTTGGAATGACTTGTAATTCTACATAGGGTCAATTAACATGTGTACCAATGTAAGGAAAAAATCATGCAAGTAGTGCTGCTATCTCTGGGTGAGACCGAGAACTTTCAAACTACCCTCATAATTGGTAGAGCCGATCCAGCAAACTGTCTGCCATATTGGGTCTGATGACTTTCACAGCTTCATCTATGTCCCGGTACGGCTTTCCCTGTATTTTGCTGTCCATGATGAGGTTGTCTTTCACTCTTCTGTCCACAGAGGAAATGGCTCCAATGTGCCACATCCCATGCTAGGCCTTACTTGTTTCCTGCTGGCTCGTTCACTTGGCTGTTTACAATCCTTCACTTGTCCTGGTTGGCCACATTTACCGCTTGATGCCCATTGGCTTAGTTACCACCTGAAGATCTTCGCCGTCTTCCTTGGGTGGACTCTTTGTCTCGGTCATATCATGTACTTTTTCTTTGAGATGGCCACCATTTGCTCCCTCCTTAGGTGTGAGTTATTCTGTGCACTCGCTGACATCACCTGCTTTTTGATTGGTGTGCATAGTTTTTGCTAGGTTTCCTAGCTGATCACATCTCCGTGGGACCCTAGACATCCTTGGAGTGATCAACTTTTGCTGACGTACCAAATACTCCTGATCCTAGAGGTGGGGCTAGTTACCTCAACTCAGCTGTCGGCACTTCATGGATGGCCTTGTACTCGTTGAGCATCATGTGCTTCATATCTCAATGTTGTATACCCCGTCAACAGAGTAGGTACTTTCCTGGAACAAGTGATAGTAGGTTCACCACAGCCTTATTTGTTAATTATTGCAGTTTTTGTGCAAATTGTTAACTTTACAGGCTGTTTGCAGAAAACATAAGATGTACATATTGTAGCAAATGAGAAAACTAGTTGCTTGTAAACTTACTTTATTACTTAGCTTAGCATATCAGTTGAGGCACACACAACTGAAACAGTACTCAGCGCCTTGGAGTTGACTTGACTCAACTCATCTAGAATCAACTGACTGCTGAACGATGGTGAGTCTGTTATACAGACTCCAGATAGAATCTTTAGGAACACAATGAGTGTTCTGCACTTGCACTTGTAGAAGAAAGACCATTAGCCATGGCTAAGACCAGGTGGCCAGGCTGATACATGTTACCAGCTACTGTCCAATTTCCCTCACAAGTTGCGTGAGCAAAGTACTGGAACGCATGATAAAAGGACGTTTGGTATGGTGGCTTGAATGGTACAACTTGCTGACCAACATCCAATGCAGCTTTCCGCGACGCCGTTCAACAGCGGACCATCTAGTGTCCATGTCGACAAAAATAATGAATGGCTTCCTGCAGAAGTGTCAAACTTTCAGGATATTTTTCGGCCTGGAGAAGGTTCACGATACCTGTTGGCGTGCAGGCTTGCTACGCACCCTTCACTCCTGGAACAGTCCTGGCCGTCTGCCGCGTTTCCTTCAGTAATTCATGAAAGACAGCTTCTTCCGAGTAAGGGTCGGCTCGGTTTTTTCGAATCCCTTTGTTCAGGAGAACGGCGCACCTCAAGGTTCGGTACTAAGTGTCACGTTCGCTATTGCTATTAATTCTATATTGCAATGTGTCGCACCAGGAGTCTCATCATGCTTATTCGTAGATGACTTAGCCATCTACTGCACTTCTCAGCGTACTCTCTTTCTTGAGCGCCGGTTATAGCGGTGCTTAGACAGTCTTTACGATTGGAGCTCAAAAAATGGCTTCTGGTTCTCTGCTGAGAAAACTGTCTGCATTAACTTCTGGCGCCGTCGGAGATATTTCCCACCTTCACTCCGATTGGGTCCACATATACTCCCTTTTGCAGATGAGACGAGATTCCTTGGTCTGGTATTCGATAGGAAACTTAGCTGGTCCTCGCACATAGCACAGCTGAAAGCACGATGTGACCGTTCTCTCAATCTTATGCGAGTAATAAGCGGCAAATCTTGGAGAGTGGATTGCACAGTGTTGCTGCGACTACCGCGCACTGATTCGCTCCAAATTAGACTATGGCTGTATAATTTTTGCCTCAGCACATCCCTCCATGCTGCAAAAATTAGACACTGTCCATAACAATGGACTACGGATTGCTATCAGAGCCTTTCCAACCAGCTCTGTTATCAGCCTCTTCGCCAAATCTGCAGAATCTCCTTTGCGATATCACTGCAATATTTTGTTGGCGAATTATGGCTGTGAACTTCTTTCATGCCTACACATCCAATGTTTGCGCCTTTCTGTGATAAATCATTGGACGCGCGTTATAGGCACACCCATCGTGATCCCAAGCCACCTGGTTATCGCTTCTGGGAGCATCTTGGCAGGCTTGGCATCGAACCCACTAAATTGTTTCGTAATGGCAAGAGAGTGTACCCTCCTTGGCTGCATGGAATGCCCCATGTAGACCTAGGCATGACACAGTACACAAAATCCACCATGGCTCCTTGTGGTATTCGTATTTGCTTTTTAGACTTTTTATCCCGTTTTAATGACCGTGTTTTAATTTATGCTGATGGCTCCCAGTGCTCAGATGGAGTTGGCTGTGCCTTTGTCTATGGAACTGAATCCTCTACATTCGGCTGCCTTAGCAGCACAACCATTTTTATAGCCGAGCTGTATGCCATTTACCAAGCAGTTTTATTTGTATGTCGATGGAACCTGGGTAACTGCCTAATTCTGAGTGATTCTCTTAGTGCCCTTCAAAGCCTTACTAAGTTGTACAGCTCCCATCTAATTGTGCATTGAATCCAGGATACCCTCCACGTTTTACACGCCTCTGGTGTTAGCGTGGTATATGAATGGGTTCCTGGCCTCGCGGGCCTGACTGGGAATGAATTAGCAGATTCTGCAGCTAAGGCAGCTACCACACGACCCAGCGTTACCGTTCCATTTATGACTGTGGAAGACTTCAGGTTGGTTTTGTGGAGGGCAGTACTACTCTCGTGCTGGCACGATAAGTGGTCTGGTCTACGTCGAAACCAGCTTAGAGAGATGAAGGTGTTTCTGCTTCCCTGGGCCACTTCCTCCTGTGCATCCCGGCGAGAGGAAGTGATTCTTGCTCGGCTACATATTGGCCACTGTGTTTTTAGCCACAGCCATCTTTTAAACAAGCGCCCTGCTCCGGTCTGCCAGCTTTGTGGTGGTGCTCTCTCGGTTCGTCACGTTCTTTTAGAATGTTTTAACCTGGTACGTCTCTGCCGGTTTCTACAACTGCGGGCCAGTTTGGCAGAGGTTCTGGCAGATGACCCTAACAAGGTGGCCAAGGTATTTAAACTGTTTTTAAACCTTAATGTTAGAATATAATAAGAATTTTATTCCATGTACCCTTTTTTTAAACCTCTAAATTTTTAATTTTTGACATAGTTGTGTGTGAGTTTATACCGGTAGTGCTTTTATTTCAGATGAACGTTTTTAGGTAGTTTTTAGCATGATCACGTTAATGGGCGCTTATGACCACGCAGTTGTGCGTCATTAAATACACCTATCATCATCATCATCCCTACAGTCCGGATTGCAGCTTTGCACCACAGGTACAATATTCTATTGTGAAACTCACTTGAGCCATTTTTGAGAAAATAAAAAAGACATCTTTTTAAATGTAAGATGTAATTGAGTTCAGAGGAAGTTCTTGGCAATCTTGGAAAATGCTAAGCTTAGTTCAACGTTTATATTAACTTGTGTGACGCATACATATATGCAGATATGGATATTTTTCACAAAATGCCTTTTTTAGTTTTATTTATTTGATTTCATTTATTCATTATTTAATCTGTTTTCAGTTAAATATCTTGACACAGTTTTGGGTGGAATACAACATTTCCTCTATTAGAGAAAATACAAATTTATTATGATTGTAGATTAATTTGAAGGTCATCATTTATCTTGAAAGTTTGTGTCATGCTATTAAAGAATGAGTACTTAGTGTTTCTTATCAGCAGTTTCCTGTGACATTGTGCAGATGTAGTATTGTCTTAAGTTCCATAAATGAAACAAATGATATACATGGTGGTATTTGTTCAGTTTATAGTTTACATTTACTTGTTATGACATTTATTCTATTTATCAGCAAACTGTATCCGTTGAGATTTACATGCTTGTGCTTCCTAACTTAATAATTAATTTCATTATTTTATGCTGTTATATATAAGAATTTCTTATCTTTAACCCAGTGAGTGCACTTTAAGGAAGGCCAAACCTTGTTGAATGGTCTTAAATTCAGTTATCTATACAAAAAAACTGTCCCCTCCCTTAAAAGAATGATAAAAAGTAAACTAAAAGGATTAGAGAAGTTTAGTAATAGTGACATCAAAATTAAATGAAAACAACTATTTGTAGTCAGTTCTTTAACACTTTGTCACTTAAATTTTTATATTATTGGGGGACTAGTTTTTGGAGCTGTTGCTTCCATTGTCAACCTTGTAGGTCCAACTATCATCTGTTGTTATCATGTGCTCTCTTCTATGTGGTGGTAGAACTATGAGCTTTATCAAATTATCTACTGGTGGGATTTCAAAGTTCATTACTCGATCGTCATTTTTCTATATTAAGGTGTTCTCCCACGTTGTCAGTTTTACTTTATTACCCCTTTTGGTAAGTTCGGATTTTGTTCAAGGTCATTGTTTATATTCCAAAAATGAAATGCTACTGCTGACTTATCTTCTTGTTTCAATTTCTTTCATAGCAGAGGAAAATGGATACAACAAAAGTCGGGTGGTTTAAGAAAATTAATAAAGCTAAGCTAAAGAAAACAAAGCAACCAGATTCACTTACGGGAAATAAAGCAATGGCATATTCAGCGGATTCATGTACCATCCAAAAACATTTAATAAATTCAAAAAGATCTTTAAAGAACAAAATGTCATCTTGGCACCTATTCAGAAACAAAAGATGAAATCCCACCAATCAATACATCCGGAATATACCAAATAAGTTTTAAGGACTGTGAAAAATACTATATAGGTCAAACTAAAAGAAACCTAAAAACCAGAGTCAAAGAGCATTTTAGAAACATCAAAATGAAGCAAGAACATAAGTTGGCTGGTCCTGTAGTTCAGCCAGTAGAGCACCTGCCTGCTGTGCTAGCGGTCCCGAGTTCGATTCCCTGCAGTGGGGGTGGGGATTTTTCTCTGACCAAGATAATTCCTCAACTTCCCCAGAGTCTGGAAGTATGAATGAGAGTGTGAATGTGTGTGTGATCTAATGATTAAAAACCAACGAATATGAATTAATACCTTTGATATGTTCCAGAGGAGAATGGCCGCCGATATGACCATTGAAGTTAAAGGTGGGGTATAAATGGAACAAATAAAAGACAAGAATGAAAGTCAACAGTAGCATTTCACTTTTGGAACCAAAACCATGACATTGACCGAAATCTAACATTATTAAATAAACAGAACCAAATTGACAATGTGGAAGAACATCTTCATATGGAAAAATAAGGACAGAGTAATGAAATTTAAAATCCCATCAGTCGATAACTTGATAAAGAAATTCATAGTTTCACCACCAGAGAAAAGAGAGCAGATGACAACAGACGATAGTTCAAACTTCAAGGTTGAAAATGGAAGCAATGGCTGCTGAAACTAGTCCCTCAATAGTATTGTCACCGTGTGGCATTGTTATGCTGCTGCCACAGGCAGGAGCTGGGCACTTGACAGGAGAGAAAAGGACAGAGACTCCATAATGTTTTGCTCACTGTTGCTCCCACTAAAGTTCTCTAAAGGTCTACAGCTTTCTAGAAACAATGGTTGGGGGGTATGAATAACCGCAAGGTGTTAGAGGTGGCAGTTGTTTCATGTTTATTGTGACAGTCGACGATTGAAGTGTACCGCAGTGATTTCTTTCATATGATTCATGCAGCAAAACACTGAGTGAGCCTGGAACACAGCTGATTGTCAATTTCACGTCTTTTTACTGCAGCAAAAGTTGTTCTAAATTTCTGAAAACCAGATTTCCGAATCTACCAACCCATGCAGTCACACTATAAAATTGTAAGTGACAAAGTGTTAAAGATTGACCACAAATAGCTTTTTCAATGAAAGGATATAAATTCTTTTTGCTTGTCATTCCTCAATGTTTGAAGCAACATCAGTTGCACAGTTAATTTTGCATTTGTACATTTTACTGGTGATGGTCCTCCAAAAACCTTCATGTAATATAATAGAAGGTCACTACATCTGCATTTTTACAGAAAGCAATTTAATGAAAGTTCTCAAAAATTCAATATGGTTGGCATTACATTTAAGTGAAATACTGTCAACCTCATAGTGAGTATTATTATTGCTAAGACTGTTGGCATCTTAGATGCAAACATGTTAGTGTTTTCATATCCTGGCCAGTTTTAACAATTGTATGACTTAAAATGAATAGTATAATGTTTTATTAACAATTATACAAGGTATGTAGATAACTCTAACAATATAAACCATTTAGCAGATTTATCTGGTGCATCATTTATAAAAAGAAATTGTATTTAATGAGAAATTGTTGTAAAAACAACAGAAAAAGTTGAGCACTAAAGCGGTTCTAAATAAATAACCAGGAAGTGCTACAAGGGGAAGTATGTCACAGTTGCCTTTTGGTGAATTCCGTTTACTTGTTTCCTCCTTCTAGTTGGAGCTCTTCTCGTATTCTCACGCTCAAAGCCTGCATTTTTGTATGACAGATATTAATCTAATTTTTCCATATTTTTCACCCTTGACCTCCAAACATTTCATTTTTCAGTATAGATTTTTTTTCTCCCTCAAAATGAAAGCCATACAATTGATAGGTATGGGCCATTCAATTGTAATAAATACTATGGGTGCATGTAATTTTATAATTTTCATTAAACAAAAATGTTAATTTGAGCTCAGCTGTTCCTATTTTATCTATGGATGCCCTTAAATTGTTAAGGTTTTCATCTCCCATTCTGTATTTGCTGTGAAAGACCACTTACTTTAGCTCAGAGGCCTCTTTATGTGTCTTGAGGTTTTTTATGTACTGTAAATTTACAGCACTAGACAACTGGTGTTACTTTTGTTCCAAAGGAAGCCAGGTTAAGTATTTGTACATTAAAAAAATCCATTGACCTCCCATCGTGTTAAGATGCTTTTCACAGTAGCATATTCTGTGAGAAATGCAGTAATTCGTAACTTATGTCTACATTTAAGTAAGCTTTTGTCTTTTATCTTCATTGTTTTGTACCATATTTGTTTTCTAGGAGTTTTAAGCCAGCTTTTATGATCTACTTTGGATAAGTTCTTAGTAGAACAATGTTCCTCTGTGCTAATACAAGGGTGGTTCAATAAGTACTTGTTTTAGCAATGAAGATGTCATGTTTTTCTAACACAATATTTATTTCTCAATATAGTCCTCTTTTAGTGATATACACGTTTCCCAACGCTCCTGCTATTTTTTTAACACCTCTAAAAAATAAGAATTGTCAAGCTCTGCAAAATAGACCTCTCTCTCTCTCTATGTTGACCTCATTTATGTAAATTTTGTTTGTGTGAGTCATTTCATGTTTGGTAACAGGAGAATATGGTGAATGGCAGCAATTCATGCAGTTTGGTGGTGGCAACTGCTGGGGCATTATCTTGGTGAAACATAACTTTTTTCTTCACCATATGGGGCTGTGTCTCCTTCAACTTCTTGTCGAATCGATGGGACCATCATTGCCTTCTTTGGATCAGATTTTCTGGAAGCAACACGTTGTTTTGATTGTTTTTTGGTTTCTAGAGTATAATGATGAATTCAGGTCTTATCTGGGGTGACAACTCGAAGAAAAGAGTCCTTCAGATTTTGCTTAAACAGCTTTGAAGTTGAAAGCTGCACCTGCATGTCGTCCACTGAGAGCAACATGGCACCCATAAGGCTGACAGCTATCTCATCTCCAGCTTATCGTGCAAAATATGAATTACTGTTGCCGTTGATATACCTATGCTGCCACTTTGTGAACTTTAGTTTGACGGTCAGCGAGAATTATATCGTAGACTTTTTCAATGACTTCCTTAGTAACCAAATCTGCGGGGCGTCCTGGGTGCTCCTTGTCAAAAACTGATGTTTGGCCATGTTTAAATTTGTTACACCAATATCTGTTGTCACAGAAGATGAAAGGTCTCCATTAACAGCATCCAATTTCACTTTTATCTCCTTGCAAGTTTTCTCATCTAAAAGTAAAAAGTGAATTGCTGAATGATACTTATTGAAATGTCTGTAAAATCCAAACTAACGTATGAATCAGTACCAATTTTGTTTTGACAACATGTAACAAATGGCAGTACATCATAACACAAACTATCCTTAGGAACACCATATATTTTTAAGCATGGTTATGTATTGAACCGCCCTTATAAGTTGTAAAGCTGCAGTTCATTTTCTGCTTTGCCACTGTGACCCAAGTGAGTTGAACTTCATTCTGTTCTTCAAAGCCTGAATCTAAAACCAGTCCTAATATTACCTTATGATACTAGGGTCTTAAAGCAACCTGGCTATCTGAGAAGTTCAGGATCTGTGTGACAGTGCAAGTTTTTATGTTTTTGTGTATGCATTAAATAATAGCATATTATCCAAGGGAAACTTCTTTTTTCCATCATCACTTTCACTTAGTGTTCACATAAAGCATATGTTCATATCCTCTCCCTTAAATGGCCACCTTACACATTTCAGAAAGTCACCTGAACTAAAAGAGTGGCCATAACCAATTGTTTTTCACCTCAAAACCTTCATACAGACTTGCTGAATCTTGGAAGTGGTTTTTGTATGAGAGAGGATCATCTGTTATCTGTCTCTTAGTCAAAGTATGCTTGTTACTGTTCTTCAGTTCTATTTTGAGGTTCATGAACTGTTTGGGGTGCTTTTCCTTTGTGAAGCAACTTCACCTTCTGAGTCTGAGTTCTTTTAGGATTTACAGAGCAGATACAAATTGTTGACACATTTGTCACTAGACTTGTTATTTCGGAAATCAACATTTTCATAATGTGTATAATGTATTAATTAATTAATCTTATATTGTGTGGTTGAATATTCTGACAAGGACAAAGAAGAGGAGATCAAAATCCTTTTGTGTCAGGAGAATGTAGAGAACTGTGGCTGCATTGGTAATTTGCATTTGCATATATAAGTAATTGGCAAATATTTCATATCAGATATACAGCTTCCAAGTGCTTTGTGTTTTGTTACTTACAGTACGCCAAGTTACTGATATTTCACTCTTCTTGTAAACAAGACAACAAGTGAATGCAGTGTTCGTCGATGAAGGTCAATATGCCTCAACGCTCGTGCTATGTAGTACATTTCATTTGGATTATTGCTGTTCTTGTTCCCAATTTTAATAAGAATATTTTCATTTTATTTCCATTTTCATGCCTATGAATATTTACTATGCTCTACATTACTTTTGCCGTATTTTCTGATTTTATCACCAATTCCTATTATGTACCCTGTCAGCTGCTTCTGTTACAATAATTCTCTGTATATTTTATTGATTCCTCTCTCACTAGTGGATTTTTTATTTAATTTCCATAACCTATTGTTTTTCATGATCTTTTTTATACCTTTTGTCATCCATTTTTTATTCTTTATGATAATTTATATCTGACTTTATTTTAATTCTTTAAAGACACCTAGATTCATATTTAATTTGTATTTGACTTACATGAGAAAAAAGTTGCTTAAGTTTAAGTAAATGCTACTTATTTATTTGCCTTTTGTATTCAAAAACATTTTGTTGTACTTATTGTTTTACTTAAACTTTTAAGATTTGCCCATAAAGGCCCCCTATAAAAACTGTTTTATTTCATATTTATTTTCAGATAGATTTATGAATGCATTATCAATACAAGTCTTCTTTTCTTTTCTTTCTTTTTCTATTAAATTATGTTTCATTGAGATACCGCTTAGCAAGCCAATATTTACCCTTTCCCTAATTACTTGAATTTTACTCACATACAATGTATCTAACATTTTTGAAAATCATTTTTGTTAGTTGCTCTGGAGAATGTATGGCTGTGGTGGTTGTACAACTATCCTAAAGTTGTGAATCCTCCCCCACAAAGTCCCAACATTAACACGATTAAGAATCTATGGGATATACTTGAAAAGAACGTACAAAAAATTCCCATAAATTCTAAAGCTGATGTGAGGAGTGGAACAAATTGCCTTGTTCTACCACTAGCAAACTGGTGGAGAGCATACCGAGAATGCTGACCAAAGTGCTACGGAGGAGGGAAGAATCACCAATTATTAATATTCCTACATGGCCTTTAATTTTTCTATTTCTTTTGTACTTATATTTTTTGTCTGAATAATTTTGAATAGGAAATTTTGTATTAATACCTATATAATTACATTCCTAAGTTTTATATTTTGTGTATCGAGAAATGAACTGAACTTTATTGTTTTATCTGTATGTGTAACATACAGATAAAATGGAATGAAATAGGTTTGTTGTTAATCTTTTGTCATCAAATATAAAACAGCTATACCTGTCTGAAAAATTCTGACAGTCACTGTATATCTGTTGGACCCATAGGGGAGGGGATCCATCCCCTTCAGCTACTGTAGTGTGAGCACTGCGGGTCCCTAGCACTCGTGGTACTTCTGACATTACTAGCAGTATACTGGGTCGAGCATCCGAGCCCCTTCCATTGGCGAGTTGCTCATTTGGGTAGGCTTTGGTACGGCAGTGGTTCCTGCTACCCATGAGGGGATCAGAGCTTTGTCATCAGGCGGGGTTGAGAGATACCTTTAAGTTCCCAGGTGCTAACCTGCAGAGCTAGTAGTCGGTGTGCTAGGTCACTGTAGCCCAACCGAGGTTCCTGGATGGGTTGACACGCATATGTGGCATATTCACTTCCACCCTGTAATAGGGTGGGGCTTGTTAGTGTCTAGGTCTTGCCCCAGAGTGCGTCAGGCACCCCATTGGGGACAGCTTTGATAGCTCCCAGAAAGGAGGGAGGACGTTTGATGTCTGAGGTAGATACGCTCATGCGAAATGATTGTATATCTTTTGGGTCTTCACTGTGCGGAAAGCTCAGGAACATAAAACACACGAAAGGCAAATGCATCATGACCAGTAATACAACCACTACCACTAGTACAATGCTACTCTTTTTTTATATAAATCTTACATTATGTATTAACATATGAAAATGTGTGAGCCACCCCATTTCAAACATTAACCTCAGAATATGCATTACAGTAGATGAATAATAGTTGTTGTTTTCAAATGCTAGGCTTTGGCAATGAAGCCATTAGCTGTGTAGATGAATAATAGTAATAGTCATCAAATCACTATCACATGTGATCTGTTCTTGCATTGAAATTTACCTTTTGAGTGCGATGTTAAAAATTTCTCCACATTATATGGGGAGTCAGTATATAAGAATGATTTGAAACATTTCTTGAAGATTCTTTGTTTATTAGGATTACCAAATAGTTATAGATTGTATGGAACATTATACATTTTTATTGCAGAGCAGTAACATCCTTTCTGGAACATTTTTAAGCTACAGGATGTCCCACATAAAACCAATATGCCTCACTGCATTCATTACATTACATTATGTTACTTCCTCAATCAAGCAACTTTCTATGTAAATATGGGATAAATATGGCGTAGGCTAGACTTATCGGTTTGTAGCAGGATTCCTCTGTTGTGGGTTTCAATGCCCCAAAGTTGCGGCAACATATATAGCAAGATTCGTGCTGGTATCTCGTTTCCCGTCGTTGGTCTTACTTCATCGATCTTACCTTCGTCCAAAATATTATGACTTGATGAAGAAGATGTTCCCAAAGTTATCAGGAAAATCCTTAATCATGCCTCGGCTAGCTTTTAATATTCTTACTTACGAGCAATGAAAACTCTTTTAAGTTACAAGGGTGGTAACGAGTGAAGAAATCCTCAAGATTTTTAATTTCAATTTCTATAATAAATCAATCTTTTATTTATTTCTTTTAACACCAAATCCATTACAATTCTTATCACAAAATTTTATACTGTGATCGAAATCAATCTCATACTTCAAATTGAATTAACACTTAAATATTTTCGAGCAATTTAAAAAGCGTCCAGAAAGAAAGACAAATTGTCTTTCGGTTTCTACACCAAGATTATTTAATCCTTCGTTACTATCGCTACCCTTATATTACTTTAATATCATTGGTCGATTTACTACTACGTCACTACATTACATAATATAATTATTACTACAGCCAATCACAAAATTACATATATTTTTACACAATCAAGTTTGTTTTTCTTGTATAAATGTATACATTTTTCAAACCCTTTTTAAATATGAATCAAAACAACTGTTACAGGTTATAAAAAGTGCTGAAAGTGTCCTCCACTGAGAGCCAGGCATTGCAGCGCTCTTATGAGAATGTTCTGGTTGTCACGTAATTCATGAGGCGAGATGTTATTTATCTCACTAGTAATGTCCTCTTTAAGTTTGTCTATCATCCGAGGGATGTTTGCATAACCTCTGTTTTTCAGAGCTCCCCATAAATAAAAACTGCAGCATGAGGCCATAGGTTTTTGATGGCAAGCCTGTTTTGCTGTATGTGCTATTTGAGATCTTTCGTTAGTACACAATGGCTTACTGTACAAGATACACAAACTTGCTGAGACAATCTCATCAATTTATTGGAGCTTTTCATTATATTTGTTCAATTATTAATTTTTAGATGAGTCGTATTTATTACACATCTGCTTCACTTTCGTATATACGAAAGTGAAGCAGATGTGAGTGAGTGAGTGTGGTGTTTTAGGGCCCGTCGACAACAAGGTCATTTGGGCCCGTGAAGCAGATGTGTAATAAATACGACTCATCTAAAAATTAATAATTATTTCGCTTCACTGTGGTGTTCCAATACAGTTAAATCTCGATATATTTGTTCAAATTCTGTAGACTACCGGCAGGGTTCTCACTATCGGATGCTTGTTCTTCATATTCACAGTGGAACATTAGCCCTCTATTTCTTGTACAAATCTTGAATTATGCTGGTTGTGGGTATCTTGTCAGGACGGTATTTATCCTCAAACATTACTTTACTCCTTAATGGAGCTGTTCTTATGTAAAATTCCACTATATCAATTCGTTTTTCAATTGAGAACTGTACCATTTCTGTATCAATATTCCATGATATTTACAACAGTTGTTAAACTAAAGTACACAACTCCAACAATGGATCATGCAGTGTGGCCAACATTATTTATAAGAAAACAGGCAGCAAATACGAACAAAGTGGGCTAGGTGCAGTTAGACTATGAGGTGTACCGGTTTTATGTGGGACACTGTATTTGCTGGTCTGTGCAGATCTACATTCCTTGTGTTGTGGTCCTGTTTAGCTTGGCTTGTTGTGAAATTATAATTACCTGTAAGATAGCTTAACCGAGAATATGTGAATTCACAAGCAAGGGTAAAAAAAATTTTGGTTTTAAATAAGGGCCTGTAGGAATGATGGGGTTCAGCGCCACAGATAATATTTATATCCCTTTATTGTAATATCCCTTCTACTTAGTTACTGCAGCAGTCACAAGTGGGGAATATTCTTATGGCCTTGGATATTTCACTAGAAGTTTCCTATGGTCTGTTTGGTCTTTTAATGTAACTTGTGCAGTACAGCTAATTTCACTTTACTCTTATCTTCTGATGTCTATGTAGTTACTCAGCCTTTGCACAAAAGTGAATTGAGAAGATATTGACACATTAAATTAAAGTGAGCCGATTAATGACACTAAACAACACTTTTAAATTTTTCCGGAACATGTTTCAGAGACTTTGCCTATATCCTCAGCTGGCCATCGACTGGTTCTCATTGGTGTAGTTGACGATATTTTGTCATAGGTCTCCTCTGGTAGCGGTTCAAGGAACTTGCTGAACAAATCTTTCTGGGGGATGTCGAAATTGAATACTTTGTTCCTATTTTTTGAAATGAAGATTTGTTCCCATGTGGATAGTTCTTGTTTTCCTGATGTATGTTTTAGTAGTTTTGGTTCTGGACTTATATTGTAGTTTTTTCCCCAAAAATGTGTGGCAACTGCTGATTTTTCTAATTGTTTATATTTTATGTTTCTAAAGTGTTCCTTTGCTCTTGTTTCTAAATTTCTTTTGGTTTTTCCAATAAAAATTTTACTACAGTCACTGCATTCAATTTGATATATACCAGATTTTTTGTTAGATGGAATGGCATCTTTGATGTTTGAGCAAATTAGGTTTTTTAAGGAGAAATGGTTGACTGGTGCTAGTTGAATGTTTTGTTTTTTGAAGACTTTTTTGAATTTATCATAGGCCCATGGATGGTAAGTGAATTTTTTGAAAATCATATTAGTTTCTGTAGCTGAGAGGGTTGTGGTTTCCTTTATTAGCTTCTTCTTTTTTGCGAAGTTCACTTTTTTTCTACTATTGACACATTGCTTCACTCACACTGTTTTTTCACAGGACATGTTCCAAGAGCTTTTGCTCCTATCATCTACTGGAACTCGACTAGTGCAAATTGTAGTGGTTTCCTCTTTATCCGTATCGTCGATAGATGGCGTGATGTACTTGTCAAAGATGTCCGGTGGTGGAGTTTCAAAATTCATGACTCTATGACTATTTTTATTAATGAAGATTTTTTCCCATACAGAAAGGTCTATGGGGTGATCAACATATTTTATTAGATATGTTTCCAAGTTGATGTCATGTCTGGTATTCAAAAAATGAAAAGCCACTGCTGATTTTTCTGTTTCACCATTTTTAATGTTTCTTATGTTCTTTAGTTCTAATGTCAATATTTCTTTTTGTTTTTCCTATATAAATTTTAGGACAAGTTTCACATTTGATCTCATAGATTCCTGGTTTTTCTTTGGTAGTAATTGAATTTTTGGGGTTGGGGCCTTTTAACAAATTTCTGATATTAAATCTATTTTGAGGTGCAAGAATTATGTTGTGTTTTGAGAAGATTTTTTGGAGTTTATTATAGGCTGATGGATGGAAGGTAAGTTTTTAAAAAAAAATTTTTTTTATCTTTTGCTCCTATAGGTTCTAATCCCTGTTTCATATAACCTTGCCCCGCTGACATGTATCGCTCCGCATGCATCTACCTTCCCCCTCATCCTAATTGGCTAATGCTTTCGCGCCGTAGGCCATAGGCGGTGCCTTCCCGTCACATTTAAACCTGCAGTAAACGTCATAATTGCCAGGAAGATAGCTAAAATCACGCAAATAAGGATATGAAGGCATGCAAAAATACAAGTTTATAGTGAAACTGAACTCACGCGTTATGGAGAATTTGGTAATGGAGTAATCCCCTCCATCTCGGATTCGGTTTCTGATTCTGCAGTAACAGTTTCGCTGTCGGAACTCTCTGCTACGAATCCTTTAATTTGGCTCCAAATAAGCTCAATTGGATTTAAAATCCAGTGATATGGTGGAAGCCTGAGTACGTCATGACCAGCTGACCTTGCCATTTCATCGATTACGTATTTATCACAATCGCTGGCATGCTTTACTACAAGTTCCAGTAGTTCTGCCTTAATAAGGGATTCATTTACAACTTCATTTTTTGCACGCATCCACTCAATAATGTCTTGTTTCTTCCAGGATGTATTTGGTTTCTTTTCGACACGAACGCTGTGCTAAGGAGCATTGTCCATCACAATTATGCTGCTTGGTTCCAGTTTTGCTAACACACTCTCAAACCACTGTTGAAACACATCTCCATTCATATCCTCATGGTAATCATCGGTTTTCTTTGACTCAAACAGCAGTAGACCATCTTCCACAAAACCACTATCACTTCCTATATGAGTGACAATCAGTCTTCGGCCTTTTCTACTGGAATTTTTTTAAACCAGAACACATACTTTGCAAATCTGCTGAAATTTGGTAAATCTACATCCTCATTTACAGCAGACAAAATTTTATTTATGTTACGGAGCTCGTTTCTAAAGAAAAAACTATGCACATGACGACGTACAACACTTTTAACGAACTCGTTGCATTCTCCGAGCATGCGCTTTTCTGTTTTTCTCAACTTCACATCGCGATGTTCCTATGGACCTAACACTCACACCTGTAAGTTCGGAGCACAACTGTTAGACTTCTCTCACTGACAAAGACGGATTCTTCTCTGAGTGCATTAAACACATGCAACACAATTCTTTTTTCACAGCTTTGTAATGGTTTACCCTTGCGATGCTTTAGCGGAAAACTGGCGATAGACTCTGCCATTATACATATAATAAGTACACGCGCAATAAACGATGGATAAAATAACGCATCTCTTGCACTCGCACAGCACACCTTCGAATGACAATACATGACTAATCCAGTTCAGAACAAGGTCAGTGATAAGTCATATAAACAAATATGTCATCACTACCGCTAAAGCACGTGCTATTGTGTCATCTGAAAGGCAGGCCTAGATGCAAAGGAACCTCCTCTTTACTTCGTTTAAGAATTAACATGCATTTCAGATAAATTAACTCTGTTGCGTAATATATTTAATTGAAACAGTTATGAAAGTAAATATTTGACAATTCTCTTTCAACATATAAAGATATATCACCATGTTAAATAACGAACTAATTTTTACCGCAAAACAGTCTGTACCACAACAGCAGCCAATGAGAGGAGATGTGGTTATGTGTCCGTTAAGAGATTACGGGGCAAGCTTACGTGAAACAAGGTATAGGGTGGTGGTTTCTTTTATTTTCTTAGCCTTGTTGAGTCTGTTAACTGTTTTGTCCACTAAATTTGGGTTGAAACTGTTGGACATAGCTACTTTTTTTATGTGTAGGTATTCTTCTTGATAATCTTCTCTGTTTAGTGGAAAGTTGATCATATCCGAAAGATTAAACTGTTGAAAATGGCATGTTGGTGTTGTTTTGGGTTGAAACTGTTGCTCTTAATATAATTTGTCTGTGTGTGTCGGTTTCCTGTAAATACCTAAAGTGAGTTTGTTCATTTTTTTGATCTTGATGTCCATAAAGGGGAGCACACCATCTTCTGTTTCCAATGTAAATTTTATAGCTGGATTTTGAATATTCAAAAGTCTAAGACCATTTTGTATGAGTTTTTTTAGGTACTATTGCAAAAATGTCATCAACATAATGATACCAAACTTTGAAATACTCAGCCTTTTCTCATCTGTACATTTGCTTTCACATGTTTCACATTTTCTTAGTTTATATTTACATGTTTAATCATTGAGCCCCTTGTTATTTTCTGGCTTTGACTTTTCACTTATGTCTTCTTTTTTCTCTGCCTTCTTGTTGCCCCTTTCTCATAATTTAGATTTGTCCATTTGTACTTTGATACCTGTTTTTTTCTTCTTCTAAATCACTCTGGTTTGTACCCTCCAATTCCTCATTTGCCATAGTTCATCCTACTTTTATATAGCTGTAGCATTTTGTATTGTATTGTATTCTTTATTCACTGTTTGAAAAACATTTTTACATTTTCATGGCTTCATCAAGTTGAGAAATATATAATTTACTAAAATGATAAAAATACAATTTACTAAAATACATTTAAAATTAAGATTCCTGACAACTAATGTTTACAACACCTAATCTTATTTACATGATTTGAAAATATAAGATAATAGATAATCAAACTCATAACTGTACATTACATGTCTAGGAATTCAGTCACTGAATAAAATGAGTTACATATTTGAGTTCAAACTAGCCCCAAGCTTTGGTTACCTATTTTCTTCCCTAATGGTTTTCTTTAGAAGCAGCCACATTCACTAAAGAAAAAGAAAGCAACCGCACATTCAGCGCACTCATGTACCACCCAAAAATATTTAATAAATTCAAGAAGTTCTGTAACCCTTAGAACGGAATATCCATCTTGCAGGCAGATGTACTTTCATTTTTTGCTACCAGATAGCACATTTATGAATTTTGCATGCGAATCTCTTCAGGGAGTCTCCATTGAGGCTTTGCCTGCAGTGAGAGCATATAGTCCATTACATCAAGTGATAGTTGCAACCGGAAGAAGCCATTGTTTATGGAACACGTCACCTGAAAGACGGATATTCCTCACAGGGTAAGTTAAAATACCCATCTCTTAGATGTTCCTTGTAATGTAAAAAGCATTTTTTTCCTTGGTGTAAACATGTTTATTATGAACATGTTTATTATATTTATTATTTAACATGGTTAAATGAAGCCTGGGATTCAAGTACTTACAATAGTAAGTCACCACAAACAGTGTATCTTGGATGCTGAGTCAATTGGAGAAATTAATATATTGATGGCAAGTTGGACATGGTAGCTTAATGGGTAAGAGTGACTGGACGGAAACCAGGAGATCCGTGGTTCAAATTCTGGCTGTGGCATTAAATTTTTCATTCCAGTGTGTAAGGACTATGATACAATGAAGCACAAAATTAATATAATTTTGAATCAAACTAATACTCAATGCTCCATTGATTGCTAGTATTTACCTAGAATGCATTTCATTGGGACAGCTGATGATGTTAGGAAGATCCTAATGAAACGTGATCTAGGTAAATACTAGCAATAAATGGAGCATTGAGTATTAGTTCGACTCAAAATTATATTACATTTTTCATGTTGACCTTATCAATCCAAATGTTTATTATGAGTTCGTAATATTTAATTTTACGATTACCTGAGCATTTATTTTTCTAAGTTTAGGTTCCTACAATGAGTAGTAATCCGAATACTTTTTCAAATCGCACTAACAAGGCCAGACCTGTAGGATCATGTGTATATGGATACACAAAGCAATATACACTTCTTTCTTATGCACCAAAGAGGTCAAAATCAGTTATTTTATTGTCATTCATGCACTAAGGCTGAAATTATTTCTTGTACAACTCGACAAAATCTGGAGTTGACACCTTTGACATGAAGTGCAGTAACTGCTATGTAAACAGGACGAGACGGTGGCCCCTTGCTTGATTGCAGTAAGTTCCAATAACACTTATGTCCTGTACAGACATTTTGAAAAGGTAAAAAAGGTGAGCAGATTTGATTTCATACATGCCATTGAAATATCTTCACGAAAACTCATTTACAACAAAGAATGAAGGTGGAAAATCAACCTGATGGTTTGAAAAATCCTATGATGGAAGCCTTGAATGAAATTGATACTACACAGCAACTACCAAACAGAAGAATCAGAACTCTGCAAGAAGGATGAGCACAAGGGGCAATAAGGAGTAATAGACTACCAAACAGGAAGGACTGTAGTTATTGCCCTTTTCAGAAGAACAGAATGACAAATTACAAGTACATCAAATGTGAAACTCCGTGTTTAGAGTGCTCAAGAAAACCATGTTGATACATAATGTTATTTTCATCCATTGTGTGATTATAAAATTAATATTTTGCTTAGTTTTGTACAAAAACCATTGTGATACACAGTTACATGTATTGCAGTAAGTTAGTGTGTAAAACATTTAAAACAAATATAACCATCTTATAGATGGACATTCCTTATATAACTATAAAAAATGTTTTAGTTAATTGATGGAAATTAATTATTTCTTCACACTAGCCATATATAGGCTAAGGTTTTTGATAGAGTCAACATGAAAAATTCAATGACATGGCTGGGATTTGAACCATGGATCTCCTGGTTTCTGTCCAGTCGCTCTAACCCATTGAGCTACCATGGCCAACGTGCTGTCCTGACAATCCTGACCATGGCATTGAATTTTTCATGTTGACTCTATAAAAAATGTGTTCATATCTAAGACGGATGTTCCTCATAAAGGGGTAAAAGAAAATGTTGCTTTCTAAGGGTTAAGGTACAAAATATCTTCTTGGCACCTACAAATAGATACTCGGTTTTAAAATTGCTAAATTCAAAAACAAAAGGTGAAATCCCATCAATTAACAGATAGGGAATATACCAAATAAGTTGTAAGAATTAACAAAGATGTTCATAGTTGCATCGCCAGAGAGAAGAAGGCAGACAACAACAGACGTTAGTTGGATAGAGGTTGAAAATGGAGGCGATAGCTTCCGAAACTAGTCCCTCAATAATATAAAAATGTAAGTGAAAATACTGACTACAAATAGTTTAATCAATTAACTTAAATGTCACTGTTACTAAATCGTTCCAATCACGCATAAGTCTTAAGGTTATCCAGAAGTGCATAGTCCTCTAGCGATGTCACAAACATTTCACCTCCAAACATTTCATTCATCGTCCGATATGACTTAACATTGGAGGTTTTCTGTTATCCTGAAAGATGAATGTCCGGGAACTCTAAGCTCTATGTACCCTGGACTCATTTGAACATTGTTTTTATTCATCATATGTTAATGGCCTATGTGGTGGGACATTTAATAGAAAAGTTAATTATGTATATATAAAATCATTTCTGCAAGTGTTTTTTCTCTATTGTCAGCAAGTAGATATGAGAATAAATATAAGTATGATTTTAAAAGAGGGGGGAGATAAACTCATTGAATGAACACATCAGATTTTTAAAAGATTAAATGCAATTTGAGTATGAAATTATTTATGTATACTTTTTTGAAAACTAGTTGTTCTTTCACACATAAGCTGTTTGCAGTATTGAATGTCATGCTGGCATGTTGTCATGGTAGCTGAGTACTTAGAGTAACAGGATGGAAACCAGATTTGTACTTTAAAACTCAGCTAAAACATTGAATTTTCCAACTCGATTCAACGTCTGTCAACACGTTCCTCCTGTTATGTGCATACACAGCCAGCACTTCTGTTGTTGGTCTGTTTGTTTGCTTCAGATGCATTTTCATTTCATATAGAATATCATGCATAATGTATACCATTGTATCAGTCAGCTGTTGAAATTAATACTTTAAGTTATAATATCTGCAATTTTTATTTTGACTTTGCAGATCATTGGACGGAAGACTCCAAGTATCGCATCGGAAGGGTCTTCCTCACGTCATTTACTGCCGGCTGTGGCGTTGGCCGGAGTTACAGTCTCATCACGAACTTCGTGCTTTGGATAATTGTGAATTTGCATTCAATTTAAAACGAGACGAGGTCTGTGTTAATCCCTATCATTATCAACGCATAGAAACCCCAGGTAAGCTGCCAACTTAGTTTTTTCGATAGCATAGGTTTAATAGTTTCATAACAGAGTATAAGAGTATGGAAAGTTGGATTATATAAGGTTGTTTGATAAGTTTGGTAGATTTGTATGAAATAGCAGTTAATTTTGTTAGAGTGATTGGTGTAAGAGTTTTAGACTTAGTTACTTGTCGATAGCAGTTGTCTGAACTGATGAGTACCACAGATGCTGTTGAAAATGGATAAATCCAAGTTCTGTGTTATTTCCTAATACACATCATTTTTGCAACCAAAACCATAACCTTGCCCCAAATCCAAAATTATTAAAAGATGTGATAAACCATAACAAACTCACAATGTGGGAGAACAGTTTAACTTTGAAATCCCACCAGTTGATAATCTACGAGGGCTGTTCAGTAAAGAATGAGCACAATTTTTTTTGACAACGTACCTTTACTCATCCTCATAATTTTGATGGTCCTTCTCAAAAGACTCTCCGCTGAATGCGATGCACTTGTCCCAGCATTTCTGCCAGTCTTCAAAGACATGCTGGAAACCATTTTTTGAGAGATCCTTCAAAATTGCCTCCGCAGCCTTCAGCATTGCTTCTGATGATGGATAAGGCGTTTCTTCAAGTTAGGGAATAGAAAAAAGTCAAATGAGGCTAAATCTGGGCTATAGGGAGGGTGAGGGATGCACTTGACGTTGATTTTTGCAAGATATTCAGCAACAACATTGGCAATATGCGGCCACTCATTATTGTGGTGAAGCATCCAGCCTGCTTCACGGAAAAGTTGTCTTTTGCGCCTGATATGGACTTGCAATGTTTTCAGGATATCCCTGTAGTATTGTCCAGTTAGTGATGTGTGTGCAGTACAACATGCTGATAAACCATTCCATGAATATCAAAGAATAAGATGACCATAACTTTCCCAGCAGAAGCAACCACTTTTGCTTGTTTGGGGGTTGGTGATGAAGGAGATTTCCATACTGAGCTTTGCTGTTTGCTATCAGGATCAAAATGATGTAGCCAAATTTTATCAGCAGTGATTACGTTTGAAAGAAACTCTGGATCTTCCTCTAACATCAACTTAAACTGCATGTTACCTCTATTGCAGCGGTAGGCGATACTAAGCATGTCTGAACTTGCCTGGTTCTCACAGGCGGGAACCAGGAGTACCAACAATGAAAGTACTACGGCGTGTTTGTTTCAGATTAAGCTAACAGAATATAAAAAGATTGAATTTTAGTGCAAAAAAATTATGGCCGTAAAAAAATTATGATCATTCTTTATTGAACAGCTCTCGTAATATATAGATTTATAGTTCCAAAACTGCAGGCAACAGCAGACGAGAGTTAGACCTTTGAGGCTAAAAATGGAAGCAGTAGCTCTCGAAATGAGTCTTTTTGAAAAAGAAAAAGTAAGTAACAGTGTGAAACACTGAATATAAATAGTTTTAAGAACATCATGTGGAGTTAACTGCAGCATTGCCATTTCTTACTTTTATTTCTGGATGAATTAGTTTAAATACGGTTAAAGAAGCTTACTCGTCACCCAGTTGAGTCATCACAGAAAATAATTTTCAAAATCCATGATATAATGCATTCATTAAAGCTTCTTTAAAATTTAGGCAAACAATTAATCTTACAATGGATCCAAGCACATGTGGAATTAGCTGGAAAGAATAGGCTGATATATTGGCAAAAAGGGCACAAAAATTTAATGGTTATAACTTCACAATTTATCTTTTTGCTCTATCAAATTATAAATTAATAAATAAAATCAATTCAACAAGAAGATTTTAAAACTGCAAATGCAGATTAAAAATAAGCTATCGTCTTTGAAGACCACAAATACATCCCTGATTACCCACAAGGAAAATTAGTAGCAGTATTTTACTTATTACGTAGAAAGTGAAGCTAGCTACAGTGAAGCAACAAATACTACACAAATACAAATATTTGCTACAAAGGCTTCACTTATCTTAAGAAATTGGTGTTAATATTTCTTTCTAATAGAGATTGATTTCACAAACAGTTCGTTTGCTCTTCAGTCCACACACTTCGTCGTCAAGGATACAGATTACTATGATATGCTTTTTCAGTATTGCCAAAATCTGAAAACGAAACAAACCTAAAAACAGAATCAACTGCTGGTATTACAAAATTCATTACGCGATGTTTATTTTTAAATTAAATATATTTTCCCAAACCATTAAATCTATTGGAATATTTGTTTTAATAATTTAACTTCAGGATCTATTTCATGGTTAAATGACCAAAAATGATCTGCTACCGCCGATTTATCAGTTTCTTTATACTTAATGTTACGAAAATGTTCTTTCTTTCTGGTTTCCAAATTACGTTTCGTCTTTCCAGTAGAAGCTTTATCACAATCTAAACAATTATCTCCATTAGAAAGAAGTATTAACACCAATTTCTTAAGATAAGTGAAGCCTTTGTGGCAAATATTTGTATTTGTGTAGTATTTTACTTAACCACCTATCATGATTGTTTAGCCACTCACCTTCATAGAATAAATATATACAATTCAGTGCACCTTCTGTAAGCAATCAGCCACTATTATGGGTAGGTTCAGTTATAACTGCACATAGCAGTTCCAAAAATATGAGGAAATATTTAAACTTATCTTACGTCCTGTTATTGGGACTCCACACAGAGTGCATGAAATCTAAGATACTGATGGAATTTCAAATTTAGAAACCAGTCCAAAGGTATAGATATTGATTGACACTATGTTGAGAAATAAAGTATGTTATGAAAAGATACTTTTTATTTGCATATTCACCAAACTTTTCAAATGACCCTTGTAATTGTACTTTCGTAGTATTTAAACTCTAGTAATATATTTCTTTATTGTTTTCTTACTAAACAATGAGGGAAACAAAATATAATCAAATGTTATTGTTTAACGTCAAGAAGCACTTAAAGTACCAAATTTTCATTCATTGGTAATGGCAACAAGCTCTTGCGATTATTCCTTTTCTCTCTAGATGTTACAAAATACAAAACAACACTGGTAAGCAGATGTTACAGTAAATGTGTAAATGTCTCATTTGGTGTAGCTAGCAGTCTGCAGCACAGTCATATTGAAAATCATAAGCAACAATTTTTAAAGTTTTTAAATCAACCAAGTGCATCATTGTAATCTGTGACTTCTCAACATAGCCTCCATTTCTGTAATCATGTTTTTCCCTCATTCTGCAAGTCTGTTCCAACTTCCCAAGGCACTTACACACTGTTTTCCAAATATCATTCACTGTCTTGTAGTGTTGGTTTCGAATCTGTTTCTTAAGAGAACTGAAAGGATGGTGTTGGAATGTGCTACGTTGGGACTATGGGGAAAATGTGTAAGTTTCCCACATAAATATCCGATTTCCATAATAACCAAGCAGGGTTCAGATACACATTATCATTTGCAGGATCTTTTTCCAGGGCATTTTAAATGCAATGCAAGATGGAGTTTTAAAAGTGTCTTGATTTAGAGGGCAGCCTCTGTGTTGAAGAAAATCAACATGAGTGCAACTCTATGCATCCCAAAAGACAATTCTCCATATCTTTCCCAACAGTTTGCACTGTTTTTGCTTTCCTCGATGGTGACTCGATGTTTTGTTATGGGTTGTAATGATGGAATCAGTTTTCACCAGCTGTTACAATACTCGTCAAAAAACCACCTTCATTTTGATATCTCTGAAGAAGGTTTTAGGTGATGGTATTTCTCTGAAGTTTGTCATCTTCAATCAATAAACTAAGCTATCAATCAGTTCTAACGCTGCCCTATGTTGTCGTTTCTAATGAGTTCATTAACTCTTTCCGAGTTGTGCTCCTGGAGCAGTCACTATGATGATCATCTTTGAAATATTTCACCCATAGACACCTCCCCATAGACACTCTCAAGTCCGAGGTAAATTTCAGCAGCAAATTTTCCTTCTTTAACAAGGAATTAAATTACAACACATTGTTGAAATAAAACATTGATGTCTGACATTTTGTAAATACTGGTTGTGATCCTGTGATAGAAGTATGGTAACAAATAGTTTGTACATTATAATACTGTAGTTATTGTTACTTTGTTGAAATTGAATGTTAACAGTGGGTTACTCAAAACTATCAATAGGACCCTTGTAAATAAATGTACAAAATATAATCGGTAGTTTTACATGTAATTGAGAGAATGTAGCATTAAAAATTATAAGTGTAAATCTTTATTTGCTTGTAAATTATTTATTATTTATATTTTTGTGTCATGAGCATTATTGATGTACCTAGATGGCCCCATAACGAGTGTTATATTTTGCTACTTTGTCATATACAACAATATGCATTAAAAATAATGAAATAATATTAAATAAGATATTTTAAGTGATGAGAGTATGTTATGGATTAATTTCTAAATGTCTCAACTTATTCTGAAGGCCTAATTTCTTGCAGCATAAATTACTATGAGGATCATTGAAATATAAGGTTAAATTTTGTTAATTTAACTCGCATAGATGTGAGCAATGTTATGGCTGGACGATATAATGGAACTTCCTAAGAATTGAATATAGCCAGCATTATGTTAAAGTGAAATGCTGGCCAAGGCAGTACGTCCTATGAAAATAGTACATACACTTGTCCCATTTTAACTGCTATGTAACTTAAAATGAATAATAGGTATTATCAGTTTTTGAGTTTGATTTATGAGTCACTGTTTACACTCAAACTTCACTTGTATAATTGAAACGTTTTCAAGATCATTCGATCTCATCCTCAGCTGTTTGGTGACTAAATGAACATTCCTCTTCTTCCACTACGTCAGAGCTCCGATCACTCTGCCATCTGGTGTTTGGGGCACTAAGTTTTAATACTTCATTTAATGCCAGGATTTCAAAATTTATAACTTTATCACGGTTTTTGGGTATGAATATTTTTTCCCAAATATCCAATTCTATGAGTGTACTTAAAGATTTTAACAGTTTAATGTTGTGGCCAATGTTGTGGTTTTCTGTCCAAAAATGGTGTGAAACTGCAGATTTTTCTGTTTGTTTCATCTTAATGTTCCTCTGGTGTTCGTTTTGCGTGGTTAACAAGTTTCTCTTAGTTTTTCCTATGTAGCTTTTTTCACAGGTTTCACAATTTATCTGATAAATTCCTGATTTCAAATTGTTGGGGATTGAATTTTTTAGTGGTTTATTTAGCAGGTTCCTCAGACTGAATTTGTTTTGGGGTGCTAGTTTTAAGTTTAGTCTTTTGAAGATTCGGTCAAATTTTCTAAAAGCCCATGGATGGTAGGTGAATTTTCTATATTGCCAATTTGTGCTTTTAAGTGGTGTGAGAGTGGTATTTTTTGATATTATCTTCAGTTTTTCCTTTCTATTCGTCATGTTCCTTATGATGGCTGGGTTGAATCCATTTAATACTGCTATCTCTTTTATGTGTTGTTCTTTCAAAAATTCCTCCTTACTCAGTGGGATGTTGTATAGCCGGTGAATTAGACTTCTAAAGGCAGCTAGTTGATGTGAAACTGGGTTGTATTCATTTTTCTTTATGTAATTATCTATGTGTGTGGGCTTCCTGTATATTCCAAAATCTACACCATGAAGATTTCTAGTTATCTTGAGGTCCAAGGTATTATCAGATTTATAAATCCAGTAGAACGTTGTTTCCGGGCTTGAAAGCCCTGGTCCAGGCAATGAAAAAAGATCTGATGTTTTGCCCATAGCTCCGTCAGGCATCTTTTATATCATTTATATTTAAATTTATAAGTGATAAACTTGCGTAACATTTTCATTTTGAGGCATTTATCGAATATATCTGGTTTAAAGCAATATTTCAATTCTAAATTTATCAATGAATTATAGCATAAATTGACAGATGCTTGTTAAACATTTTAAAACATGTGTTAGGTCCACTTCACTGTGTGGAGGTGAAAAAAACAAGATGAAAGGAAAAATTTACAGAAAAACTAAAAGACAATGAAACAATATAAAGTAATATTCTGTTTAATGCAAAATAGTATTCTGAAAGCAAGGTTTAGAGAAAGTGGAACACATGTAATCATTAAAATAGTTCCAAGTTCAGGTGGAACAAAATGTCATCAGAAGGAGAATGACTTCTTTGTTGACTCTAGAGCATTAGCGACATTACATACATATATACTTGAAAGATGGTGCCTGTGGTGCCAACATAACTGTAATTAACACCAATTCTGGTTGTACTTTTACCAGCAGTTGCTGGTGTTGCTGTGAATTGAGTGGACAGAATGTCACAAAAAATAACGAGAGAGCATTACAGTGGGGAAAATATGTAAAAGCTGGTTTTTGTGAATTCCAACTATGACCACTGCTCTCATATGTCTTTCATTTCAGTTTTACTATAAGTGAACAGGAAGTATCAGCAACTGTTGTCATTACTTGTCTTCTTGCCAAGGAAGGTGTGAAATCAAATGACATTTGAAAGATGTTGAAAACAATTCAGTGACAATCTCTTGAGTAAAACTCGAGTGTTCAGTTGAACTCAGGAGTTTTAAAATGGTTGTGTTGAAATGAAAAATCAAAGCTATAAATGGCATCTGCTGACTAGTGGCAATGAAGACAATATTTAGACAGTGTTTGAGCTTGTGGAAAGTGAATGTACATTACTGTTCCTAAGATTACATAGTTGTCCATATTAGATACATTTTGAATAAAGAAAACTGTTGATGGGGAAGTACCACATCATTTCAACAAGGCACGAAAGAATATGCAGAAAGCCATCTGTGAATGAAGTGATGTTTGGTCCACTGAAGCAGACATAAGGAGCAGAAAGTTTAGAAAACAATGTGCAATTGGTTATTGCGGTAACCTCCTTTGTTCATGAAGGGATCAGAAAGCTTCTTAGGAGAAAATGTAGGAAACTTTGCTTAGAAAAGTAAGGCATTTGTATTTATGTATATCACCAATAAAGCTGTGTTATATTTGAATGACCTTTGTAGTGTTTAAAATTATGTTTTGTCTCATAAGTATACAATTGTTGCCCAGTTCTAGCTGTTTGTTCAGAACTTCACCATTTTTATATTTAACATTGATGGGCTTCCTCTTTGTGTAGCTCTCCCAGCGATATTAGTGCCTCGACATCCAGCTACAAACGAAGACTGTCAGTCATCACTGTTCCCATCAACTGACGGCAGTGGAGAATTGAGCAGTTCAGTGCCAGAGAACACACAGTTTCCTAGCCCGAGTACCGGGACCAGCAGCTTAAGCAACATACTGCAGAACTCTCCAGTCACAAGCCCCACCCTGGAGCCCCCCCGGCCCCTTCCTACTACCGAGACACCCCCACCAGGGTACATGTCTGAGGATGGAGACAACGTTGATCATAATGACAATATGAGTAAGTATCTGTTAAAAGTAGTATTTTGTTTAGTAAGTGTAGCAATTTTACAAGTTTGCTGGAGGTTTAAGAGCAAAGCGGATATAAATACATATGCGTGAAATACATATGTTCATTATTTGACCAACATTGCTCCCACAATCACTCAACTCTGTGATGTCAATGTTATAAAAGTCAATAGACTACCCAATAAATGAATTGGTGAAACTTTTCACTAATTGAAAGTATAACTCAACTATTATCAAAACTAGCTAATGTTTTAACTAAACTACTGGTTAAATCTCCCAGATGTTATCATTCAGCTCTTGAAATAGATTGGCTTTCCTGCTTTTGTAGTTTTGGCGCCATATGTAATATGCTAAATGTACATTCATTTGATTCTGTCAGATACTGCCCCTTGAGAGGCGATGTTAAAGAGATTGCTTACATGACTCGATTTTAGTGTGGACATTTGTTCTTCGGTTCACGAAATGCAAGCTGTGATTTACAGTTGGATGGGCTGCAAAACCCACAATCCATTAAGCCATTGTATCCACCTTAGCAGTTGGTGTGGATTGTGCTGCTCAATTAAGGCAAAGAGGTTGGCATCAACTCCTCAATTACTGTCATTCATACTGCATTAGATGATAACCTAGAGTACTAGAACCAAGTACCCCTTGTCCCAGACTCCAAGAACTGTTCATATCCTGGTTTACAAATATATCTGTTATCTCAATCTTGTTTCCTAAAATGGGATGAAGGGCGTTATCACACTCCCAACATAACATGTATTCTTAGTAAACTTTCATCATAAGAAATTGCAAGCATTGCTCCTTGGTGCAAGATCAACAATATTAATGAATCTAGCCATAGCAGTGACAAAACACATCTTCCACTTACAAATGGCAGGGGCTAAAAAGGATATTCATTTTCACAATAAATGGTAAAAGTAGCTTACTTCTAACAATGGCACATGTGCTGGACACGTGCAGTTTTAATATCATCTGCAACACACATATCTGGGGCATTCAAGCCAAGATTGGCAGCAAACAGCTTTGTAACTGTTGAGTTTACCTGAACTGCTATTCATGGCAACTTAGGCAGGTTCAGTCAGCACTTACTTCAGCCAATCTGTTGTTGGACTAAAAAGAATTTCTGCAGGACGTAATTGAAAGAATGTCCTTTCGTTTTATGTTTTGTATAGATTTTGTTACAGGAAATGATCTGAAGCATAGCTCTAATTTTTAGATGTTTGTATGATATGTGTGCTCCATGATGTTTTAAGCTGTCTAATATAATATACTGCATTACAACGATGAAAGAAATATTTGTGTATTTTCAGCATAATGCAGCCAGAGCTTTCACTTGTTTACAATACAGTAAACCTGAATTAGCTGTTATAACTGGCAGTGGTTGAGGTAGATAGATAAGTGACAAATCATATCCATTTTAATACTGTCACCATGGCGGTGAAGCTAATTAAATGCAAGCTATCTGGTGCTAACAGACTATCCTTTTGGCTGAATAAGCAGAACAATGGCATTCTCTGCCTTCTTTTTGCTCCTGAAGGTTTGCCTGAGCCGTTTCTAGCAAAAATTGACTACAGATACAATGAAGGACAAAATTATACAGATAGTTTTATCAATTCATTTCTAGCAGTTTTATCATTCAGAAGTTTTGCTTTTGTGTTTGGGCCATATATAAGGAAGGAGCCAAGCATAGTCTCACAAAGTCAGTGAGTCAGTTTTTTGATAAACAATTAATGCACTGAGTTTTGTTTTAGTTTGATGATCAGGTGTAAGTATGTGTCTAAAGTGTAAAACTTAAGTGCTTAATAGACAAAGTGTGTTTACCAGTAACTGTATTCTCCTTTGTTACAGCATAAACAAATTAAACAAGTAGTTAAACAAAAAAATTGCCAAACACACATTTCTCCAATATTCCTAAAGGTCATTGTGGGGCAGGGCTGTGCAATATTTTGCTTTTAAACTGCCTATTGAGATTATTATATTAGGTGTCTCAAATGATTCTCTGCAGTGAGGGGAATGTGCTAACATGCTTGATGACATCAGTTAGATTGGCAATTGATGTAAACTTGACCTCCAATATCGTAGCACAGTATTTTAATATCAGGCTGTGTACTAATGCACAAAAAAGTAATTTCATTCTTTTTTACTATAAGAAACTTCAATTTGAACCTCAGCTTAATATGTGCAATAGTCTGGTTCAATGTGTGAGGAAGGTAAATATTTTGGGTTTAGTCTTTGATGACAAATTAACTTGGAAATACCACATCGAAAAATTAGAAAATAAATTAAGTTTTGGACTTTTTGTTTTGCGTTATATTACCAATTTTCTCTCAGTTGATACTAGCAAGTTTGTGTATTTTGCATTAATATATTTACACATTGCCTATGGCACTGAGCTATGGGGACACACTTCTAAAGTAAACTTCAATAAAATTTTTCTTCCACAGAAAAGAGCTATAGGATATAAAAATTATTTGTGGTTGGTTTATTGACACTCGTCACTTACTTTTTCATATATTTATGAGAGACTAGTTTCAAAGGCCCTGGCCTCCATTTTCAATCTCTTCCCAACTGGCAAATGTTGTTATCTGCTCTCTCTGGTGGTGGAACTATGAACTTTTTTGTCAAATTATCTGCTGGCGGGATTTCAAAGTTCATTACGCGATCCTTATTTTTCCAGATGAATATGTTCTCCCATGTTGTCAATCTATTTTGGTTTATCACTGCTTTTAATAATTTTGGATTTGGATCAATGTCATGGTTTTCATTCCAAAAATGAAATGCTACTGCTGACTTGTCTTCTTGTTTCAATCTGATGTTTCTAAAGTGTTCTTTGACTCTGGTTTTTAAATTTCTTTTTGTTTGACCTATGTAGCATTTTTCACAATTCTTGCAATTTATTTGGTATATTCCAGATTTGTTACCTGAAGGAATTTCATCTTTTGTTTTTGAATTTAGTAATTTTAAAATTGAGTATCTATTAGTAGGTGCCAAGATGATATTTTGTTCCTTGAATATCTTTTTAAATTTATTAAATGTTTTTGGATGATATGTGAATGAACTGAATATGCTGTTGCTTTCTTTTTCTTTAATAAATGTGGTTGTTTCCTTAATGGTTTTCTTTAGTTTAGATTTTCTAATTTTCTTCAACACCAAACTTTTGTTGTATCCGTTTTCTTCTGCTATGTGTATTATTGCTTTTTGTTCCTTGAAATATTCTTCTTTTTCCATGGGTATGTTGACTAGTCTGTGTGTAAGGCTGTTTATTATTGCATGTTTATGTGTAATTGGGTTGTGGCTATTATTTTTTATATAATTTTCTGAATGTGTTGGCTTCCTGTAAATTCCAAATTTTATTTTTGTATCATTCCTGATGATATTTAGATCCAAGAAAGGTAGTTGTCCATTGATTTCCTTTTCTATTGTGAATTTGATAGTCCTTTCTTGCAGATTGAGTAATTTTAATGCATCATCTAAATGTTTACTTGGTACAATTGCAAAGATGTCGTCAACATATCTATACCAAACCTTGAAGATCAATGGGAAGGACTTTTTAATTTGTGTTTCAAATGCACTCATAAATAAGTTAGCCAAAAAAGGTGAAAGTGGATTGCCCATTGATAGTCCTGATTTCTGCTTGTAGTGTTTTCCATTAAAGCTAAAGAAGTTTTGTTCAATGCATATTTTTGTTAGAGAAATATATTCTTCTGCTTCTATTGCTTCCATATCAATTGTAGCTAGCCATTTTTTTAACACAGTCTGCAATTTTTCTGTTGGTATGCTTGGAAATAAAGATGTGACATCAAATGAAACCAGTCTGTCATTTTTGTCCAAATTTATATCTTTGATTTTTTCTACTAAATCTAAAGAGTTTCTTAAATTTGCACTTTCAAATTTTGGAAAACTATTAAATTTACTTAGTAACCATTTGGCCAAATTATATGTGGGGGCATTTATGCTACTAGTAATAGGTCTCATGCCTTTCCCTGTTTTATGAATTTTTGGCAGCCCATATACTCTTGGTAATGTTGGATTATCTACTTTAATTTTGTGCAATTCTTTTTTGTTGATTATTTTGCTCTCTTTTAGCGTTTTATTTGTGGTTTCAATGCAGTACTTTAATGGATTAGTTTCTACTTTTTGGTAATTACTGAATTAGTAGAAACTAATCCATTAAAGTACTGCATTGAAACCACAAATAAAACGCTAAAAGAGAGCAAAATAATCAACAAAAAAGAATTGCACAAAATTAAAGTAGATAATCCAACATTACCAAGAGTATATGGGCTGCCAAAAATTCATAAAACAGGGAAAGGCATGAGACCTATTACTAGTAGCATAAATGCCCCCACATATAATTTGGCCAAATGGTTACTAAGTAAATTTAATAGTTTTCCAAAATTTGAAAGTGCAAATTTAAGAAACTCTTTAGATTTAGTAGAAAAAATCAAAGATATAAATTTGGACAAAAATGACAAGACTGGTTTCATTTGATGTCACATCTTTATTTCCAAGCATACCAACAGAAAAATTGCAGACTGTGTTAAAAAAATGGCTAGCTACAATTGATATGGAAGCAATAGAAGCAGAAGAATATATTTCTCTAACAAAAATATGCATTGAACAAAACTTCTTTAGCTTTAATGGAAAACACTACAAGCAGAAATCAGGACTATCAATGGGCAATCCACTTTCACCTTTTTTGGCTAACTTATTTATGAGTGCATTTGAAACACAAATTAAAAAGTCCTTCCCATTGATCTTCAAGGTTTGGTATAGATATGTTGACGACATCTTTGCAATTGTACCAAGTAAACATTTAGATGATGCATTAAAATTACTCAATCTGCAAGAAAGGACTATCAAATTCACAATAGAAAAGGAAATCAATGGACAACTACCTTTCTTGGATCTAAATATCATCAGGAATGATACAAAAATAAAATTTGGAATTTACAGGAAGCCAACACATTCAGAAAATTATATAAAAAATAATAGCCACAACCCAATTACACATAAACATGCAATAATAAACAGCCTTACACACAGACTAGTCAACATACCCATGGAAAAAGAAGAATATTTCAAGGAACAAAAAGCAATAATACACATAGCAGAAGAAAACGGATACAACAAAAGTTTGGTGTTGAAGAAAATTAGAAAATCTAAACTAAAGAAAACCATTAAGGAAACAACCACATTTATTAAAGAAAAAGAAAGCAACAGCATATTCAGTTCATTCACATATCATCCAAAAACATTTAATAAATTTAAAAAGATATTCAAGGAACAAAATATCATCTTGGCACCTACTAATAGATACTCAATTTTAAAATTACTAAATTCAAAAACAAAAGATGAAATTCCTTCAGGTAACAAATCTGGAATATACCAAATAAATTGCAAGAATTGTGAAAAATGCTACATAGGTCAAACAAAAAGAAATTTAAAAACCAGAGTCAAAGAACACTTTAGAAACATCAGATTGAAACAAGAAGACAAGTCAGCAGTAGCATTTCATTTTTGGAATGAAAACCATGACATTGATCCAAATCCAAAATTATTAAAAGCAGTGATAAACCAAAATAGATTGACAACATGGGAGAACATATTCATCTGGAAAAATAAGGATCGCGTAATGAACTTTGAAATCCCGCCAGCAGATAATTTGACAAAAAAGTTCATAGTTCCACCACCAGAGAGAGCAGATAACAACATTTGCCAGTTGGGAAGAGATTGAAAATGGAGGCCAGGGCCTTTGAAACTAGTCTCTCATAAATATATGAAAAAGTAAGTGACGAGTGTCAATAAACCAACCACAAATAATTTTTATATTAATTTTGACGTCACTGTTACTAAATTCCTCCAAACACACATCGAGCTATAGGATACTTGGAAAAATAACACGGACTACTAAGGGTAGACCACTTTTTAAAAAATTAAATATACTTACTCTCCCCTGCATATTTATTTTGCGAACAATACTTTTTGTATATAATATGAATACAATATCTACTAATGCAGATATCCATAATTATGAAACAAAGGGTAGGAACAATTATATAGTTAAAGGTCACAGATTAAAACTTTTTGAACACAAGCCCCAATACTTAGGTTCTAAACTATTTAACGAGCTTCCAAACAGCCTAAAAAAATTCTGTGTCAGCTGCTAAGTTTAAATCGAAACTGACTCAGATGCTGTTAAGTAGAGCATATTATAGTATAGAAGAATATTTTGAAGATGACTAACGATCTAGAATAGAGTGTGTGTGTGTGTGGGTGTGGGTGTGGGTGGGTGTGTGTGTGGGTGGGTGGGTGCGCACGCGTGCATGCGTTTGTGAGACAGAGAGAGAGTGTGTGGATGAATTTTTAATCCTTGACTATGTTCTGTGAAACATATATACTGTTTGTATTATGTTATAATGAACAATAAATTGATTGATTGATTGATTGATTGATTGAACATAAAGACTTCACTTCAGCATAACAACACAATATTAACTTCACTTTACTAAAGCACCGTCCTCCCTGTGATATTGGAGCAGTAGGAAGAAGGAAGGAAGGAAGGAAGGACGGTTTCTACCTACTCAAAGGTCAATGCTTCTTCTCCCTACTTCTGCTACCAACTTAATCACACCCCTATGTGTCAGAGTGTACTGCAGAGACTCATTTGATACATTCATTACGTATTCTAGTATTGATCTATATTTACCTGTAACCATTTCCTATCTTTCTGTTATATTAAAATGTTCATTTTCATTCTGCATTTCTCTCCATAATTTCATAACTGTTTTTTAATTGTATTTACTCTCTCTCCTATTATTGCTTATTGTAACTCTTGAGCGTTGTTATGGAAAAGTATGTCATTAGTATATATTAGCGTCTGCAAATAAACTGATCTCAACATCAAGAATAATTAAATTTTAAAAATTGTAGGATAGATGTTCTATTATAAAACATCAAATTAAAGAGAGAAAAAAGAAATAATAATGATGACGTCAATGAGTGTAGGATAATCAAGGTTCTAATGTTCCAGTTAGGCAGTGATGTTATTTTTGATTTCAGGTTTATCACGCCTCACACCCAGCCCGCCTATTGATGCACAACCTGTTATGTACTGTGAGCCCGCATTTTGGTGCTCAATTAGCTACTATGAGCTTAACACGAGAGTTGGAGAGACTTTCCATGCATCCCAGCCATCTATTACAGTTGATGGCTTCACAGGTACAATCTTTCTTTCTTTGTACAAATCAGCGAGAGATGCATCAGATGTAATTGCAAAAGGTGTGGGAAGGATGAGAGAGTTTCTCATGTCACATTTTGATACAGATCACTTGTCAACCTATGAGATTTTTTTTATTGACATTGATAAAACCAAATGCATTTGCTTCACATTGCCAAACAATCTGTCACTCTCAGAATGATGCTCACATTGTTTTATCTTTCTGATTATGTATCACCCAAGAGTTTACATTATAACATATATTTAATTAAATGCTAAATAAGAAAGTGCTAGATTTGTGTTATTTAACCAAAGCCTTGACTACTCAAATACAATGGTTATAATGATTATAAGCAAACATACCTTTCACTATATCGAGATTCAACTGTATTGGAACACCACAGTGAAGCGAAAAATTATTAAAATTTAGATGAGTCGCATTTTTTACACATCTGCTTCACTTTCGTACCTATTTTGAGGACATGTTTCGCAAATCTTTGTTTGCAGAAATCCCGCTAGAAGAGAATCCCACATTTCAGTTCATCACTAAATCAACAGATGGCAGCAACAACCCCAGAATTACCCACACCGCTGGATCTAGCGTCAGTCGCACAAGAGCCGTAGATGCAAACGAAGATTTGCGAAACATGTCCTCAAAATAGGTACGAAAGTGAAGCAGATGTGTAAAAAATGCGACTCATCTAAAATTTAATACCTTTCACTGTTAGACCTGGAATTATTAGTGTAGTTTTAATGGAGATTTGGTTAAACTAAATAAAAAATGTTGTTGACTAATGGCACTAGGGATTAGTTGATTTGCATGACTTACCTGAACCAGTAAACAGCAAGGTCATCTCATATGCAGATGATACATCTATAATATGTTGGAGTGAAGGAGAAGAAAGCTTAGAAGAAAAAACAACAAATGCAATTGGCAAAATATCTCGGTACTTTCAAAACAATGGACTAAAGTTAAATATAGGAAAAACAAAATTTATGACATTTCAAAGCGATTATCTAAATATAAACATTAACAATATACCTTTGGAACGGGTAAGAAACTTTAAATTTTTGGGCGTTCATATAGAAGATACTCTAACCTACAGTACAAACGTAGACATGGTTTGTAATAAAATGAACTCGGGACTCTACCTATTACGACAACTAGCAAAATATGGGAATATCAATACTCTTAAAACTGCATATTATGGCATAATCTTACCACACTTAACATATGGTATTGAAATTTGGGGGGGAACAAGTAAAACCAATATGGACAGGCTATTAAAAGTACAAAAGAAATGCATACGAACCATGTACAACCTTCGTTTTCAACAAACATGTCGGGATACATTTAAATCACAAAACATCCTAACAATAGTATCACTCTATGTATTCAAAACCATTATACTTGTAAAAGACCGAAAGCAACATAACATCCTCAATAAAGATTGCCATACATATGATACGAGGAGAGCAACTGATTACCATAGGGTGAGCACGAATAAAACTCAAACTAATAAAGATCCATTTAAAATAGGAGCCATATTATACAATAAATTGCCATCTGTAATTAAGAATACTTTTGACTCAAAATTTAAACTGGTCTTAAAATCATACCTAATTGAAAAATGTTTGTATAGTATAAATGAACTGTAATATATATGTATGTATGTAGTATAAATGAGTTGTATACCTATGTATACAATAAGGTTTGTATGTAATTTTGGCATTTTGATCTTTTTAAATAAATTATACTTTTGTAAACAACTCAATATTTTGTAAATAACTTATGTATTTTGATCATTTTGTATTTTGACTGTATAGAGATAATTGTCAGTGTCAGATGCTCTTGTAAGAGTCTATTGGCCGCAATAAATTATTATCATCATCATCATCATCATCATCATCATCATCATTTTCCCCCTAGCTTCCCAATATAAAGCCTGTATGTTCCCACTTTTGACACCATTACATCTGTCCAAATGGTGTTTGTTCATGATGACATCCTCTTTACAGATAGTACATTTGGGTGTAGGTATGCAGTGTATTTTATAAAGATGTTCTGCAAGACAATCATGGCCAGTTTCCATTCTAAATAGGGCCACTGCAGTTTTTCTTGGTAGTTTTTGTATGTCAGTTTTGTCTCCAATGCTTTTATAATCCTTGTCTTTTAGTTTATCTTCTTCAGCAAGTCTCTGCTGTCTTTTAAAATGTAGCTTAATGTTGTTTAATTGTTTATTAATTTCAGTTTGTCTTATGGGTTTTATATTTTGAATTGCACCTTTTTTTGCTAGTTGGTCAGCATGTTCATTATCGAAAAGTCCAACGTGGGCTGGAATCCATTGCAGGGTGACATGGTTTCTTGATTTGACAGCTTTAATTAAACTTCTTATTTCTTTGATGTTTCTTGTTGTTTTGTTTTTATAATTTACAATCCCATCTATGGCTGATTTTGAATCTGTTAAAATAACTATGTTTTGCTTTATGTATGGTCTGTACAGGACATTCTGCAGTGCTGCTTTTATGGCTGTTAGTTCTCCATCATAATGGTTTGAAGTTTCGTCTAGTGTTAGATACTGTGCAAAATGTTTGCAGTATACTCCTGCACCAGCTTCTTGTTTGTTTATAAAGGATCCATCTGTATATATTCGGAGCCATTCTTTTTCTGCATATCTTTCATTTTCTGTGGCTATTGCTATTGCTCTCATTTCATCTGGTAAATTGTTTTGCTTATGTATTGTATATAACAGGTCATTCTTATAATGTATGTCAACATATTCTGTTGGGCTTGTTTCCTCTATTGTGTTATATTTGCTGTTATTATGTTCTTGTGTTTTGAGTTATTTATGTATGTTCTGAAGCTTGTTTGGGTTTTTAGATTGCTTATATTATCTGCTGTGTGATACCACTTGTGTCTATTTTTGTTAACTAGCAGTTTTTGTGCTAGGGTAATTGCCTTTAGTTCATGTTCCAGTTCTATGTAACTGCAGATGCTTTAACATTGTAACTAAGTAATGGGAGTGGTCCATTGGGGGCATAGGTACAGCAGACCAAGTGTGAATGTCCGTGCCGAATCCCCTCAGTGTAGTCCAGTCCCCTATCCGCATGTGTAGCTGAGATGGTCATCTTACAACATAGCATTAAACTGTAGCTAAACAAAGGATGAGTTCCAGTTAAGTCAAACAGAAGATAAAAGTTTATAAAATATAAATTTGAATTAACACTGTGAAGTAGTGCAATAATTAAGAATTATACCATGAATCAACTCTATATTTCACATACTTTAATTTTCTTTCAAAGTGTTTCTCTGAAGGCTTTATCAAGAGCTGACAACTTCTTGATAATGCCTTTAAGTGGAGGCAAAATAAATTGAAAGAAAATTGAAGTATGTTAAGTACAGATTGTCTCAGTCAACTTATTATATAATGTTTAATTTATAAAATGTATTTTATTTATAACCAAGGATTGAACCTCATTTATAATACCAACATAGTATGATATTAAATTAATTGGGAGTCGATTAATAACACAAAACAACACTCACTTTTAAATTTTCCCGGAACCGGTTTCTGAGGCCTTCCCTCTATCTTCAGCCGGACATCGACTTGTTCTTATTGGTGTAGCTGGCAATATTTTGTCATTGGTCTCCTCTGGTGGTGGTTCGAGGAACTTGCTGAATAAATCTTTCTGGGGGATGTCGAAATTGAATACTTTGTTCCTATTTTTTGAAATAAAGATTTGTTCCCATGTGGACAGTTCTTCTTTTCCTGTTGTATGTTTTAGTAATTTTGGTTCTGGATTTATGTTGTGGTTTTTTTCCCAAAAATGCGTGGCAACTGCTGATTTTTCTAATTGTTTGTATTTTATGTTCCTAAAGTGTTCCTTTGCTCTTGTTTCTAAATTTCTTTTGGTTTTTCCAATATAAATTTGACTACAGTCACAGCATTCAATTTGATATATACCAGATTTTTTGTTAGATGGAATGGCATCTTTGATGTTTGAGCAAATTAGGTTTTTTAAGGAGTAATGGTTCACTGGAGCTAGTTGAATGTTTTGTTTTTTAAAGACTTTTTTGAATTTATCAAAGGCCCATGGATGGTAAGTGAATTTTTTGAAGATCATTTTAGTTTCTGTAGCTGAGAGGGTTGTAGTTTCCTTTAGTAGTTTCTTCTTTTTTGCTAAGTTCACTTTTTTGTCTACTAGTGATTTGGGAAAGTCATTTTTCTGTGCTATTTCAATAATTTTGTTGTATTCTATTTTGTATTCTTCTGCTGTGAGAGGGATGTTGACCAGTCTGTGTGCTAAACTATTAAAGATTGCCTGTTTGTGGGATCTTGGATTGTAGCCATTAGCTTTTATGTAGTTGTCTGTCTGTGTTGGTTTTCTGTAAATGCCAAAGTTTATTCTATTTTTATTTCTGATTATTTTTAGATCTAAAAATGGTAAATACTCGTCTTTTTCAACTTCTACAGTGAACTTGATGCTTTTTTCTTGAATATTTAAAAGTTTTAGTGCATCACTGATGTGTTTTTTTGGCACTATGGCAAATATGTCATCTACATATCTTTGCCAGAGTTTGAACATCCATGGGAAACCTTTAGTGATCCTTATTTCTAGTGCACTCATGTACAGATCGGCCAGGAAGGGTGATAAGGGGTTGCCCATTGCTAAACCAGAAGTTTGATGGAAATATTTTGTTTGAAACTGGAAGAAATTCTGTTCTATGCATAATTTGGTAAGTTCGATGTAATCTGAAATTTCAAGTGATGACATTCCAAGTGATTTGTGCCATTTTTCTATCAATGTTGGGAGTTGTTTAACTGGTATGCTGGGAAACAGTGATTTAACGTCAAATGAGACTAGTGTGTCTTCTTCATTTAGTTCAGTATCCTTAATGTGTTCTATAAGTTCATAGGTGTTTTTGATGCTTAGGCTATCGAATTTTGGAAATGAGTTGAATTTGTTTGTTAGCCACTTTGCAAGTTTGTATGTTGGTGAATTTATACTGCTAACTATAGGTCTCATTGTTATGGATGGTTTGTGTATTTTGGGTAAGCCATAAAGTCTAGGTAAGGTTGGGTTATCTGGTTTAACTGCATATTTGTTTGATATTATACTTGATTTTGCTATTGTTTTTTCAAATGATTTTATGCAAGCTGTTAATGGATTTTTGTTAATGGTTTCATATTCACTGTTAGTTAGCATTTCTTCCATTTTTTCAAGGTAATCAGATTGATCCATTATGACTATTTTGTTACCTTTGTCTGCCTTGGTGTATATGACGTTTTTTTGTTTCAATGAATGGATAATATTTTGTTTGCTCTTCTGAACGGATCTGGTTTTTATTTCTTCCAAAATATTTCCACATTGGCTTTTAAGTGGATTTTGTTTTGATACTGGTAGACACTGTGCTGAAATGTTTATATCTGCAATGTAGTCCTCAATTTCGTTTGAAAAACTTACGCAAGTTTTTAATCCTCTGTTTAGAAGACCTAATTCTTTTGTGGAGAAATTTTGATTCGATAGATTTACAACGTTTTCAAAGTTTTGCGTGTTTGTTTTTCCGTTTACGCTACTTGTTGCCGTTTTGCATTTAGCGTGTGGACTAATTGATGCAGGACTCAAGTTTCTATTTCCGATGTGTCTCTTATTCTTAAACTTTTTTTCGGTATGGTTTCGATGTGAAGAAATGTTCATCAAATTGGTCAATTTGTACTTTAGTTTTTCGGTTTTTGTTTTCATTTTCTTGCTTAGCATTGCCAAATAGTTTTGTTCGAAGTTATCCCACATCATGTTTCCCAGTGTTTTCGTTAAAACTGAATGAAGTTTATAAAGTTTCAATTCCGTTTCTTCCAAATGTTTATAATGTTTATTGATTTCTAGCTGTAAAACTTTTCTCTCAGCCGCTCTGTGTTGATTCCCGTTGCCTGGTTTTACTATCCTCCGGACAAATCATAATCAGAAATAAAAATAGAATAAACTTTGGCATTTACAGAAAACCAACACAGACAGACAACTACATAAAAGCTAATGGCTACAATCCAAGATCCCACAAACAGGCAATCTTTAATAGTTTAGCACACAGACTGGTCAACATCCCTCTCACAGCAGAAGAATACAAAATAGAATACAACAAAATTATTGAAATAGCACAGAAAAATGACTTTCCCAAATCACTAGTAGACAAAAAAGTGAACTTAGCAAAAAAGAAGAAACTACTAAAGGAAACTACAACCCTCTCAGCTACAGAAACTAAAATGATCTTCAAAAAATTCACTTACCATCCATGGGCCTTTGATAAATTCAAAAAAGTCTTTAAAAAACAAAACATTCAACTAGCTCCAGTGAACCATTACTCCTTAAAAAACCTAATTTGCTCAAACATCAAAGATGCCATTCCATCTAACAAAAAATCTGGTATATATCAAATTGAATGCTGTGACTGTAGTCAAATTTATATTGGAAAAACCAAAAGAAATTTAGAAACAAGAGCAAAGGAACACTTTAGGAACATAAAATACAAACAATTAGAAAAATCAGCAGTTGCCACGCATTTTTGGGAAAAAAACCACAACATAAATCCAGAACCAAAATTACTAAAACATACAACAGGAAAAGAAGAACTGTCCACATGGGAACAAATCTTTATTTCAAAAAATAGGAACAAAGTATTCAATTTCGACATCCCCCAGAAAGATTTATTCAGCAAGTTCCTCGAACCGCCACCAGAGGAGACCAATGACAAAATATTGCCAGCTACACCAATGAGAACAAGTCGATGTCCGGCTGAAGATAGAGGGAAGGCCTCAGAAACCGGTTCCGGGAAAATTTAAAAGTGAGTGTTGTTTTGTGTTATTAATCGACTCCCAATTAATTTAATTTATACAACAACACTGTTTTCAACACTTCCATGAAAGGATTTATAGTATGATATATTTAAATAGTGAGCATTCAATTTCATAGTTATTTACTTACAGCTGTAATGTGTGATTTATTGCAGATCCTAGCAACTCTGAGCGTTTCTGTCTTGGTCTTCTGTCAAATGTAAATCGGAACACAGTGGTGGAACAGACAAGGCGACATATTGGCAAAGGAGTGCGACTATATTACATTGGAGGAGAGGTGTTCGCTGAATGCCTCAGCGATTCATCCATTTTTGTACAGTCACCTAATTGTAATCAGCGTTATGGATGGCATCCTGCAACTGTCTGTAAAATACCACCAGGTACAACTGACAGTCCAAAACTTTATCTTTAGATTAAATTAAGATGAGTAGTATTTTAATACACAAGCTTCTTTAACACATCTTTAGAGGTTTGTGTGGCTGGAAATGAACAATTAAGTTCTTCAGTACCGAAGTACACCTTAGTAAGGAATTGTGTTAGAATTATTTCATCTTTTTGTTATTAAGTTTATGATAATACTCGTAGTTGCACTAAGGTCTAGTATCATAAATTTAGGCTCCGTTTTATAACCTTTTGGTTACGTCGGCATGACTGAAGACGATTGCTAATGTTCTTCTTACACCACAGTTAAATACTGTTCATATACTTGCCAGTTTGGAAAAAACGTTAAGTTCTGAAATACTTGTGAAATACATAACAGTTTAATATTAAATTGACATTGCTGGCTAACATTTACAACAAAAAATAGTTGACTGGACGACGAAGTTGACTGATGTTGAAAACAATCTGTTTTTGAAATTGATCTCCATTAGAAAGAAGAATTAACACCATTTTTTTAAGATAAGTGAAGCCTTTTGTTACAAATATTTATATTTGTGTGACAGTTAGGTTTGTTGTAACAAAATTTTTAGCAATTTAAATGCATTCACCAACTTGCTTTGCATTTTGTTCAGAATAAAAATAAATCTGATTTAAACTCACTGCATGACACTATCGTATTTATGCGAAGGATGTGCACCCCATATTTGAAACTTATAATTATGAAAAAAGAATTTGTATCATATGTAATGCACATAGTGTCAGAATATTAGGTATTTTATTTAAATTTATTTTATGCAACAATGAATTTATCATATATATAAACCATCAAATTATAGAATTGAAAGTGACATATTGTTAGGTGACACATTCTTACAGCAGAAAATTCGTGGTCATGAAGTAAGGAAAGTAGACATTAAAAATGAATTGAGGTTAATGTAGTACTGTAAATTACAAGCGTGAATCATCATCATTCATTCACTGATGCATCATCACTGGAATCCTCGGAAGTGGATGAGTCCATATCAGAAACAGGTTCATTTCCTCTCTCCTCATCATCCTCGTCGTTCCAGAGCATGTCATTCCTTACTGCCATCCAAAGCATTCTGCTGAAACATTTGTAGTTTGTCCTCAAAATCTGCAGGAAGCTTCTGGCCATTGTTGTACAGCGTCTTGGAGATAAACCAGTCTGCTTCATCAAACGATCCACCCATCCATGGCTGGCCTTAAGCTCTTTTTCGGAATACCAAGAACTTCAGTCTCTTCTATAGCTTTCTTTTTTGTGTAGTGTCACTAGTCACAGGTAGCCCATTCTTCCTCCTTTCCCACACGAATTCCAACACTTTTTTATCAACTTCAGAATGTCTTCCTTTGTGAGGACTTCTACATTTCTTCCTATTATGGTTAGTAGCAAATAATGCCAATTTCTGTTTTTGCCACAAGCAAACATTACTCTCTAATACATTGAACTTCATTCCTGCCTTTCTATTACTATTTTTTCCAGCATAAAGGATTACTTTATGCTTTAAAAAAGTATTGTAAGATGTTCTTCTCTGTTTGCGCTTCATATTGTAACTAAAAATGCTTTCTGTTTCCTGTTCTAATAGTATAATTCCATGGCATAGCAAACCAATGCTCATAATAGGCTAAAGATAAATAAACTCCAGCAATTCATTATGATGTAATAAACTAAAAACAATGAAGTTACTGGATATTCTATGGAACAGATTTTCACTGGAATCTAATATGCATCATGATTTTGAGTACTACATTTGGTCAAAAAAGGGTGCACATTAGATTTGCGTTCGGACGGTGTTGATTAACCAGCTGTGGTTATCACCCACACACAAGCAGTAGCAAACATAGAGAAATTGATGTTTTATTTTGAGAGTCAAGCCAAATGAACCTATACTTTCAAAGCGGTTGTGAGATTGTGCTGCTCATAAGTGATACCTCTGACGTTACTAGAGGAACCTCGGGCCGAACTGCCAAGCCCCTCCCGTAGGGGAGTTGTTCAGATTGGGGTGGACTCGAGATCCTCTGCACTTAACTGCTCATAAGTGATACACTAAACTAAGACAGCAGAAGCTCGCTGCTGTTATAACCCACACACAAGCAGTAGCAAACATAGAGAAATTGATGTTTTATTTTGAGAGTCAAGCCAAATGAACCTATACTGTCAAAGCGGTTGTGAGATCGCGCTTCTCATAAGTGATACACTAAACTGAGACTGCAGAAGCTCACTGCTGTTATGACCCACACACAAGCAGTAACAAACATAGAGAATTTATGAGTCACTATGTTTACACTCAGTCTTCACTTACTTGTTGTTGTATAATTGAAACGTTTTCAAGATCATTCGATCTCATCATCAGCTGTTTGGTGACTAGATGAACCTTCCTCTTCAACTGCTGTTATGACCCACACACAAGCAGTAACAAACATAGAGAAATTGATGTTTTATTTCGAGGGTAAAGACAACTGAACTTCTAATGTTAAAGCAGATGTGAGATAAGTGATACACTAAACTGAGACTGCAGAAGCTCACTGCTGTTATGCAACTTATTTGTAGTTGGTTTTTCACCCTATAGCACTTGTATTTATTATTTAAGGGCTTAGTTTTGGAAGCTGTTGCTGTCATTAAACTCCTTAGTTTAAATTTAGTTTACTTTCATTTTCCAACACATCAGACTGTTTTAGTATATCAGTTTGAATACTTTTTGGGTAATTATATTGAAATTGTTCAATCTTGTATTTCAGGATGCAATTTGAAAATATTTAATAACCAAGAGTTTGCTGCATTGCTGTCACAGTCTGTCAGTCAGGGTTTTGAAGCAGTTTATCAGCTAACGAGAATGTGCACCATTCGCATGAGCTTTGTCAAAGGATGGGGTGCTGAGTACAGGTAATGGCATGTGTAAAGAGATCAGAAAATGAACTAGAGTAATTAATGTAAAAAATGAAGCTAGTGACAGTGAAGCAACAAATACTACACAAATATAATTTTTTGTAACAGAAACTTTAATGAACATGATGTTAATTTCTTATTAATTGAGATCGTGATTTTGTGAATATTCATCCACATCTTCAGTCGAAAACAATCTCATTAATGTTATGGTCACTAGAGGTCACTACATTCCTGCCAGTACTACCAAAATCTGAAATTGAAATAAACTTAAAGACAGAATTAATTAAATTTAAGGGGAGTTGATTAATGACACTAAACAACACTTTTAAACTTCCCAGAACTTGCCTCCATTGTCAACCAGACATCGACTCAATTTAATTGTTTAGATTGTGATCAGGTTTATATTGAAAAGACAAAACATAATTTGGAAATCAGAACGAAAGAACATTTTCGTAACATTTAGTATAAAGAAACTGATAAATCACTCGTAGCAGATCAGTTTTGGTCATTTAACCAAGGAATAAATCCAGAAGTTAAATTATTAAAACAATTAAATGGGCTGATAGATTTAATGATTTGGGAAAAAGTATTCATTTAAAAAAAAAACATTGCATAAGGAATATTGAAATACCAGCAGTCGATTCTGTTTTTAAGTTTATTTCACTTTCATAATTTGGTAATACTGGCAAAAAGTAATGATCTCTAGCGATAATAAGGTTGACAATGAAGTTGTTTGATAACTGAAGATGTAAACAAGGGTTTACGAAATCAGTCTCATCAATTAATAAGAAAATTTGCATCATTTTCTTAAGATAAGTGAAGCTTTTGTTACAAATAGTTATATGTGTGTATTATTTGTTGCTTCACTGTAACTAGCTTTATTTTTTACGTAAACATTAATATATGTTGAATAATTTAAGATACTTAAAATGGAAATAGATTACAATATTAGGCTAAACGCTTGCCTCTTTCGGATGTTGTCAATACTGCAGGGACGGCAGATCTGTCTTGTTGCTATTTAACCTTCGGCCCCTCACATCAGTTAGCTACTGCGGTACATTCAACTTTGTTGACGTTGTTGTACTAATACAAAAAGTATGTAAGTTTATATCCCAACAATTCTGTCAGTTAATTGCAAGTCTTCTTAAATGATTTCCATTGAAACAGGAACTTCCATTCCAGTTTGTTCAATGTCTGATTTAGACAGGTTTTGCTGCATATTTGTAATTAATAGTAATATTATTGCAGGAGACAAACAGTAACGTCTACACCGTGTTGGATTGAGCTACATCTGAATGGACCTCTGCAGTGGTTGGATAGAGTGCTCACACAGATGGGGTCCCCACGCCTGCCATGCAGTTCCATGTCGTGAATAATGGTGGTGGGTTGGACATTTGGTTGCCCATTAGTGCTGCTGCTACTGTTGCCATGTTGCTGCTATTGGGGCATAAAGAACAAACATCCCAACTGCCACACCATTGAAGGGAATAAAATGTTGGTGCTGGTGCAGAAGCTCGCAGAACAAGAAACGAAATTGGTGTTTTTGTGCGAGAGGAAGATGCTGGGATGGTATAACATTTTTACCTCACTGTTCTGAGTGAACATCGTCATTAATCCGTGAACACCACTGAGTGGCTTTCGGTGGGTGAGTTGAATGAGATGAGCAATCATGCCTTTTAATAACATTAATAGCTGTTGCAGGAAATGATCATCGGATGAAGTCTGTTCTTCAAGCCATATCTAGTCTGAATTTTTTTGTACAGCCAGGAGAGGATTCATAAAGATTGGTGTGGTGTTCATGGGCTATCTCTAGTTATGCTAGCCTTGAATGTAGTCCATGAATTTATTTACAATGTGTTCTGTTTTTTTTATATTTATTTTAATGTTTAAAGAGTTTAGTTTGAGTTAAAAGATATTTCATGCTTAGAAAATATTTCCCTGGGCATAACTGTGGTTAAAGCCACATTTTGAGCTGAGTAGACACATCAAGGATAGAAGTTTCTCTTAATATTTCTTCTAGTGCTAATATTTACACTGCTTTTAATAGTTGAATTTGTTTTTTCTTTTTAGAGAGGCCTTAGAAATGTTAATTATCTTTGGGGTGAATGTAAGACATGTAATATACATTCAGTTCTGTCTTATCTAAGCTTGCTTTGTGACGATGTGTTCAGGAAATGCAGTTTCTTCATGTTAGATGTCCTTGAAATTATCTTATAATTCATTAAACGGTTTTATGACTACTTCAGAGAATAATTTAACTGTGTTAAAACTGCAGAGTGATCAGGTGGCAGTGATGATTTTCACTGAAATTTATGTCAAGTGCTGATTAGTTTTTTATACTAGAAATATTCTTGTTGTGACAAAGCTTGCTTTTTAAAACTTAGAGATCATTTTGTAAGTATGGATTGTGCATTAGGCTGCTGGTTATGAACATCTCTTCTTTGGTACAGTCAGCAAGACAATGGTGAGGACCTTTTTATAATGGTTTAGTGCATTTGGGTTCTAGCCATTTAATATTAATATCAAAATATTTTTATGCAATCCTAGCACTACTTTTAGGTTGTTATGACATTCAAAATGATGCATAAAATTGCTAATTATGCCATAAAAGTTGCTAACTCAGCATAATGTAGGGCATGACTTAAAATACCTCTTTTTTTCCTTTCCCTTATGCCCTTTTGAATGTCAGGTTTCCTCAGCCAGTCATAATCCATTGACTTAAAATACAAACTAATTAAATGATCTCTTACTCCATGGAACATACACAACATGGATTAAGTTTATTTTTAATGATACAATTTAAGACATTTAAAAGAATATTCCTGAACCAACCTCGGAGGTATTAATATCTGACCTTCCTACATTCATTTCTCTGGCTACCTTAATTTTATTATCAAATCTTTCATATACAGAGTCTGATTTCCAACCTCCTAACCTTTTTACTACATCAACATTTCTTAAAATTCCCTAGCAACAGACTTAATCTATTATTTGAAGCAAAAGGTTAGAAACAGTGTTGTATTTAACATTTGAAAATAATGAGTCTGTAATTCAAACACAAACATCACTCAAAATATCATTACTTGGACATGTTTCGGAGAACGGTTTGTCCCCATCGTCATCAGTTATCCGACTGGTTGGATCCGTGGTTTCCTGAAAGGAACTGGTTGTCTGTGGTGGCATCTGTTGACTGTGAGATGAATTTCTAAAGAGAGTTTTCAGGCAGCAATTCGAAATTTAAACTATACTGTTTGTTTTTTATAATTAGCAACTTTTGCCAAACATCGAGTTCGGCTGCATTACTGGCTGGCGTTAATAGTTTATATTTTGTACAATTTCATGATTGGTAGACCAGAAATGGTGGGCTATTGCTGATTTTTTACAAAAAAAATAGAAACATCAGCAATAGTCCACCATTTCTGGTCTACCAATCATGAAAGTGTACCAAATATAAAATTATTAAAGCCAGCCAGTAATGCAGCCAAATTTGATGTTTGGGGAAAGTTGCTAATTATAAAAAACAAACAGTGTACTTTAAATTTCGAATTGCCACCTAAAAACTCTCTTTGGAATTTCATCTCAGTCAACAGATGCCACCACAGACAACCAGCTCACTTCAGGAAACCACGGATCCAACCAGTTGGATAACTGCTGACGTTGGGGACAAACCGTTCTCCGAAACATGTCCATGTAAGGATATTTTGAGTGATGTTTGTGTTTGAATTACCGACTCATTTTCAAAAGACTTAATCTACATTTTTTTCTATAATTTCAATTGGAGTTTCATGCAAAAGATTAAAGCTTGTATCCCACATATAATATGGAGACAATGAAGTCTTACACATCTGCCATTTCCATTTTAACTTATAAACCTAAACTGTAATAATTTGTGATGATAGGATTGCATAAAATGTGTGCAACTTGTGTCAGTTGCTTGTGACATTTACTAATGCTGATGCGTTTAAACATTCACTCCACAATCCTACAATTGTACACAAGTTGTATAAATTTCTGCTTAATGTTGTAGAAATGTAAATGAGTTGTGTCACAATTAGCTAAAGGAACAAATTAATTTGTGTATTATATTAACGAGCTTGTTGTTCTAGCAGATGTAAGGACTGTTGCACAGTCTGCTTACAAAGGCACAACTTGGTATTGTGGCCCAAGAATGGGACCTAACATACACAATGCACTCTTGAGAATGCCTGCTCAAGTAATGGCCTTTGTTACCTCTCAGTGTTATATTAACTATATGCTATCTTTCACTGCTCCAGCACTAAATGTTAAATGCATACCTGTGTACTTATTAAACAAATAAGTGTACTAATTGAAGTATGGATGAAGAAATTTTATGAAATATCTTTTATCACTAACAACTTGCATGTTAGTCAGCATCGTCAAGTAATAAGTGCATCTTTCAGTTGAAGTCAAATGTTACTGTCTTCCAGGTTTATAACAAGCCTGTCCACAACTTAGTCACAAAGCATTCAGTTGCTTCTGATAATTGAATGACTTCCTTAATAGCAAGGGCATATCATAACACTTAAACAAAAGCGTAATTGTTTCATATTTGTAAGGGCTCTGCCACCATTATTCACCCTCCTAATATTCAAAGTATAAAATGTATGATAATGTATGCAGTGTTGTAGAATGTCCAGGACCTTTTCTTGGGCTGAATGGAGGCATTGATTGTGAAGAAAGTGAATAGCTCTGTCTCATGTAAAACGATGTCATACTGAGGCCATGCTTCTTCCTGCCATGCAATACAGTTAAACTGTTGTGTCAAGGAACACTGTGCATCCAGTTAGAGCATAATGAATATTACTTCAGATGCTGTTTTATCAGTACACACTGTTCTACATGTGCCATGTTTGTCTTTACACGGCAGCATTAGCTAAAAAATTAGCTATTACTTATTTTGAAAGAGCTGCGGCAGTACTTTCTCAACGCCTCACGGCTGCACGTACCTGGGTTCGACGTTGGGACTCCTTCCTCGGTCTCCACGTCCTCGTCTGCTGCCTGCTTCACCCTTGCCTCTGGCTGCTGTCTCCTGCATGGACTCTTTTTTGGGTTCTCAGGGTGTTAAGGTTGAGACAACACAAACATCCGATAATCTCTGAACTGCTTTAATTTGTCCTTACACTTGTGTGGAACCCGGGCCCTTCAAATAACTGCACTTTCGGCAGACATTTTACAATACATTTTACTGAACGCGGCGCGTCGTCGGACACACCAGACAGATGCATACAATACACTTGACTGCAATGAGGCAATGAGGGCGAAATGGGGGTTTCTACCCTCTTATATACACAGCATAGCATCACAAGGGAAAAGCTAACAAAATATTGACCTGTGTAACCATACAGCAAAATAGCTAGCATTCCACTCTATTGTCTAACATCTGCCCTTTCTAGACTGTCGCCCAGGAGTGCAGTGTTTCTCACGTATATCTGCCCAGGTTCGTTACAATATTTTACATCAAAATATACAATTTCACTTTCACAAACATAGTTACAGTTCTCAAATGTATATCTAATTGTCAAACATATTACATAATTAAATGAATAATTGATTCAAGGACCAAAAGTTCCTGTTTCAGAGCAACAATAAAAACACAATCAGAGAATGAAGTTTGTAATCTAGTAACATATTCTTACAGACATGATATCTGTATAGCCTAACAGTCCAAAGCAAATTTGTTTTTGTCAATGTGTTAACTTTTACCCAGAAGGTCAAAGAATTTTTTGAAGAATTGTGAAGAATTTTTTGCAGAATTCTTGTGCATGACATGAATTTAAAGAAGACTCTGTATAAAGAAAAAAATAAAGAGAATACTTTATAAATGTTTATACATAAGATTCAAAGGAAACTGTATTCTTGGTACAACATTTAAATGGCTTGAATGTATGGAAAATTTGGGTTTTGGTCTCTCTGCTCTAGCTTAGGGATGTACGTCAATGACTTGCAAAGATTGTGTTAAAGTCCTGTTTTGTAAGCATAGTTGGACTGAAAATTTGTGTTTAATTATTTGACATGCAGCAGTTAACATTTTAATAGCTTGATAATGCAAACGTAATTTGACACAATATTAGCCCTCACAGACTCATAAGTTCATTCACATCCTATACAGTACAGCTCTCTGCAAAGTCAAAATAGCAACCCTTTAACCCTAGAACACTAAGCCTTGTTATTTTTACCACGCTCGATTGGTAGTCCTGCTTTTACTCCTATAGTTTTTGCGCCACAATTATTTCCTTTTCAGTAGCTTCCTAGCTTTCGAAGACCTTGGCCAGTAAGTGTGTATTGTCGAAACCGGATGCAGAAATACATTGTTAGTAAGTGCTTTGTCATAAATTTTATGAAGATTATTGTTCACGTATCCAAATTACACTAGATTAGTACAAGGAAGCAAATTTATTTTTGTAATAATCTGAATTCAGGAAAGAGATATCTTTCAATCATTTCAGATGAATATTCTGGGTGCAGACCCAAATTTTGGAGAAAAAGTTATGGCAATGCTTCTTGAAGAAGATAGTGGCCCTGAGATTGATTTTAGCTCCAATGAAGAAATTGATAATATAGAGTCTGACAATGTAGTAATAATTGATACAGATGGTGAAGATATGACAGGATCAAATATATAAGCAGCAGTGAAAATTCTTCTCTAGCTAAAATGATAGTTTTACTGTCAACCACTCACAATCAGCCCACTTTAGTAGCTCTAGTAACAAACCAGATATAACAGAAGACGTTGGAGTGGACGTCCTTGATCAGATGTATAGTACCTACTCCTGTTGCTGGAAAATGAGGCAATGGCCACTGTGTGTGTTTTGTGGCATGATGAATATTGGCTGTATAAATACCTGGGTTATCCATACTCACAATAATCAGTGCCAAGGGACACACAAATTGACAAGAAAAGACTTACTAATATACTTGTTTGAGGAAGTCACCATGCCATGGACACCCCAGTTTACAAACACCTCTGGGTAAATGATACAGGATATTCTCTCAGAACAGTCAGCCTCCCAAAAGCACTGCAAGAGAACAATTTGTCATGTCTGTTCTTCTAAAAAAAGAAGATTGACAATGTACTGCAACTGTTATGAGACAAGAGAGAGGGTTCTAAGTTAGCCAGGTTAATATTTTATGAGGCAATATAAACATTTGTGGGATAACAGTAATGTATTTTACCATGGAAATAAACAGTTGTAAATTTTACAGAGACTTAGTGTTTATGTACTATAATGTGTGTAGTGTTTAACGCCCGCTTTTACTACATACGGCACCGCAGGCGGTGACACTGATGATACATGAGATGAAGATGGAGCACCGGTGGAATGAGATGGCGGGGGAAACCGGAGGTCCCGGAGAAAACCCGCCCCAACGCCGTGTTGTCCACCACAAATCTCACTTTGCGGTCGCCTGGGATTGAACCCGGGCCGCCTTGGTGAGAGCCAAGCGGTCTAACCACTGAGCCACGGCGTGGCCTTTATGTACTATAGGAATAGGGTTAGTGTTCTAGGGTTAAATCATGTATTTTCAGTAGCAGTAGTTTATCATATTTGACACACTGTACTGGTCCTGATGTTTGCCAAGACTTAAGCAAGTTTTCCAGACATGCTTTTTACAATCCGTTATGATTTTTTTGTTTTTAAGTTTAACTACCTCTAACACAATGTGTTCTATCCTATGATGAATGAAATTGGTAAAATAAAGCAGGTTTCCATTGAGTTTAAGGCTACTCTTAGGATAAGGGAAAACTCATGATAATAGAGATTCAAAGTTTGGACCTTTTGAACGTGAGATGAACACATTACCCCCACAGAAGCAGGTTCAGGTTATAATTTATAAACTTGTAACTTGTATTTATTTCATCCTTTGGAACATAATATATATGTTATAGGACACGTCAGTTCAAGATACAAAGATAAATATAAAAAGTTACATAAGACTAAAAACTAACAAATACAGGATCCAACAAAAGTCTAAAGTAGAAAAAGCAAATAAACTATATAAAGACCATAGAGAAATGCTATATAAAAATAATTGTTCACAAATGTGGAGTTTACTCTACTTCATGATTTAATTCAATTCAATTTATTTTGTCCTTTCGATTGATATCAGACACGTCATAGTATAAAAATTACATTAATGGCTATTGTCATTATTTACAATCACTTAAAACTAACATTTAAAAACTCATTTACAGAATAAAATGAATGTTGCAGTAGAAAGAGTTTTACTCCCTTTTTAAAATGTATAAGGCTCTTCATTTGTTTAATATTTTCTGGTAGTCTGTTGTATAAACTTATACCTTATGGACAGTTATGGTTTGACAAAGCTCCCATTGATGTCAGGAATTGTGTATATGCAACACTTTTATTGGAAACAATCAGAATGAAAGTTGATGTTATAGTGGAATTTCTGTTAGTACTTTCTTTATTAGTACATCTCCTCATTTAGGACGTGTATTTTTGGAAATCCTAATAAACAGTTTCAGATTAATATTTAAATTTAGTTTGTCACAATACATACTATACATTCAGCATGATTGCTGTGGCAAATAACAAAATCACTTGCTTATAGCTATCTTAATTGGCACAGCTGAAATCTTGGATATGCTGCAGAAGCCAGCAAATGTAGCCTTAAGATGACTTTAGAGATGAGAGATCTGACCCTTGTCTCCTGATACATTTGAATACTCAAAGCAGTTCTGCAAATATTTTAATTTCAGGCTTCTACTTAATTGTAATGTAGAGTTTACACATGTAGTGTTCTTTCCCCAGTGGTTGTGTTTAGGTTAAGTTTGGAGGACTGAAACCAAATTTTAAAGACTTTTGTTGTCTTCTTTCAGATTTATTCTTGTTTTATCATGAGATTGACAATCAATTTGAAAACTAGGGAGCTGAGAAAATGTGTAGACTTGTTGTGAAAGTTAGTTTTCATTAAAATTAGCAAACTCATCACAGTCTTCTATGCTGATAGCAAAAAAAGCCAAGATAGGAAAGAAAAAGTACAAGAAAGAGGATTGGAAGAATTTAAATAGCTTTGACACAAATAATTTTGAAAATAATCAAAATGGACATATACATTTATTAGCAGGCTTACACTGGCAGTCAAAAGTTTTTGGACACCACATCCCCAGTGAGCATCACTTATACAGATGACATTTTATGGTTGTAATGTAAAATGCACACACACCATTTATGTTGTCAACATAATCAAGCTTTTAGGAAATGAAATTGGTCCACATTGCCACCAAGATAAATTGATATTCAGCTACACATTTGCTTGCCTCAAGAAGGAGATGTAAGTCAGGAGCTATGTTCCTATAATTTTATTGTAATTTGAAATGTTTTAAGATGTCCTCTAGTTCTTAGGTGATTTTTTAAAATACAGTATATGCATAAATACATTTCTTAATGTGCCATTTTGTTATCTACCTGTTTTGGAACCAAAGCATGAACAGAAATATATGCCATAGACCAGCCTTGGGGAAGAATACTCCAAAGGTGTGAATAGTTTAAGTTTTCTCATCCTTTCCTGCAGTACACACACTCACACACACACACACACACACACACACACACACACACACACACACACACACACACACACACACACACTAGGTGGAACTGATCATGAAGGAAGGGGAAGTAGAATGACGTAACACCTTCGGGGTACTGTTCCCCAGGCCTGTCATGGATAAAAACAAAAGTTTTCATGCAAAATATATTCATTCTGTGCCAAAAAGACAGCAAATGTTTGCTACATTTATTGGTAGTAAACACTTGCTTTTCACCTGTCAAAAAAGATTTTAAGATAATGTTATTAAATAATTTGTTTATAGTCTCAGTTATCATCTAGTTCATAAGTTATTAGAGTAAAAAAAATGGTAGTGCTTAACTTCTAAGAGAAAATTATTTATTATTGTGACAGTAAAAACAGAACTAATGTCCTCTGTGTTGTGAAATCATTCTCATTTGCACACAGTAATGGGCAAAAGCAGTGAAATAGGGAAAGTAAGAGCATCTGTCATTCAGAACTAATGAATTCAGTGTATTTAACTGTATAGAGTAGACATCATCATCATCATTATTATTATTATTATTTACATTTTATAAAATTTGTCTCGTATTATTTGTACTGCTTACAGAAAATTAAGCTAGTTACAGTGGAATAATAAATATTATACAAATAAAAATATTTAGTAATTATTTTCCACTTATCTTAAGAAGTTGATGACAATACTTCTATCTTCTTCAAACGAAATGTGGGCAAATGTCCATGATATTAATTTTGTTTAAAGAAGATAGAAGTATTGTCATCAATTCCTTAAGATAAGTGGAAAATAATTACTAAATATTTTTATTTGTATAGCAATACTGCTGTTTTAAAATTTGACACTCGTAAGAATTGGTATCAACAATAGTTTAACAGATAAGGGTGCAGTCAATAGAGGTTAAAAAGGTATTATTTTTCACAAATGTTCCTGACCTTTCTAATTCTAAAACAGGTTCCTAACTACCATTTCAAAATGAATCAAGCACTTTGGAAGGTTAAAATGAGAACTGAAAAATTCAATAACCGGAATTTGAACCATGGATCTTCTGCTATATGCGTGTGTGGTCTTTCACTGAGCTAACCATGGCAACCTGCTGGCATGGCATTAAATTCTCCAGCCTATTCACACCTTCCTGGCAAACAACAAGAAAATCTGAATTTGAAACACTACAATGGTGACTTACCATTTGTAAGTACTTAATTCCTGAGCTTTCCTTTTTTAATGTGTTTTTAATCACCTATTGCTAATTTCCGTTATAAATAGAAAACTATAATATAAGGTGCATTCAAAAAGGAACGAGCCAGAGACAATTACAGAAACCAGTACCTGTATGTTAGAAGTAATGGCCCTGGCTGTTGACACACTTGTCCCACTGTGACTCAAGGCAGTGAATGGCTGTTTCATAGAAGTCCGAGGGCTGCAATGTGAGCTGGACGTCATTGTCCGAGGTGAATCGTTTGCCCCTCAGAGCAAAATGGCGTAATCACAGGGAGAGAAGTCTGGACTGTTTGGAGGGTGACTTAGAACCTCCCATTTGAAAAAATGCAGGAGTGCCATGACTGTGTTGGCCGCATTAGGCTCTGCATGGTCGTAGAGCAGAATGACATCATGGGTGAGATTGCCTGGTCATTTTGATTTGATCGCTTGGCGAAGGTTGGTCAAGGATTGTGAATGATGCTGGGCATTCACTATTGTCCCGTGCTGCAGGAAGTGTATCAGAAGGGGACCATCTTGATCAAAGAAGAACATCAGCATAACCTTTCCTGCACTTGTGTGACTGGCCTTGGCTTTTTTTGGTGGTGGTGACCTTGGATGCTTCCACTGGAGACTTTGTTGTTTTGGTTCTGGTTCGAAGTGATGGTACCATGACTCATCTCCAGCCACCACTCATGCCACAAACTCATTCCCTTCCCTGGCATAGTGCTGCAGATGACCAAGACAGTGGGCTATTTGACATGCTTCGTGGTGTGGTTGACTGTGGGGCACCTATTGGGCACCCACTTTGCGCAAGAGTAGTCGTTACTTCATGATGGTGTGAACACTTCCGACACTCAATCTGACCTTGGCAGCTATGACTTCCACTGTCACTCGGCGGTCCTGGATAATGAGTGCATCAACCAGCTGGACGATGTCATCAATAATGCAGTGAGGTGCTCCAGACCGTACATCATCAGCTAACGACACCCATCCTCTCCTGAAGCACTTGTGCCATGTCTTGACCCTTGCAAGGGACATGCAGTGTTCTCTGTACACTTGTGACATTTGTTGATGAATGTCTGTTCCCCCTACTCCTTCCACTGTCAGGAAACAAACAACACATCTTTGCTGTTCTTTTGACGCCTCCATTTCACTGTGTGCAATGCAACTGGCAGCATTGGACAATTGATGCATGCTGCTGCTAGCTTTGTATAGTAACATGACCTGCACACGTGCCCTCTAGCGATGGGCTGTGAACTTCCATGCTCTGGTCGGAGCAACTCTTCATTACACACGTCACGATATTATCATTCTGTCACCAGTTTGTGCATGCCAGACTCTGGCTTTGTTGAACAACTGATTTTGGATTATTGTTATTTGACCATATGCAACTCAAAGCTGTGTTTGGTGTTGTATCATAAGAAAAAAGCAACTGTCATCACCAATGCATACATCTGTGAAGCACTTAGAGCCATGCTGTTCTTGGCCTTATTGTTTGAAAACGTTGAACCCATTTTGCACAGATTTTTGCAGTTTTAAATGTTTTATGAACTATACAGCCAGTTCTCTGACAGTGATGCCAGCTTATCCTTCTTGCAATGGTATCAAATAAACACAAATGAGTTTTAACTAGTTATTGAAAAGGACTGAACTAAACAGATTGTAGCCCGCCTCGTTAGTGTAGATGGTAGCAAGTCTGCCTCACGTTCAAGAGGTCCCGAGTTCGAATCTCGGTCAGGGTTAGTTACCTGGATAATGTTTTTTTCGGGGTTTTCCCTTATCCTTAAAGACAAATGTTGGGTAGCTCTATGCTGCATGGACCCTGGACACATTTGAGCATCAGTTCACCCATTTCATTCACCGTCCGATATGACTTAACGTTGGAGGTCGTAAAATTAAAAAAAAAGATTGTATGAGTATGAATATTGAAGTTGAGTCTTGTACTTAAGGTCATTGTTGCCATCATTGTTAGTTACATATTTGTACATAATCTTCTTTTGTTTCATCAAAGCAGCCTGAACATCTTTGTTTTATGTCATCCATAGAAGGAAAGGAACAGCCAAGAATAAACCCAGAATTGTATGCCAACTGACAAGTGTCGTGAGGTTACATGGATCATGTGAGACCTACCCTACAAGTACAGCAACAGGAATCAGCTTTCGGCACTTTTATGGTAAAGCGCCTTCATCAGATGTTTCTTCAAAGAGTGATTTGATCTTTTTTTGTTGCTCTAGTTGAAAGTTAGATTTATTCCATATCTTGGTGGAATTTTCTGTTTGGAAATGGAATTTAGTTGTATTCTGCAGTACATAATGCATGAGATACGCTTAAAGTCTTTTTAACTCTTTACTTTTAAATTGATATAAATATCATAAGGAAACAGTAAGCAATATTATTTTTGACATTTATATGAGTATTCCTCTACATCTCCCAGTGAGAGACTGAATTTCATCGTAGTCATCAACAAAGGAAGATATCTGTTAATGGGGTATGGTAAAGCATGAGGTGCTTTTAAGAGTTGATTCTTTCTTTCATCTTTTCTGAAAGTATACTTGGTAATTTAAATGGAGTTTCTATCATAAATACCATAAGTTCAATTTTCAAAATAAAAGAAATAGGTAAAAGGATGCTATAGGAAAACAGCTCTGCTTCTGAGGACGTCTATCAGGCTTGTCACTTGTTCCAATTACCTCCAAAGTAAATAAAGATGAGGTAGGACGTGGAACCTGCAGGGATACTGTAGACATTTCTGTTGAGCCAGTTATTCAACTAGTGTTGCTTATATGGACGGTAATATATACCCTCCTTGCCACATTTTGGTTTGGGTGGCTCAATTGGTTATGGTTTATTGATCCCAAGATCACATGTTCAAACCCGGCCCACATCAATAGTTTGTAAGGCAAAGGATATCTTTGAACATGTTTTAGAGGCAAGGTGCTTTGTATTGCTGTTTTCTGGGTTAGTGTGTCCTACATGGCAAGTTATGGTGAGAGGGGGAATTCATTCTGAATACGGTGAATAATAATGTCAAAGTTGCTTTCACGTAGCTGACTTTGTTCAATGTAGTTATTAAATAAGCCACCCTCTTCTAGGGCCGCACCGTGGCTCAGTGGTTAGACCGCTTGGATCTCACCAAGGCGGCCCGGGTTCGATCCCAGGCGACCGCAAAGTGAGATTAGTGGTGGACAACACGGCGCTGGGGCGGGTTTTCTCCAGGACCTCCGGTTTACCCCGCCATCTCATTCCACTGGTGCTCCATCTTCATCTCATGTATCATCAGCATCACCGCCTGCAGTGCCGTATGTAGTAAAAGTGGGCATTAAACACTACATACACACCCTCTTCTAGTAGTCAGTTGTTATGTAAGAGCTCCCATGTAGTTCATAAATCAGAAGCTTGTAAACAAATGAAACTTGCAAAGAAGATATACATATCAAGTATAGGAATCTACCCTACTGAACTTCCCTGGACTAAAAGAAAGTGAATTGTGATCTCTTGTTAAAGAAATTGTATTAAGTCATCATCAAAGCCATTTCAGAAGTAATCAAATAATTGAAAAGGTTTCTGTAGATAATTGGAAAAAGCTTGAAAAGCAATATTGAGAGAAAGATGATGTTGCTTCTGATATAGTTGAAAGAATTGTTTTCTTGGGAAAACAGTAGCAACTCCTCAAAAAGGAGCAGAAGAACCTCCTTTTGTGTTCATGAGCAACGAAGACAATGCATTTAGAATTGAATAGGGAATTAGCACAGCTGCTAATGTAATGTCATTTTTCAACAGTGCTTACAACTGCAACATCTGTTCAGCACTTTATGTTGTGTATACATTCCTTTCAGAATTCATAAGCTGGAACATAACTGTAATAAGAGTGAAGAGGAACTGCACTGTACTTTTCCAATAAGTGGAATATATTATAGTTTGTACTGTAAAATATAACAAACACTAAGGAGACACTAAGGGGTCATTAACTGTGAAGTTATTTTCATTTTTGATTTTGAGATATTGTGAGTTTGCCTAATTTTTAAACTGTAACTCAATAACCAATTTCTCCTGAGACTTGACTTAGCTTGCACTGAGACTTCACAAATGTGAACTACTTTCAAATCTCACTTTCCTTGCAAGATAATGAAATACCAGCTCAGTGTTGCCGGTTCTTCACGCCTGGTTTGCAAGGGAGTCAAACACAAAATGCCTCTAATCCTCTACATGTCACCATGCTAGTCACAATTCACTCAGAGAGTGGCACTTTCTGTTGCATCACTCGCTGACTGCTCATACACTAGTTCCACTTGAGCATTCGCCTATATAGTCTTCGGAAATTTCTACAGAGTTCCAGAATGTTTAAGATGGAGAAAGTTTCAGAAGATTCTGGTTATCTGGCAATAGCAATTGCATTGTTAATGCTGGTGAGTGTGTTGCATCCAACTGTCTGGTGCAGACCTCTGCATACTAATATGAATGAGACAGTGTACAGACACTTTCCCAGACAAACATGTGTTCTTTGTATCAAAATTTAACTGTACTGGAACACCACAGTGAAGCAAAATAATTATTAAATTATAGATGAGTCATATTTATTACACATCAGCTTCACTGACAAAAACATAGTGAATCGTCATATGGGAGAGAATATACATAGAAAAACATAAAAACCAACAAATGAATTTTGAAATCGCGCCAGAAGATAACCCCACATATAAATTCATCACATCAACAGATGGCAGCAGCAACTCCAGAACTACCCACACCACTGGATCAAGCTGTAGTCGCATAAGAGCCAACGATGTGAACAATGGTTCGCGAAACATGTCCTCAAATTAGGTACGTAAGTGAAGCAGATGTGTAATAAATATGACTCATCTATAATTTAATAATGTGTTCTTTGATTCATTCATATTTTAAAATTGAAAAAAGAAAACGAAAAAAAGAAAGCTAGCAGTGTAAAACTGCCGAAGGCTAATGTTTAAGTGATATGTTGCTGTAGTAACAATAAATGAAAACATAAATATCAGCCAACAGCAAGAGTTTGAAACAACTGAACTACGGATAGACCACGAACAAAGTGCGGTCGGTGTGCGCATGCGTGAGCACAGTCGTCTCCCCTCCTCAACATCCAAGCAGTATATGACTCCCTCCCCTCCATATGTTGACCAGTGCAGTGCAGTGCAGTGCAGCGCAGCTTGCGCTATGGAGGAGAGGAGAGGCAGCCTAAAATGACGGTAGAGAGGGAAAGCTGAAGAGCTTCAGTTTTGGTAAATCAAGCTTCCAGCTGCATTTTGTTTGCAGTTTACGTATAATATGCTGGCCTGTGAAATGACCACTGATACTACAGACGACAAAAGAGGTTATGTACATAAATCAAAATGAACATGTTTAAAGGAAGTTAAAATCACTAAAACCACCTAACATAATTTGTTTTCTTGCAGTTTTTATAGATATCCCAGTGATTACCTAAATCATGGCATTTAGCAAGCCAACATATGACAACAGAATAATCATGAATTGGAGCTTCCAAATATCAGTATGAGGCTGTGCATTAATGTAACATGAAACAAGTTTAGTGCTTATATCTAAATTTTACTGAATGGCACATGCCTTTCCAATTCATTGATATTCTGTTGTAGATATGTGTTGCATAATCGCCACTGAGCAAGTTGCAGACCTTGAACATTGGTGACATCTGAAAATGTTGTAACCTAGGAAGCATATATTATTGCTCTTCCTGACAGAAATGTATGTATAAAGGGAGATTAAATGTTAAGCATTGTATATGTATAATGTTCCAATTGAGTACATCATGCATTGATTAATGTCCATACATGCTTTGTGACACAGGACATGTCATTTGGATTTCAGCTGTCCTCCCCTCCCCCCAGCCCAGAAATAAGGTTATGTTGCAACTTTCTTGACACAAGGAAGAATAGAATATCAAATATATTTATTGTTGTCTTGTTCCTTTGCCACATAAACTGCAGGGCAAATTGTGACCACTGCTTGGTTCAGTCTAACACCTAAAACCACTTTCCTTCTCATAGTTAATAATAATAATAATAATAATAATAATAATAATAATAATAATAATAATAATAATAGTAATAAAATTTTATTTGCCTATAGACATACATATGTTTCAAGCATTGTCACAGTCTAATTTCTAATAACAATCATTATTTACAAAATATAATTTATATAAACAATATACAATTCATGAAACAGTTTTTTTTTGTTACATTCCATTATCATTCATCAGTTCTATATATACATATCAAAACACATTTTATCATAAGAGATGTTAGAAATGTCCTCTATCCATGTCCTCATAGGAAATTGCACTCACAGTTGCAGAGTGAGTATTTGTAATTGAGAGAATTTGTTACTAGATATTTTCTTTCAGTGTTACATTTATGCAGACACTTTTCAAGTTCAGTCATAGATAAAAATAGCTTACGGAATAATCAGATGATCATGTAATTGTTTCATCTCTTAAAGAACTGATTTTTTTACTGTTTGTTCTCTATTCAGAATGTCTCCTGTTACCCTAAATTTATTCACTCTCTTTGGGAGTAGTAAACTAGAAAATGTGTCTGAAATTGCCTTCCAACTTCCTTACAAGTATAAAGACTGAAATTAAATCATACCTTTTAAAACTTGTACCTTCACTCACATCTGTTTAAAAAACCAGGAACGTTTTCGAGACTGTTGCAGTCTCATCCTCAGTTTACGTCCTCCAACGTCATATCAGATGATGAATGAAATGGGTGAAATGATGCTCAAATGAGCTCTGGGTCCATAGAGCTTAGTCACTCAACATTCCTCTTACAGGATAAGGGAAAAGCCCTTGAATGTGAGGCAGACACGCTATCATCTATGCTACCGAGGCGGGCCCATCATCCTTAGCTGATTAGTGACTCCAAGTGTTTCACAGTAATTGCCAGCAACATGTGTAACTTAATTAGCACCGTTTAAAACTTGTAGACATGAAACGTAAACAAAACAAACATTTAAACTGATGTTCATTCACATTGTGCTGCTGTGAGCCACTTACAAGCTCAATGTCTTTGTTTAGGTGACGGCAGTGTGAAGGAAAAGCACTGTGACTGTATAAGTTAGCCCATAAGTCACAATCAGATATTTTGAACACATGTTTATTAAGCAATAAAATGTTAAATGACAATGAAACAGTTTACTTAACTTGTCTGTATATAAATATTTATGACTAAACATATTAAATTTTAACTTTGTACCATAGGGTATCATTTGAAGCCACTACTATGTCTGTCTACTTCACACTTGTTAAGATACACCAAATGTCTCCTTTTAAATCTTCAACAGACATAATTTGAATCACGCTAAGTTATTCCTTCAGTTGGAATCACATGTTGTGAGGTTGGGAAGTCATATTATTGATGATACATTCATACTGTCATCAACATTTTTGTGATTTTCCACTGTGTTTAGCATCCAATACAGAAACACTTGGTAATTTTCTTTTTCTGTAACTTAGCTCCAGTTAGAGTTGCATAATTAAAGTGATTAAAAAGTTTTCTTTACCCTTTCAGTGCTGATTTGCTTTGCTACTTATGCCAATCTTCCTCTATTTCAAAATCTGTTTTCATGAGGCTGTCTGAGACACTTAAGAGCAGCTGACTTGAATAGCCATGATTGTTCTGAACATCAAAACGGCCCAGTTTTCTGATGACGTGTTCCTGTTCTGCACTGATAAACACCTGCTAAGAGCCTTCAACCCTGTACAAAGACACCTCCACTTCATTCAAGACTGGTGCAAACGCTGTCAAATGTCTGTTAATCCAGATAAGAGCCATGCAATTTGCTTCACAAAATGCCAAATCCCCGCCAACTGCCTCACATTCACCTATTGAGGCCGAAGAATTGAATGGGGAAGCTCAATCACCTACTTGGGAGTGAGGCTGGATAAAGGCCTAACTTTTCGTGAACATATTACCGGGCTCTCGGCTCGGGTGCAGGAAGCTATTGCTTCTTTGTACCTCATGCTGAGTTCCCAGATGCCAGTTCGCTTAAAGCTACACCTTTTCCAATCACTTGTAATTGCCCTAATGCTGTATGCCTGTGAGGTCTGGGGTATGGCTGCAGACAGTTGGATACGGCACCTTCAAATGGCACAGAACAGAGGACTCAGGTCCATCTATTCTGTTGGCCGTTACTTTCCGGCAAGACTACTTCATGAAGCCTCATCTCTTCCATGAAATTAGGCACTGGGCTCAAAAGAGCTACGCAAGGTTACCATTAAATCAAAGCGCCCTCATCAGGTCTCTGGGGGATTATAACTCCCACTAGGTTCACCCCATATTATGTCATGTGGGCATCTGAGATAACCAAGGAGCAACTCCTAACAGCAGCTAAAGCTGAGCTCCATTAATTCACAATCAGAGAGTGTTGGCCTTTGAAATCATCCCACCAGAACACAAAACTATTTACACCAAGGTATAACGGGTATTGTATTCTACAAAATCAGCTTAAAGGGGCAAAATTGCACCCCTTTTCACAATTCCCATCTAAACCTTAACAAAGTCACGCTACAGATTGTGGGAAAAAAAATCCTGCCTGCAGTTAAACCTTTTTAGAGGTGGGCATGCAGAAAAATTATTCAGGCTTACCAAAGCATGCCAGCAGTGATGGACGGATGGCCATCGTTACAACAAAAAGTACACTGGCTGAAGTGAAAGCCAGAGGTTGTGTGTTGAGTCTCGACAACTGCAATCAAATGTCTGTGGTAAAGGATGGGGAGGAACCAGTTAAAATAATTGGTGTGATGGCACGTGTTGATGCTGATGGGGTATCACTTCTATGCGTGAATTTGCTTCGTTTATATATATACAAAATACAATGTAAATTGTAAAAAAAGTAATTTTTTATAATTCAGAACATCTCAAACACAAGTGTTTAATCTCAGAAACTATTTGTAGTTGGTTTATTGATACTCGTCACTTGTTTATATTAATGAGAGACTAGTTTCAAAGGCATTTGCCTCCATTTTCAATCTCTTTCCAACTAATATAAACAAGTGACAAGTATCAATAAACCAACTACAAATAGTTTCTGAGATTAATTTTGACGTCACTGTTACTAAATTCCTCCAAACACATATAACAAGTGTTTAATTCGTTAAGGTCAGTATAACAAGAATATAGCAGAAAAAAGTGTTAAAACCATTACAAATAGGAAAGAAAGCTTAACCTATTATAATGGATGCTGGAACTGAAAGGGTTAAATTTCTTTCTTCATTTTGTTTCATTTGCCTAGCCTGTTCAACTTCTATGACCATATGAGGTCTTTAGCCTGAGAAATAACTGATACTAGCTCCAGCTGGTAAATGAACTCTTGATTTCTTTGTAATTTGGTTTTCTTGAATCCATAGCTCTCAATAAGAATTTCCTTTCTTGTATATGCCATTGCTTTCAGAACAATGATGAAAACAACACAGAACCACAATCATCAGATGGTAAATGTATGTTGAGAAAAATCTGGTTTATAAACATATTAACATCCACTGAACTCTTATCAGGAAATAGATAAACCGTCATCATCCATGCCTCTCAGTTTACAAATGGTATTGTGGGTTTGCAGAATTAAAAGTCTAATTTGCAGAAATTCAAAATGTTCTTTATTTCCGTAGACATACACTTTGGTCAACCCTTATAGTAGCAGAATTACGTAATCGAAACTTCCAGTCAGCTATCTCTCTCTTATCTGTTTTAGCAAGCTTTTATCTCAGTACTACACTATCTGCCCCTTTGTGTGCGTCAGCCGTACTTATTGCAACAGTGGGTTCGCGACAGTATGTTAGTTTGTATGTGCAATTCAATTCAAAATTTAGTCCACCCTGTAGGATTTACTGAACCATTACTGCTGATCAAATTATTTCATAGCCCTATGACATCAACCAGTGTTTACCAGGAAGCTTTTGTAAACGTGACAGAATTGCCAGAATGTCATCAAAAGTTAATGACCTTTTTTGGGCGCAGTCTTTTATAAAATAGTAAATGGGGATAGCCTAGGGTTAGAATGTGCAGCTATCTATTGCTGGCATAATGGACATTGATCAAAGTAATTAGTTTTAAATGTACAAAAGTTTCTTTTATTAATTATAAAAGCATTAAATGCCATATAGCTCCAGAGAATTATTTTTAATCCCTGGGCAGTCACTTGTTTTTATTAAAGAAATGTTAAATATTACATCAGTCCCAAATAATGAATGGACATGATGTGATGCATGAGTGTGCTAGGCAAATATTTACCAATATACATAGATAGTTTCTAAAATTATGTTATAAGCTTAAGTAATCTGATTTAGAAATTGACAAAGATTAAGCACAGAATATGATTTATTAAACAAAAGATGTGTTGTAATTTGCATTCTTAGAGAAACTTCTTAAATGTTAAGCTCCCATAAATGGTTGAAGTTGATTAGTTTGTGATACATGATTTATTTGAAGAACTTGATGTAAGCTATATTTTGTTGGGTGTACTTTTATTGAGTGTATTTTATATATTTGTGGAATAAATGTAGAAAAATATCTAAAAAGTGTGTTTATTTGATTTATGGCCGAAGAGTAAAACCCTTTATGTAAAACTGTGATCATAGTGTTAGAAAGTATTGTTGCAAAGCATAGTGCTTGAGTAGTCAGTAAAGAACAATATATCTTCAAGCCAAAACCTGGTTGCAGAAATGGCAGTTTCACCATTTGAAATCATTGGAGAGAAGTATTTAGTACAGTTTTCTTTCTTTCATTTTTTTATATGGTATATGAAATGCCCCTTAGACCTTGAAGGAATTACACTTAACATTTTTATTTGAGTGTGGTAAACAATATTAAAAAGAAACTATTATGCAGGCATTTCTTAATTTGAATTGTTTGAGGGGGGGAAGGGTTTTTGTTAGCAAGTTGTTGAATTTTTCATTTTCAATTGAGTTGTGAAAAATAATTTTAATTGGTTTATTGAGTATTAAGCAGACATTTTACAGCACCCAAGAACTTTGAGCCGTCTTATTGTCACTGGGCAGCCAAATACTGTTCTTATCTAGATAGTGAACAAGAAAAAACCAGTGCCATGGCCAGGATTTGAACCACTGATCTCCTGGTTTCAGTCCAGTCTAATCCATTGAGCTACCATGGCCAACATGCCATCACAATACTAAATTCTCCATTTGAAACCAGGAGATCCGTGGTTCAAATCCTGGCCATGGCATTGGATTTCTCATGTTGACTTTATCTAATAAAGACCTTAGCCTATATATGTCTAGTGTGAAGAAATAATTAATTTCCATCAATTAGCTATTCTTATCATTTATATATACATATTTGGCAGACAAGTGCTAATCGCTTATTTCTCTAATGTGCTCAATATTTACTTCCCTAATCATTTTTACACATTTTCCCCCTTTTTTCTCTCCACTATTTGAATTGATTTAATTTTATCATTTTTTTATTTCTATCTTTGTTGACTTACACTTTTTTTTTCCCTTTATAAACTAATTTTCTACCCTTATATAATCTCACAGTATCACTGCATATGCATTCCCTCAGCTCTTTCACTTACTACTTATTACTTTGTCAGTCTTAGCAAAAAATATCCAGGTCTTTATTAAATTATAGATGGGTCGTATTTATTACACATCAACTTCACTTTCTACCTATATTGAGGACAAATTTGGCGAACTATTGTTTGCAAAACATGTCCTGAAGCTGATGTGTAATAAATACGACTCATCTATAATTTAATAATTGTTTTGCTTTATCTATCCATGTCTTTATCTATCTTGCCTTAATATTTTTCCTTACATTGGGATTCATTTTCATTAAACTTAAAACTTGAAGAACAAGCTCTAATAACTTATGAAAAACTCATAAGAATTCCAAATATTAATAAAGTAGACAAATACCAATACTTGAAATATAGACTAAAAACCCAAAAAGGATTTGTACAAGAAGTTAAAAGTTAAAAGAAAATCTATTACATCCCAGCAATCCAATAGAAAACTTTAAAATAGAATATATTTTAGACCTCTATGAAAAAATCTTCAAGAAACAATCAACAAGTCCAGACATTGCAAAACTGGCAGCCTTAGAAACATTACAAACCAAATATGCTAAAGAATGGACATGATTTGCCAAATTTACTTATACCACCCCTGTGCCACAAAAAGGTTTCTAAAAAATATTCAAGAAATACAATATAACATTGGCACCAAAAAACAATTACAACATTAAAATCCTACTTAACAGTAATAATACTGATAAGATAAAACCAGAAGAAAAGTCAGGCATTTACTTAGTCGCATTAGAGTCGATGCGAACGATAGTTTGCGAAACATGTCCTCAATATAGGTATGTAAGTAAAGCTGATGTGTAATAAATACGACTCATCTATAATTTAATAATTATTTCGCTTCACTGTGGTGTTTCAATACAGTTAAATTTCGAGCCATTGTCATGTTCAGACATTAACTGTCTCAGCAAACAACTGCATAAAACTGGATTGTTATCTCCAAATTGCCTGTTATGGAACAGGGAACAGGAAATCAATCAGGAACATCTATCTGTGAACACTTAAAAACTATCCAGACCTGACCTCAAAATATTAAGACGCAAGGCGAATGGCTTTGCTGCTAAAAACCTGAGCATTAATTACATACATATTCTTCCTTTATTACCAAATTTATCTTGCCTAACTATACTTTATTACATATTAATTTTTTTAAATCTAGCCAGTCTCTTTTCTACAAATTTTACTAATTTCTATTTAATTCTCATTTTCTTCACTTAACTATTTCATTTGCTTTCTTTCTCCCTTTCCTTACTATTTTGTCGCAAATATCAATATACCTTTCTTTTTCCCAATTCATTTTACTTCAAGTACATAAGGAGGTTTTGGAATTTAGACTACCCATTATATCCTGCTTTTTCATTTTTTCGATTGTCAATTTAACTTGTTTCCAGAAATCTTTCTTTACTCTATGGCTGTCCCTCCAGATACCCCCAATCGTATTTCATTCGGAATTCCTTTTATACTCTTGTAACAAGTATCTTCTTTAATAAGTTTTTGCTGCTTCAGAATATTGTTACTTTCCAGTTCTTTTATTCAATATTCTATCCATAATTTTAGCTTTCTGCCATATCTTCCTAACACTATTTGGTGATGCTCTTGCTAAGCCCAGAATTAGTTTACAAAAACTCTTTATGTGCCTTGTTTGCTTTTCCCATCCTTCCTCTAAACCCCAAAACTCTGCTGTATATATTCTCACCATTTTATTTGTGTCCTTGAGCTAATACTGTTTTCTTTTGCTCAATCCATCTACCATTGCCATTTAGCCTTGCTCCTAGATAATCTAATTTCTTGACTCAATTTTTCGTCCTTGTATTTTTAAACACCATTAATTTTTTAAGTTAATTGATGGAAATTATTCATTTCTTCACCCTAGCCATATATGTATTGGATTGATAGTCGACATGAAAAATTCAATGCCACGACCAGGATTTGAACCACGGATCTTGTGGTTTCCGCCCAGTCGCTCTTACCCAGTGAGCTACCATGGCCAATTTGCTGTCATGACATTAAGTTCTCCATTTGACTCATATATTTCCCCAGTAAACACTAGGAGCTCTCGCATTTGAGATACATTGTGGCGACTTACTATTGTAAGTACTCGAGTCTCAGGCTTCATCATTTAACTCTTTATTATTTTAGCTAATTGATAGAAATTAATTTCTTCACACTAGCCATATACAGGCTAAGGTATTGGATTGATAGTCGACATGAAAAATTCAATGCCACAGCCGAGATTTAAACCACATTGCATTTTTTATGTAGACTATCAAACCATTACGTTTGTTTTATTCGTGTTCGTTTATTCTCAAACTCCATTACAAAATTCCTATATTGCTCCCATTTTATATATCCCTACATTTGTTATAGATCCTGCAATGAGATCATCAGCAAATAAACCCAGTATTTATTACCAATTATTAGAGGGTGTCCATTTTCATACTTAATTACATATTTAATATCATTGATGAGCATATTAAATAATACAGAACTTAACTTGCAGCCTTGTCTTAACCTCATATAATTTGAGTAGCATTTGTCATTTAATTATTTGCTGTTCTTATAAAAATCATTAGTTGCAAATATATGCTATATGCCTCTTTAACGTGTAGTTCTTTTGTAGTGAATGATCTTTAATGTTTCTGAACAAATGTTTTCACTTCAGCTGACACAATGTTATATTTTTTTTTGTAATTTTACATCATCCAACGTTAAGTCATACCGGATGGTGAATGTAACGGGTGAAATGATGCTCAAATGTGTCCAGGGTCCAGGTAGCTTAGAGCTACCCAACATTCGTCTGTAAGGATAAGGGAAAACCCAAGAAAAAACCTTATCCAAGTAATCACAAAAACTATTTGTAGTTGGTTTATTGGTACTTCCATTATTGATGTTTCCAATTGGCCAGTTGGAAAGAGATTGAAAATGGAGGCAATTGCCTTTGAAACTAGTCTCTCATTAATATAAAAAAGTGACGAGTATCAATAAACCAACTACAAAAGTTTTTGCAATTAATTTTGACGTCACTGTTACTAAATTCCTCCAAACACATAACTTATCCAAGCAACTCAACCTGACAAAGATTCGAACTCGGGACCTCTTGGACATGGGGCAGACATGCTACCATCTACGTTACAGAGGCGGGCACACTATGTAATGATTCAAAGCTGGGCTTCACATACAGTTCTCTTGTGTTTTGGTCAATAGGTTACCACAACCTATGCTTATGAAAATAATACTCAACTATTTACTTGAATTCTGGGAAAATGTGTATTATGTTTTTCCACCTTATTTTATAGAACTGCTGTGGTTCTCAGGTCTAATTTTATATTGGCATGAAGGACTGCTTATTTTTGGGGCTTGAGGTGTGCTACCACAGGCTTTACTTCCTTTCAGATGGAAGCCATGCTAAGGATTATTAAGCCCTAATTCATTGCCCTCTGCCCTGTCTGAATGTAACCTTGGGAACAAGAGGCTACTAAGGAAAGGAACTCCCATTAGGAAGTTTAATTACAAAAAAACTATACTTTTTCTTACAAAACAAAATTATAGTTTTATTTCTTGATTAATAACAAAGACAGTAACCACACACTATCAAAATAAATACATATGAACCTATTATTCACATACATAAAGTAATAGTGTAGAACAAATCCTGAATGACAAATTGCGCTGAAGAAGTTTAAAACGAACAATTCAAGGTTAATGACATTTGTGCAACATATGGGACCCCATCTGTGTGAAATGGAATATTCTAGAAGAACCAATATTTTAACTATTTGATATGTTGCAAGAACGCTTCTGCACTTTAAAATTATGACCTCTGTTTAAGGCCATATCTTCAAAATATTAGTTCTTCAGTTTTTTAAGAATCTTTATTCCATTTCACTCAGAAGCAGTCCCAGCATATAAGCCTTTCTAATTTATTGGGCACTACAATCCTAAGTCAGCAAATCATGTCACAGACTTTCATTAATGAGGGATATATTTTCTTTTTAAATGCCTCAAGGCTATTTAAAGTACAACTCATCCTGTATGGAAGTTGTACTTAATGGGAAAGACAATAAATTTAAAATACTTTACATAATCTGAAAACTGAATCTTAAAGTTTATAAAATTCAGCTTAGTATTATGTAATTCATAAATAACAAGAGTTCAGTATCTGTTGAATTTGACTTCTTGCATGGACGAGGTTCTTGTAGAATTGTGCAGACTCTTCGGTAGTTGTTACTTAGAATCTTGATCTTGGTGTTGACAGCAGTTGCTTGACGCTGAAGGTGGACAGCCCCAGTCCAAAGAGAGCCAATAGCAGTGCAGATGGCAGCACTATTTTATCTCCAGCTTGCGCACCTGTCGCACTACCAACCTGGTAACAATAACATCAGAATGGATGTTGAAAGATTATCTCTGACATTTACATAAACCTAACTAGCAGGAAATAAATCTTCTTCAGCCCTTCTTTAGACAGTTCCCTCAGTTTTCTCTGGCTGTATTACAGTAACAAACTAGAGTAAATATATACTCACTTGTGTTCATAAGATAATTATGTTATTGGGAATATAATTATCTTATTTTGTTGCATTAAATTCACTAATGCAGTGTGGATCTACAGAGGTTATAAAGTCATTCAGAATGACATTCCAAGAAAATTTGAGATATACACTCTTTTTGGGAAAATATTTTAAACATTAGGTATGTAAAATTGTTAGCCATTTTTGAGGAAATCAAACATGTTAAAAATTGTCCCATGTAATGGATAGTGTGAGGTAGAAGTATTTTCTTGAAAATCTGTTGTCTCCTTGGAAGATACTGAACTTAAATACAAAGTTTGGTAATTAACTGACTTTACAGTTAAGTTATGCAGTTCATAGACACAAAGACCTTTCTCTAAACTATTTTCTTATAGTTCATGTGAACTTAAAACTATTTCTACCAAAATCTCTGTATTGAATTTTATGATGAAATGCAATCTCTGTATACCTACCACATACATGTTACAGAAAGTAAAAATGACAAATAACAAGAGTGGATTGGTGAAAATATTGTAATGGAAGACATGGAATTTACAAGGAAAAATAAAGAATTTTGAGAAAAGGTTGGGAAACAATAACAAGAGATATGATGAGTTGTGGAAAATAATCTAGCTTCTATAGAACCCTAAAAAAAGAGGGATTTATTGACATTGGAGGAACTGAATCAATGCATAAAAAAAGAGGACAAAAATGAAGGTGAACTTGTAGGAGTTAAAAAAATTCAACAGGGACAGGAGGGGCAAGCTATTTTGAGGTCTATCCAGAAGACCATAGGCTTGCCCTCTAAAACCAGGGAGTGCTGAAGCAACTCTGCAGTGGTTCCTTGGGCCCTACCCATTATAGGGTGGAAGTGGATATGCCACTTAGACATGTCAAGCCATCTGGGAAGACTACTGATAACATTGGTGGGGCCGCTGGTGATCTAGCACACCATGTTCTCTAGGCTAGTACTCTGGAATTTTAGGCATCCCTCAATTGGGTTCTGGGCAGCCTAGCCAGACACACCCAACTGCCAGTTGTGGGTTGTAGGTACTACTGTCCCATCAAATCCAACCCAATCCAAACTCCCATTTGAGGGGCTCAAATGTTCGGTGTGATGTACCACAAGTGCTAGGGGTCTGTAGCGCTCACAGCTGAATAGGTTGGAAGCCTCCTTATTCAAAAGTCTGCCAATAATGGCATACCTTTGGTAATGTCAGAACGAGTGCTTGGGGTCTGCAGCACTTGAAACATCAGCTGATGATGGGGATACGTGGTCCTTGGAACATGTCCTAAATTTAAATGTTGGTTGGTTGGTTGCTAATGCTCATGGAGTTGGAGAATTTCCATTTTACTTCTGGCCTCCCAATAACGTGTGGCTAGTTGTGCTGTCAGTTCTCCATCTGTTTTTGTCAGGGCACTACGCTGGAGCAGATGATCTTTGTCCATCAATGAGTTTGGGTCCCTACAAAGTGTGCAGATCGGGGTTTCAAAAATATTAATCCTGTGTAGATGAGCAGGCAAACAGTCGTGGCCAGTAATCAGTCAGAACAGTACTGCTTCTTGGGTAGTCTGGGATGGGATTTTTACTTCCTTGTAGAATTTTCCATTGCTTGTTGGTACTTTTTTCTTTGCATTCTTCTTTCCAGAATAAGTTGGTTTTGTTGGCAGCTTTGTTTTATTTGTGTTCCTTTTTTTGCCAAGGAATCTGCTATTTCATTGCCTGTAATTCCACAGTAGGATGGAATCCACTGGAAGTGTATTTCTTCTTTTAGACCTTGTAGTATTCGTAATGAACTGTAAATTTAGTATTCTATTGTTCCGTTGTTTAACCACGTGGGAAAAAATCTTTATAAAGAAATAGGAAAGTAAATTGTTTAATTTCGATACTACCTTTGAAGAAAATCCAAATTTCAAGTTCATCAAGATACCGACAGAGACGCACCTATCACCTCCGAGGAGTTCACTGAACCAGCATCCATTAGTCGACAACAGCTGATGATGTTAGGAAGATCCTAACGAAACGCGTTCTAGGTAAATACTAGCAATAAATGGGGCATCGAGTATTAGTTCAACTCAAAATTGTATTAATTCTATTGTTGTTAGGGTACAGTGAGGATAGGGTTTGAAGTGCTGATTTAGAATCACTGCTTTAGAGAAAGAGTTCACATGGTTGAAGAGTTGTTTCAGCGAGGTGTTGAATGTAAGTGGAGCTAGTGTTTTTATAGTTTGACAAGTGGTTTAAAAAGATTTTATTGATAAAGCTCCACTATTTATAAATACTTCTAATTTATAATTTTAACAAGATGCACATGTGTCATAAGCATTGTTCTGTACTATATATAAAATTGTTTGCACTTATTCACCTCCCACTCTGTATAGTGGTAATATTTAGTATCAGAGAGATGCATGCTCCCGAAATGATTATTTAACTCACTTGGATGGAAGCCCAAGAACACCAATTATATATTGGTGAGCAGCCCCCCCCCCAACCACTTCAGTTCATTACATGACTTTGTTCATATCGGTTCATTTAAGCCTTAAAATTTCTGAACCAGCAATGTGGTTCTGTGTTCCATTCTATACTCAGCACCAAAGATTGCTTAATTTTGTTAAGAGACCACTATTAGGCCTGAGGTTACTTCAGATATAGCAAATTTAAGTTACTAGCTTTATTTCCATTTACAAGGAAGGCTGAAGATTTTTATGCCCTAAAAAATCCAATGTCTTCTACTCGCTTTAAGAAGACAAGTTCTGTGGTATCTAAATTTAGCCTGAGGTTACGTCATGATGTCCTAGTTAGTGTATTTGTTGGATTCAAGTAATGGGTCAACACTAATTACATTACACAATTAGGTTGGAAGTTTCTTTTGTGTATGCACAGCACAAACAAGATGGAGTTCCCTGGTGACATTCTGATATGATTTTGCTGTATAAAACATTTAATTTTGTCACTGACAGAATATAAACTAATTAAGGGCAAATAAATTACTGTAAGGGTGTTGTTTTGAGGCAGTACTGTCTGAGTCTGGAACACCTTGCTTAGCTTTTTTAGAAGTTTGCCCTTACAACTTCAACTAACATGTCCGTCTTCTTGCTACTGCACATGCATGATGGGAATTCCCAATCGAAATAAGCAAAATGTGCTGAATAAGTGAAATTTAGATTTTGTCAGCATTCTTTGTTTCCATTATGCTCATGTAAATGCTAAATGTTGATAGAGCATTACACCAATGAAAAGGGTTTATGGAGGTGTGGCTGACCTAACCTTGTACAAATAGTGAATGCACCTCTAACCTGAGCTTTGTGTGCTCTGGTATGTCATTTGTTGGTAGTATTTCTCAATCTTGGCAGAATTTTGTCTGTGCATTTGGAAACTTCAGACAAACATTTGACTTTATTAAGAAACAGTCAAAAAGGGTTGGCGAGTTACTGGTTTTCCATTTACTCTTTACCTTCTCCTAAACTTCTAATATACCTGTGACAGATTCAGCAGAATTATATTAAATTAGCACTACTCACCTGAGTCACTGAAAGTCTGACTGCATAGTTGGTAATTCTAGAGAAATGCATTGCCGGTTTGCTGTTTTTGAACGGATACCCCTGTAATCAAAGCAAACAATGTACATAAAATGTGGAAAAACTTCTTAAGGTATCTGGTAAACTCGTCAAAAAATTATGATATCTTTACCAAACTTATAAAAGCAGCATGAGCTTTAAAGGTGCAATTAAAAACAAGCTGTTGACAGGGAACAGCAAAACAAACATTTAGCTTTAACTACTCTCCACCAATTAGTCCTAAAAAGACTTGAGGCCCTATAAAGGCCAACATCACAATAGTTTGTTGTTGCAAACACAAAATTAACTTTTTGTTACCCTGGTTACAGTCTACAAAGTTTTCTACACCAAGGTTTTCTTTTTAAGAATTAAATCAACTTACCTCAATTATATATCAATCAGTAAATGGAAGTAATACAACCCCCCACCCCAGAAATATACAATATCTATTAAATATTATCAACTACTCTTGGCTAAGCTCAGTGGTAGTCTATCTTAATATAGCTTATTTCTGCTTTTCTTTTGTCTTCTTTTTTGTTTTAGCAGGCCATGCCAATTACATAAGCAGTGCCATGACAACATCTATAAATAACTGAAAAATACAGCAAATTTTTTGTTTAAAATAACGGAATTTCTTTCTTAACAAGAACTTTTCGATACTTATCTTGAGATGCATTGATCAACACAACCAAGCTTGAACAATGCAAGAAAAGGTAAGCAAAGTAAATCACAGAATTTATAATTACTTACTAATCATCTTGAAAATAAAAATTTATATTCATTATAACTTTATGTACCATTATCATTAATCATCCAAAATTAATTTTTACTACACATGTAGCAATTGGGAAAAGTACTGTATTGCACCAAACAATTTGATGGACAGACTTCACAACAAATAGCTTAACCTGAAAACAAGCAATTTTAGAAAAATTCTCTGCAAGTATAACCAGCATACCATAAAAATGGAAGCTCTTGCTTGTTTAAAAACCCATAATGATGTTATTACAGTTGCACACCATTTGGGCTAAAATTTAAATGTAATGAAAACTTAATAGATTAACATACAAATATATATCAGCAATAAAATCTGACTAACATTCATATAATTTACTGTATTGTGTATGTGTGCGTAATGCTCAGAATTGGATATTGAAATCATTCTTCTTCTTGCCTGCCAGTATTTGTAATTAAGTAATCTTTATTTCCATTTCAATTACAAATTATTCTACATTTACATACTTATAACTACACTGAGTTGCTGGTTACCCTTGGGTCCAATAGACTCAAACTCTGAGGTTGTCGAGCTAATGGCTCTCTATTGGCATCTTATCTAAAATGACTTCTTTCATCATATTTACTTATCTTCCTCAGCCATTTAGTTCTTACTTTGCCCAAAAAGTTCCCAATTTCAACATTTGACTTTTTTATTCATTAACTTCATTGCTTGAATTTCTTTTGGTAGCCTTGCCCATTCTTTTTTTACCTAGTTTCTTCACATTCTAAAAGCAAATGTCATCACAATGGGCATTTCTCCGATTCCTCCCTCTTTCCATCACGCCTGTTCTGGCCCATGTAAAGCCTTCTCTTGCTGCTTTATCAAAAATATCAATGTATTTTTCCCTGTTCCACATTACTTTCATCTCTATAAATTTCCAGTGAGCTTTTCAAGTTGAAGCTTCCTAACATTTCTCGCCTTTCAATATCTTCCGTTCTTAACCGAAGTTGTTTCCAAAATCCACTTTGCAATAATTTCCTGTTTTCCCACATGACACGCAACCCTATTTTAAATATAATTTCCTTTATCTTATTGAGCCATGAATCTTTCTGATTTAATCTTTCCCGTACTATCAAGCATTAACACAGAATATTCTGCTCATCTAAACTCCTAATTCTCGCCCAATATTTTAACAACCTTTCCACCATTACCTGCGAGTATTTAGAGACTAGATCTTATCTTTTTTTAGCATTTACATACGGTTAGGTGATTAATGTTTATTAAGTCACCTTTACCAGATGAAAAATACTGCAATAAAGTTTCATTAATCTAACCTTTAACAAATGTCAACTTAGACAATCATGGCCTGTATGTGTGAATGTGGTTAATGCTTGGGGATTTAGCAAAAGCCATTCTTCTTGCTTCCTAGTATTTTGAGGTTAACTCTGGATAGTTTTTAAGTTGTTCACAGATAGATGTTTCATATTCATTCCCTCTTCCTTGCTGCATAACAGACAATTTTAAGATGATGCAGGTGTTTGCTGAGACACTCATGTCTAGTGGTAAGTCTGAACATTGCGACTAGGTCCATGTGACCCAATGACCAGGGGCATTCCTTTATGCTTAATAAAGGTTGAAATTGCCATTTCATAAACAAATGGTGTCCTTTGTGATATGAGTCAACATGAAAAATTCAATGCCACGGCCAGTATTTGAACCATGGATCCCTGGTTTCTGACCAGTTGTTCTAACCCATTGAGCCAACATGGCCAACTTGCCGTCATGACATCAAATTCTCCATTTACGGCTAGTTTGAAGAAATGATTAATTTCCATCAATTAACTAAAATAATAAGAGTTAAATGATGAAGCCTGGGGCTCAAGTACTTACAATAGTAAGTCGCCACAAATGGTGTATCTCCAACGCGAGAGCCACTAGTAATCGACTGGGGAAATATACGGGTCAAATGGAGAATTTGATGTCAGGACAGCAAGTTGGCCATGGCAACTCAATGGGTTAGAGCGACTGGATGGAAACCAGGAGATCCGTGTTTCAAATCCCGACCGTGGCATTGAATTTTTCATGTTGACTATCAAAAACCTTAGCCTATATACGGCTAGTGTGAAGAAATGATTAATTTCCATCAATTAACTAAAATGGTGTCTTTTAATAAAATGAAAGGCATTTATAAAATATTTCAGCATTTTGAAAAAGTATTCCCAGTAAAGATAATTGTAGGGATTTTTTTTTTATGAAAATCTTACCACAAACTTGCAAAATGCTGAATCTAAATACCAAGTTTGTTATTTATTAAATTTTGTTTTTGAGTTACACTGTTTACAGATAAATGGACATTTTTCTAAAAAGATTATTTTGGGATTCTGCATACTCAGAAAACATCTAAAAGCCATTTGGGGGGGGGGGGGGGATGGAATGCAGTACCCACTCTACATCCCAAGAACATGGTGGACAAAGCAAATACATAAATTGGAAATTGAAAGCTTGAAGGTATCAATAGCCCTAACAAAATAAGCATACAAAATATTCACTTCAGACTGAAGTGCGTCACACTCATTAGGGGTCAAACTGTAAACAAGTTTCCACATTTATAAATATAAACTCATAACAGAGTTACGTCAATACTACTATTACATCACTGCATCTGAATGGCTTCTAACCAGTTAGACCACCGACTGACAGACTGACCTCTTAATTACATTACGCAACGTTCTGGTTAGCAAACTTATCTGTGTGAGCTGAATCACCAGCAGTGTATGCTAGACTTTGTACAAGTTGCAAAGCAAAGGTTCATGGTCTGAAGTCTATGACTGAATCTATGCATCTGTCATTTTGCCAAGTATTGTAAGGCAAGTCTATTTTTAAACAAGGTAGAGGTACTTCACTCTAAGCCAATTGGCATTCATCCTAATATTTTTACACCAATTGCAACATTTCTGTTTACAAGATGAACAGCAATGTATACAAAAAATTGCAGTCCCAGAATTTTAAGTTAACTTGTTGGAAATAGTGTGTATATTCATGAATGCTATGTCTTTCATGGTTGGCATTATCAACTCCATTCCCCAAACTTTCTCTACAAGCTGTATTTGACCTCCCTGAGGAAGACAGATGCACTTTTCAACAAAATGTCCAAGGAGGAAAAAACTGGATCAAGGCCTACAAGCTCAGGAAACATATATAATAGAATTTGTGTATTTAAAACCTGCTGTAACATTGCAGAGTAGTCCTTGTACAAATGATAAAACAGTCTTAGCAATTTAAAACTTTCCCTATACAATGTTATAATCCGTGCTCCATTTTGACAAACTTACAGTAAATAAGTATTTTGTTCTGTCAATCATACTGTCAGTTACCCCACACTACTTTTACATGCCCGTAAATCTACTGACAAGGAACTGTCAGTTAAAAGCCATTGGTCTGGATCAATGACCCTGCAATCAGTAGACCATTGCCCAACCGTCTCCAAACTGACAAGATGCATAAAAGAAATGTGTTACAAAATGTGAAAATTTCCAATTGATTTTACTTTTGCATTTTATTATAACTTAAAGTTTTGTTACACACCCTCATTTTTTAATATCAATTTTAAAGTAACAAATGTGTAAATTGGTTCTGTTTCATTTAGCTAAATAGCTGCATTGAACTTGAGCCTCCATTTTGCAAATGATCCTTGGATCAATGTTCACAGCTGATTAGCTTAAGGGTTTCAAGCTAGCTATGGGAATTACACATTTAAAAATCATTGTGTGCTTATTAAATTAAATAATAAATCTAATGTCTTACACTCACTGACTTTCTCTACTCTTGTACAAACACTTCTTGCTGTATCTACTTCAAGAAAACATTATCTTATCATTAGTTACAAGGGATTACAGTAGACTAAGTGATAGTCAAATGTTTTGGTCGTTATGTGATGTACACATGACTTTCACTACTCTTGTACAAACATTTATTGCTCTATCTACTTCAAGATAAACATTATCTTATTGTAGTTACAAGGGACTACAGTAGACTAAGTGATAGTCAAATGTTTTGGTTGTTATGTAATGTATACATGACTTTTTCTACTCTTGTACAAACACTTATTGCTCTATCTACTTCAAGATAAACTTATCTTATTGTAGTCACAAGGGAATACAGCAGACTGATAGTCAAATGTTTTGGCTGTTATGAGATGACTCTGAAATAGTAGAGAAAGTTAAGTGTTATGTAACTAATTTGAAAAGTAGCTATGAAAAGAAAAAAAAGGTGGCATGTAAAAAGTATTAGTTTTACAAAAGATGAACTTTTGTCAACGTCTACCTCCCCAGTTACAGCGAGGGAGATTGGTACAGGCTCATCATCTATGCACCCATCATTCAGTTTGCTTCCCGATCTGGGAATAAAGTCTAAAGTTACTGGTCTGAGAGGAACCATTTCCCATATATTTCTTGTTATTGTTTGCAATTTTCCAATACTTATTCTTTTCTCAAATGGGAGGTCATTTGTTTCTCTAATCTCTTTGTCATAAAGAACAAAGTATGCAAGAGCAAGAGTTTTCACCAACCAGAGCCTGATTGTGAATACAAACTGTGTGGGTATTGTGATAGGTGCAACCAGAGGAAACAGTCTCCCATCTATATATCGAGATTTAACTGTATTGGAACACCACAGTGAAGCGAAAAATTATTAAATTTTAGATGAGTCGTATTTCTTACACATCTAAAATTTAATAATAGTCTCCCATCTAGTTTTGCAATGAACAAGTAGGAACTACAGAATGTTAAAAACCACCACATAGCGACCATCTCTTTAAATCATTTGACTATCACTTAAAATTTACTGTATTTTCATAATAGCTTATAACTATAAAAAAAATTTACAATAAGATATTAAACTTGAAGTAGGTACTCTGTTATTTAACAAGAGTAGAGAAAGTTAAGCATGTGTAACAATCAGTTTTTTCTATTTGCTTCCTATTAATTTTAGTAAACTTTTACTGCAAATAATTGGAGAGAGAAGGCAGTTTAAACATGTGCTATCCATACATCTCACAAGGAGCTAAAAAAAAATTGTGTAGGTTCGGATTTCTATCCTGTCAGGTTAAGTACATCTTCAGTAAGTGATGGGGATAATCTCATCCTTCAGTTTGAGCTTACTGCAATTAATTCACACTGCAGTGGTTCTTCAAACAGTATTTATCGATATGCAAAAAAAAAAAAAAAAAAAAAAAAAAAAAAAAAAAAAAAAAAAAAACCTTGCTATCCACCCAATAGTGCCCTTTCTACTTTGAATACATAAGCTTCACTCTGTATACCAAATTACCACCAGAACACCTTGCTAGAGGTAAATACATGCAATTTTAGTTATAGCTTTTTATAGCAAATTCAATGCCATGCAAACATGGGATATTACTAGCTGGATCACTATGAACGAAAGATGTCCCAATTACAGGCTGACAGTATTCGCCATTTCCAATATAAAACTACTTAGCATAATTATAATTGCATTTTTCTGAGAGAGAGAAAACAGTAAAACATTGAGCATGTGTTGTTTCTAATTATAACAAACCCCGACCCTCAGTAGTCCTTTAATGCGCCACTTCCTATAACTCATGTTATGTAACTCTTTCAATTAATGCACAAGTATTTCCATGTTGTAAAATAGGATCCTGATTCCTCCGAATATCGGCGGAAATACTCCAAATTATTACAGGTACGATTATTTTACCTGGCATAAGAAACCCTAGCTTACACACTTTGGCCTTGAAATCTGTGGAGGGGTGACACCTCATATGTTGTTGAATTTCATCTAGTACATTAAGATTCTCTAAATGCCTAACTTATAGGTCAGTCCTAAACGAGTTGTTTGAATTAGTAACCATATTCACACGAGCTTGCGATTGCACCAAAAGTGTAAATTGTTTGTCAAAGACTCACCTTCGCGTTAACCGGTGTCGTGTTGCTTAAAAAAAAGAAGAGAAGAAATATACAGCTGCTAATTCCGAAAGCCACGGGTGCACTCTGGAGGGAAAACACATGAACTACAGTCGATAGCCATTTAATGGCGCTGCAATTGAACAAATATTTGACATGCGCAAAACACTTAAATATTTCGTAATAGCACTTAATGAATAAAATGTAAAACGTCTTTAGTGCGGGTACCGCTTCTCACAATGTCAAAAGCAACAGACACATTAGTTGAAAAACACATAACATTTTCTAAATTGCTGATTAGACTTAAGTGCCTTGTTATGCAAATTGCAGAAACATGAAAGGTCAAGTTAATTTTGAAAGTGGGGTTAGGCTTCAGTTGTAAACGCGCAGCCTCCTGACAGGAGCAGCTGGGCGTGGATAAAAACAACTTCTTGTTTTAGATAGGTAGCTGTCTGACTAAAAAGTGAGTAAAGTTATTAATGGAAAAGTAGAGTAAGTTTAAACTATTAATTTGTACTATAAGCATTTTCCGCATAGAAATTTCTAAGCTGTACTAAACGAATAATGTAGTTCAAATCAACCCATCCATGGATTTACGCTATATACATTATTTTAAAGGGTATCACGTTAGCATAGTCATTCCCACAGACAGATTGAATAAATGAAATCTTTCCATAATACGAATTAAGCATATAAATTGAACACAGGCTCTTGAGTGGTAGTTACAGGCATATACCATTTTTAAGGTAATTGTAAATGATGCATGATTTGTAGCTTGTTTTTCGTAATTCATTTCTGTTTCTACTTTTTAACTACATAAACTGTAGTATTTTAAGATGTGTGTAACATTTAAAGTATGCAGTTGGTGTTTTTAATATAGAAATTGCAAAAGTGAGCAGAAAAACATATTTGCTTTTTACAATAATCCATTTAGGGAGGTCTGATGCACTTAAAGAATTTAATTCAAATATTGTAATATTTTTTAAATGCTATTTCTGAAAAAATGATTTATAGAAGCAAACCTCTTGTTTATGTTTATGTAGTAATGTATATTGATTGTACAGTCTTCATAGAACTTTTTAGTGATGTACTGTGTTAACATATGATATCTATCACTCAGAAGTCCATACAATTCACATTGTCTAAGAATTTACTAGCTGGATTTTCAAAGTTTGAGATGGGGGAGGATTTTGTACTGAACTTAAGTTAATTTGTAAAGTATACTAACAATTGTGTTGACTTACTGCTTTGCAGTAAACATGGGGTGATGAGAGACCTTGGAGGGAGCTGCGATATGACGTGGGGAGGATATCTCTCAGAAAATGAGTGATACATCATCTCAGCAACCTCGACCCAAAATAGAAGTAGTCAGGCTGCCTTCCAATGAACATGCAAAGCTAAGACCACTGTTAGAGGGAGGTGTTCAATTAGAAGCACAATTCCAGCATCTCCGTTATGGTGACTATGCAAGCTGTGGAAGCCTCGAAGAAAAACCATGCTACAGGTTTGTATTATGTTTATACAACATAATAAATCAATGTTGTTTAAGAGAGCTCAATTTATAAATGGTATGATTATGACCCTGTACAAAGTATCAGATTGGATTGTATTAGAAGTATTACAGTAGGTTTTATGTTGAACTTGGATGTCAGACATCTGGAAGGAAGGGCTGAGATGTGAGTGCTGTACAGGTGTGATAAAATTAGGTCTAAAAATATAGAAGAGCATGAGTTGCATGGGGCTCAACACTGGCCCATGCTAACAGGGTAGTCTACTACAATGTCAAGAACAGCACCAAATCACTCATTGCCACTCTTCCAACTCTGAAGAGACTGTATTGAAATATAACGGAGGGATACGAAGATGCAGAAAGTAAAATACTTGATCTACCAATCTCCTAGTGGTCAGATTGGTTGTGGATCAAACCTTGGACCATCTGGTTCCAAGTGTTACTGAGGCATTCCCTCCGATGTAATAAAGTTCTAGTTTTAGTGGTCCTATTATGTTTTTTGCTATTTATGTTAATTTATTAGATTCAAAATGGCTGTTTATTGGTTCTTAATGTGGAAATGTTCTGCATCTCAAATTTATTTATATTAAGTATAGCCCTTGCACACAATAATGTGACAAAAATGACAAGACAATGTTTTATCAAACTCATTTTATTTACTACTAGAATTGTTAGCCTAGTGCCAACTTACAGTCATTCTCGGTGTTTACATATACAAAGAGTAAGCATGTCTGTCTAATGTTCCTGTATGTCTCTGCTGCATGCATCAACTTGTGCAGCTCAAACTTCTCCACATTCAGTACTCTGGCTGGTTGACTCAACTGCACAGAACTCTGATATAATTAGCTATTAATTAAATTAATTGGGAGTCGATTAATGACATAAAACAACACTTACTTTTAAATTTTCCCGGAACCGGTTTCTGAGGCCTTCCCTCTATCTTCAGCTGGACATCGACTTGTTCTCATTGGTGTAGCTGGCAATATTTTATCATCGGTCTCCTCTGGTGGCGGTTCGAGGAACTTGCTGAGGAGACCGATGACAAAATATTGCCAGCTACACCAATGAGAACAAGTCGATGTCCAGCTGAAGATAGAGGGAAGGCCTCAGAAACCGGTTCCGGGAAAATTTAAAAGTAAGTGTTGTTTTGTGTCATTAATCGACTCCCAATTAATTTAATTTATACAACAACACTGTTTTCAACACTTCCATGAAAGGATTAATTAGCTATTGTTCCTCTGCATGCATACACTGCCTGTGGGACGCTACTGCACTCATTGCAGATTGACTCTGAACTGAACTGCTAATTAGGTTGGCTTTCACACTTCCTGTTAATACCGCTGGTTGTGAAAGAGTTGTTTCCGGAAACTAAAATTTCCGGAATTGAAGGAATGGAAAATTGTCAAAAATTAATCTCTCAGTTCTGTCAAAATTGAATGATCTGGAAAACATCTAGCATGATAACAATGATGCTCACACTTCTGGCTTCATGATGTCAGCTAGTGGGAGTTTTGAATGTTCTATTTTTTTGCTTTTCTCAATGGCCAACAACAAAATTGTGGCAGGCACTCACCACCACCATGACAATAATATAGAGTTTGTTAGATAGAGTCAACATGAAAAATACAATGCCATGGCTGGGATTTGAACCACGGAGCTCCTGGTTTCCGTCCAGTCGCTCTAACCCATTGAGCTACAATGGCCAACTACTTGACTTTTAGTTTTGTAAGCACTAAGGACATTTTTAATAAGAGAGACAATGTCATTGGTTGTTAACCTGCCTCTTTGAAGCCAAATTGATTGTCGCTGACTATCCCAATTTCATCTAAACAGCTACAGAGCATTTTGTACATGATTGTTTTCAGCACTTTTGAGAATACCAGGACTAAAGATTGGTATTGGATGGACAGTTTTTATTGCCCTTTTTATAAATTGGGACCATCCTTCCTTCTACAAGGCATCTGTTCACACATAATATAAGGGGTATAAGATACGTTCTACTGCCTTCTTTATGAGATCACTGGAAATCATATATGTCTACCCTATCTGATGCCTTAAGACAATTTACAATGTGTTGTAAATGATGCATGTTGACTTCTTGGAACACAAAGCTACTTGGACAGTATTTGTGTTTGTAGTGTTCGAGGAGTTCACTAATACATTCTTTTGGCTTTATTATGCTTTCAATCATTACAGTTTCAAAATATCAATGATTTGTAATTTATTTACATAATTTTTCAGACTTACTTGATTTGTATTTTCAGGTTTGGTCAGCGTGAATATGGGAACAAGCCTCCAATGGCAACCAAGTCGTGTGATAACATATTTGCTCGCCAGCTAGCATACAGCGAGCAGGGCCAGGGAAGCCCTTTTCTGTGGCGAGATGCAACACGTAGTGAAGAGCATCTGTGTCACACGTCACACAGCCTTCCAAGGAGCACACCATATAGGATGCAAGCAACTTCACGCATTGCTGTGGCTAGGTATAGCTTATTGAAATAGTGACAAAAATATTAAATTCAGTACAGGATAATCGCTTGCAAATCCCACAAGTTTTTGCATGGTGCCAAGTTGTAAATTCTTATAACCTAATTGCTAAAAATATCATTTTCACAAAAGCCATTACAAATGGAAATATTTTTAAAATATTGATCATTTGTTTTAGAAAATAATAAAAATTAGTGCTGTTCATTTTTTCAAAATCGTCACCCTTATCTCCAGTGCAAGTGCTATACAGGGTGAATCACCTAAAACTTGTACTGCCAATATTTCCAAAATGGAAATTACTATTGATGTGCGTTGTTTGTTAATTAGGGGCTCTGACTTTTAGCCTATAAATTGATTTTAATAACGCATGAGGTGTATTTTTGGAGAAAATATACACTTTTTTCAAATGGAACAGTGGTCAATACATCAAAATTCAAAAGTACAGTAAATTAGAATGTTAATGGTGTTTTCCACAGGATTTTAGTTCCAGTAGTTCACGAGATATCTTATTTTGAAACCTTTACACACCGACATTTATGTCCCATTCAACCGGCTTAGTCACTAGATACAAAGTTGTTATGGTTTATTTATACGTGCTTGTGGTTCATGTGTGCATTGCCATATGATAGTTCAAGCAGTAGGTTGTGAATGAAGATGGGATTTACCAATGCAGAGAAGGCCGACATGCTCATGGTGTATGGAGAGTATAGGAAGAATGCCGTTCGTTTTTGTATGGTATATATGGAAAGATATTCCAATAGACGTCAATCATCTTGGCAATTATTCATCAACCTCTACAACCAATTATGTGAAAGTGGTAATGTAACACCAAGAAAACGTAACAGAAACAAACATGTGACTGGAAATATAGGAGAAATTAATATTTTGGGTGCTGTTGCTGTAGATCCATGAATTTAATTTCCGCACAGTCGCAATGAGTCAGGCAAATGTACTTCGCATTCTCCATCAACGTAACTTCCATCCCTATCACGTCTCTCTCTTGTGAGAATTGTGCTAACTTTTGTACATGGGTATTAAGACATGATACTCCAGATTCATCATGTATTTTGTTAAGTGGTGAAGCAACATTTAGTAATCATGGCCAGGTAAGCCACAGAAACATGTACTATGTCTGTTGACAATCCCCGTTGGCTTGGTCAGGTGGAACATAAGCATCCATGGAGTTTAAACATGTGGTGTGGGATAGTGAACTATCAGCTCATAGCCTGCCTCACGTTCAAGAGGTCCCGAGTTCAAATCTTGGTCAGGGTGAGTTACCTGGATAAGTATATAGAATAAAAGGAAGTATTTCAGAAAGTGGAGTGCCATTGTTACTAAAATTAGGCAAATGAGTCAACCTTGTATATACTTTTCTCCACTTACAAGTTTTTTGATGAAGACTAGTTTCTGGGAACTTCTTCCCTATCGTCAGTTCTGTGGTTGACTCAAAAAACTTATAAGTGGAAAAAAGTATATACAAGGTTGACTCATTTGCCTAATTTTAGTAACTGGAAAAGTTTTTTCTGGGGTTTTCCATTATCCTTCAGGATGAATGTTGGGTAACTGTAAGCTCCGTGGACCCTGGACTCATTTGAGCATCATTTCACCCAATTCATTCACCATCCGATATGACTTAATGTTGGAGGACGTAAATTAAAAGAAAAGTCAGCTCATAGACCCTTTATGCATAGAAGTAACACTAAACTCGCACAAGTATCTCAGCCTCCCAACAGACCATCTTCCACAGATGCTAGAAGACGATCCTCTGCAAACTAGGAGTGGTTGCAGCATGGTGACTGTCCAGCCCATACTGCATGAATTACTACAGCTGGTCTTCACGGAATGTTTCCAAATTGATGCATTGGACGAAGGGGACTTGTACCTTGGCTGGTCTGTTCACAGGGTTTGACTCCATTAAACTGTTTTCTCTGGAAAAAAACTAGAAGACACTGTCTACAAGGACATACTAAGTACAGCAGATGATATGAATCAACATAATACTGCTGCCAGCTCTGAAATTTCCACTGAAATGTTAAGCTGAGGTGGTCATTTAGACCACAAGCTTTGAAGGTCAAATTTCTCTTTACTTGTCAGGATCTACAGAGGCGGTGTACTCCCTTTTGTTTTTCTTTAGCTTGCGCTCCACAGGTAGTACAAGTGTTGGTGTGTAAAAGTTTCAAAATAAGATATCTTGTGAACTACTGATACTAGAATCCTGTGGAAAACACCATTAACATTCTAATTTACTGTACTTTTGATTTTTTGATGTAATTAACCTTGTTACATTTAAAAAAGTGTTTGCTCCAAAAATACCCTTCTTAGTGTTATTAAAATCTATTTATAGGCTAAAACTGCAAGCCCCTATCAACAATGCTGTAAAATTTAAGCTAATTGATGGAAATTAATCATTCTTATACACTAGCCATGTATAGGCTACTTTTATAAGGTTTTGGATAGATAGAGTCAAACTGATACCCAGCCATGGCATTGAATTTTTCAATTTAACTCTATCCAAAATGCTGTGAAAACTGCACATCAATAGCACTTTCCATTTCGGAAATATTGGCAGTGCAAGTGTTAGGTGATTCAGCCTGTGTATTTATATGCAGAAATAAAATGTCAAGGGAATGTTCTATTATTAAATGAATAAAAATGTGTAAGAAATTTATTCCCTGTAATAGTTTTTCATAAAATATTCTCTAAAGGTAGAAAAATGTACGTTTCAGAAAACAAATCCTAAAGTTGGCAAAGATATCAGAAATTCTAAAACTTACTTCAAGAACCTAATTTCAGCTCTAAAGCAAACAAACCATTTTTGTTTCTTGAAACAACTTTGCTATGCCTGCTCACTACTTTCTAATACAAAGTGAAGCCATTCTTACAGTTAGAAAACAAATTTGTAAAAATAACAAGAAATTGTGCATAATAGTTGGAAAACATTGTAGACAGAAGGGCGCATGGCAGTGCAGCTCTTTTAACTTTAAAACCTTTTAGACTAATAATTTGAGCATGACGTTCAAATCAAAACTAAAGCAATGAAATGAATGAACATTTTTTTTATTCTTATGAGTAAGGACTATGATATAATGAAGCACAAAACTAATATAATTTTGAGTCGAACTAATACTCAGTTCTCCATATAAAGCTTGTGTTTACCTAGAACATTTTTTGTTGGAACCTTCCTAGCATCCTTCTGTTAATGAGTCGACATTAGCTGAGGATGTTAGGAAGGTCCTAACAATACATATTCCAGGTAAACACAAGCAATATATGGAGCATTAAATATTAGTTCGACTCAAAATTATGTGTGTGTGTGTGTGTGTGTGTGTGTGTGTGTGTGTGTGTGTGTGTGTGTGTGTGTGTGTGTGTGTGTGTGTGTATGTGTACTTTAATTCAAGCCATTAAGTTGCCAAGAACTAAAAAAAGGAACAAAACAGGAAGATAACTGCTCTGTGTACAATCAGTTGCAAATGTGATGTGATAATCCTAACTTCAGTTTGTTAATTGGTATTTACGTTGTTTAAGATTATTCCAAAATGGAAAATAGGAACCAGAACAAGAAGAGAACATAAGCCAATAATTATTTCTTTAACCTTTGTATGTAACATTGAAACTAGTTATTATGAATTCAGTAATGCTTAATAATGCTCAATAAAACTATCCAGATTATTTTTCCATCCTATAAATAAATTTTGTATACCTATTACATTCTACCACTTAAAACACATTAACATAGAGAAAAATATGCACAAGTGCTAGAATTGCAAATTTCCTGGCATTTGTGTAGATGTGGCTTGATGCATTTGGTGATGATAGTAAAATAAAATTCATAAATGATTCCTTGTTCTTCTTGTATTGTGGGTTGTAATGATAATTTATTTGTGTAGATCCCGAATTACTGCACTGCTGAAGAAGTTATCACCAAGACCTCGCCACAAAGATTCTCAATCCAATAGTCCTTGTCCCTGTCCGTGGGTTGTAGTAGAATTTTCAAATCCAGATTTGGATTCTCCTGATGCTACTGGGCGATCTAGTTCAATTGCTTCAGACCACAGCTTCGATCTTGCGCTGCATGCAACAAAATTGCGCAGAGAACAGGCAGCTCAAAGCCAAGAACAGGTGAGTACAGTGGCTTAACTGTTTGAATTCGTTTTAAACTTAGCACTTTCTGTACTGCTTACCTGTGGTAGGTAGAGCAAGTATTTTCCAATGTGTAAGGACTATGATACAATGAAGCACAAAATTAATATAATTTTGAGTCGAACTAATACTCGGTGTTCCACTTATTGCTAGTATTTACCTAGAATGCGTTTTGTTAGATTCTTCCTAACATCATCTGTTGTCGACTAATGGACGTTAGTTTGGTGAACTCATTGGAGGCGATAAGGGCATCTGTCAGTATAGAATAAAAAGAAGTATTTCAGAAAGTGGAGTGCCATTGTTACTAAAATTAGGCACGTGAGTCAACCTTGTATATACTTTTCTCCACTTACAAGTTTTTTATGAAGACTAGTTTCTGGTCCCCAGTCTTCATAAAAAACTTGTAAGTGGAGAAAAGTATATACAAGGTTGACTCACGTGCCTAATTTTAGTAATCTGTCAGTATCTTGATGAACTTGAACTTTGGGTTTTCGTCAAAGGTAGTGTCGAATATATCAAAGAGTACAATAATATCATTCACATTGCAGAATACAATGGATTCAGTGCTGAATTGTTAAAAAAGAAAATTGATAAATTCAAAAGACAACAAAGATGCAAACAAGTAACTACTCTTTCCACAATCAGCAATGAAACTTCATACAGAAAATTTACATATCATCCCAGAGATACAAGCCTTTTCCAAAAAGTCTTCAAAGAATACAATATACTTTGGCCCCACAGAACAAATTTAGTGTACAACACCTTTTGAAATCACATAATACAAAGGAGATATGCACAGACAAAAAATCAGGTGTGTACTGGATAAACTGCAAAACAGCTTTTACATTAAAAAAAAAAAAAAAAGCAGCTTGAACATTAGGCTTAAAGAGCATTTTAGGAACATCAGGAACAAAGAAATAGATAAATTGGCAGTAGCGTACCATTTTTTAAAAGAGAATCATGAGAAAACCACTTATTAAAAAGTGTCCAACTGCATTAACCACGTGGGAAAAAATCTTCATAAAGAAACATGAAAGAAAATTGTTTAATTTCAACACTACCTTTGATGAAAACCCAAACTTCAAGTTCATCAAGATACTGACAGAGATGCACCTTTCGCCTCCAATGAGTTCACCAAACCAACGTCCATTAGTTGACAACAGCTCATGATGTTAGGAAGATCCTAATGAAACGTGTTCTAGGTAAATGCTAGCAATAAGTGGAGCATTGAGTATTAGTTCGACTCAAAATGATATCAGGTGATGATGCTAGGAAGATCCTAACGAAAAGCATTCTAGGTAAATACTAACAATAAGTGGAGCATTGCTTATTAGTTCGACTCAAAATTATATTAAGAGCAAGTATTGTTTTGTTTTGCTCCTTTAGTCCCGTCACTGAGCGGTGCTCTAGGTCATTGAACATGTCATACAGGAAACAACCTCACCAAATCAACATAAATAATTTTAACTACCACCACCATAATTCAAAACATGCTTTTTTAAAATTTTTTAGTTTTTTTTATCACCACCACCAAACAACATTTGACTGAAAGAGGAAAGCATTTTAACAACAACAACTACTACTACTACTACTACTACTACTACTACTACTACGACGACGACCACCACCACGACCACGACCACCACCACCACCACCACCACCACCACCACCACCACCACCACCACCACCACCACCACCACCACCACCACCACCACCACCACCACCACCACCACCACCACCACCACCACCACCACCACCACCACCACCACCACCACCACCACCACCACCACCACCACCACCACCACCACCACCACCACCACCACCACCACCACCACCACCACCACCACCACCACCACCACCACCACCACCACCACCACCACCACCACCACCACCACCACCACCACCACCACCACCACCACCACCACCACCACCACCACCACCACCACCACCACCACCACCACCACCACCACCACCACCACCACCACCACCACCACCACCACCACCACCACCACCACCACCACCACCACCACCACCACCACCACCACCACCACCACCACCACCACCACCACCACCACCACCACCACCACCACCACCACCACCACCACCACCACCACCACCACCACCACCACCACCACCACCACCACCACCACCACCACCACCACCACCACCACCACCACCACCACCACCACCACCACCACCACCACCACCACCACCACCACCACCACCACCACCACCACCACCACCACCACCACCACCACCACCACCACCACCACCACCACCACCACCACCACCACCACCACCACCACCACCACCACCACCACCACCACCACCACCACCACCACCACCACCACCACCACCACCACCACCACCACCACCACCACCACCACCACCACCACCACCACCACCACCACCACCACCACCACCACCACCACCACCACCACCACCACCACCACCACCACCACCACCACCACCACCACCACCACCACCACCACCACCACCACCACCACCACCACCACCACCACCACCACCACCACCACCACCACCACCACCACCACCACCACCACCACCACCACCACCACCACCACCACCACCACCACCACCACCACCACCACCACCACCACCACCACCACCACCACCACCACCACCACCACCACCACCACCACCACCACCACCACCACCACCACCACCACCACCACCACCACCACCACCACCACCACCACCACCACCACCACCACCACCACCACCACCACCACCACCACCACCACCACCACCACCACCACCACCACCACCACCACCACCACCACCACCACCACCACCACCACCACCACCACCACCACCACCACCACCACCACCACCACCACCACCACCACCACCACCACCACCACCACCACCACCACCACCACCACCACCACCACCACCACCACCACCACCACCACCACCACCACCACCACCACCACCACCACCACCACCACCACCACCACCACCACCACCACCACCACCACCACCACCACCACCACCACCACCACCACCACCACCACCACCACCACCACCACCACCACCACCACCACCACCACCACCACCACCACCACCACCACCACCACCACCACCACCACCACCACCACCACCACCACCACCACCACCACCACCACCACCACCACCACCACCACCACCACCACCACCACCACCACCACCACCACCACCACCACCACCACCACCACCACCACCACCACCACCACCACCACCACCACCACCACCACCACCACCACCACCACCACCACCACCACCACCACCACCACCACCACCACCACCACCACCACCACCACCACCACCACCACCACCACCACCACCACCACCACCACCACCACCACCACCACCACCACCACCACCACCACCACCACCACCACCACCACCACCACCACCACCACCACCACCACCACCACCACCACCACCACCACCACCACCACCACCACCACCACCACCACCACCACCACCACCACCACCACCACCACCACCACCACCACCACCACCACCACCACCACCACCACCACCACCACCACCACCACCACCACCACCACCACCACCACCACCACCACCACCACCACCACCACCACCACCACCACCACCACCACCACCACCACCACCACCACCACCACCACCACCACCACCACCACCACCACCACCACCACCACCACCACCACCACCACCACCACCACCACCACCACCACCACCACCACCACCACCACCACCACCACCACCACCACCACCACCACCACCACCACCACCACCACCACCACCACCACCACCACCACCACCACCACCACCACCACCACCACCACCACCACCACCACCACCACCACCACCACCACCACCACCACCACCACCACCACCACCACCACCACCACCACCACCACCACCACCACCACCACCACCACCACCACCACCACCACCACCACCACCACCACCACCACCACCACCACCACCACCACCACCACCACCACCACCACCACCACCACCACCACCACCACCACCACCACCACCACCACCACCACCACCACCACCACCACCACCACCACCACCACCACCACCACCACCACCACCACCACCACCACCACCACCACCACCACCACCACCACCACCACCACCACCACCACCACCACCACCACCACCACCACCACCACCACCACCACCACCACCACCACCACCACCACCACCACCACCACCACCACCACCACCACCACCACCACCACCACCACCACCACCACCACCACCACCACCACCACCACCACCACCACCACCACCACCACCACCACCACCACCACCACCACCACCACCACCACCACCACCACCACCACCACCACCACCACCACCACCACCACCACCACCACCACCACCACCACCACCACCACCACCACCACCACCACCACCACCACCACCACCACCACCACCACCACCACCACCACCACCACCACCACCACCACCACCACCACCACCACCACCACCACCACCACCACCACCACCACCACCACCACCACCACCACCACCACCACCACCACCACCACCACCACCACCACCACCACCACCACCACCACCACCACCACCACCACCACCACCACCACCACCACCACCACCACCACCACCACCACCACCACCACCACCACCACCACCACCACCACCACCACCACCACCACCACCACCACCACCACCACCACCACCACCACCACCACCACCACCACCACCACCACCACCACCACCACCACCACCACCACCACCACCACCACCACCACCACCACCACCACCACCACCACCACCACCACCACCACCACCACCACCACCACCACCACCACCACCACCACCACCACCACCACCACCACCACCACCACCACCACCACCACCACCACCACCACCACCACCACCACCACCACCACCACCACCACCACCACCACCACCACCACCACCACCACCACCACCACCACCACCACCACCACCACCACCACCACCACCACCACCACCACCACCACCACCACCACCACCACCACCACCACCACCACCACCACCACCACCACCACCACCACCACCACCACCACCACCACCACCACCACCACCACCACCACCACCACCACCACCACCACCACCACCACCACCACCACCACCACCACCACCACCACCACCACCACCACCACCACCACCACCACCACCACCACCACCACCACCACCACCACCACCACCACCACCACCACCACCACCACCACCACCACCACCACCACCACCACCACCACCACCACCACCACCACCACCACCACCACCACCACCACCACCACCACCACCACCACCACCACCACCACCACCACCACCACCACCACCACCACCACCACCACCACCACCACCACCACCACCACCACCACCACCACCACCACCACCACCACCACCACCACCACCACCACCACCACCACCACCACCACCACCACCACCACCACCACCACCACCACCACCACCACCACCACCACCACCACCACCACCACCACCACCACCACCACCACCACCACCACCACCACCACCACCACCACCACCACCACCACCACCACCACCACCACCACCACCACCACCACCACCACCACCACCACCACCACCACCACCACCACCACCACCACCACCACCACCACCACCACCACCACCACCACCACCACCACCACCACCACCACCACCACCACCACCACCACCACCACCACCACCACCACCACCACCACCACCACCACCACCACCACCACCACCACCACCACCACCACCACCACCACCACCACCACCACCACCACCACCACCACCACCACCACCACCACCACCACCACCACCACCACCACCACCACCACCACCACCACCACCACCACCACCACCACCACCACCACCACCACCACCACCACCACACAATATTATACAATTATCACCAGTATACCTGAACATAGTGCCTAATCAACATACAAGATTAAGAAAGGAAAGGAAATTAAATTTAAATGAGTCATGCACAAACCTGTCACATAATCTAAGACAATGTGATAACCATTTGTTTATAGAGATAACAATACATTAAAACAATACAATGATACAAAGACACTAGGCTTCTGCAGATGATTTATTTTGGATGTATATATCCTTACTTTAACTACGGGATCGAAATATGGGGTACAGCTGCAAAATGTCACATGGACATGTTACTAATTCTACAGAAGAAATGTATTAGATTGATTTATAGCCTAAAAGGAAGGGAATCATGCAGAGAAACATTTAAAACTGAAAATATGTTCACAGTCTATTCTCTGTTTATATACAGAACTATATTATTCATAACCGATAGACTTACATTAGTACGAAACAACCAAATTCACGACTATAGTACAAGAAATGGTGATAACTATCACATGTATAATATTAACAGGTGTGTCACTGAAAAGGACATTAATATCAGAGGGATCAAACTGTATAATAAACTACCTAGTGAGATAAAAATTTTGACGAATAGCTCAAAACCAAAATTTAAAAGTAAATTAAAACAATATTTGTTAAATAAATGTATATACAGCCTAGATGAATTGTAAATTATATATGTAAGAATTTGGTACTAGCATAATTGTTAAATTTGTATAGAAATGACGTGTCCAAAATCAATGTACATCTGATAAACTGGATCAATAAACTATCAATATCAATCAATATCACATTCCCTTTATAGCACAAGCCACTTTAACAATGATCCATAAATTCCTGTACTGAGTAATAGGCCTTGATAGGTTTTAAGAGTAGACTTATACTTATCCATTTTTCCCAAAGATAGTAATTTTAAGTGTTTTGGAAGGGCATTGAATATTCTGACACATTCATAATATACTCTTCTGGAAACAAGTCAATCTTTCAAAATTTAACTGTATTGGAACACCACAGTGAAGCAAAATAATTATTAATTTATAAATGAGTCGTATTTATTACACATCTGCTTCACTTTCGTACCTATTTTGAGGACATGTTTTGCAAATCATCGTTTGCATCTCCGGCTCTTATGCGACTAAAGCTTGATCCAGTGGTATGGGTAATTCTGGAGTTAGTACAAAAGTGAATCGAGAAGATATTGACACATTGCTTCACTCACACTGTTTATTCACAGGACATGTTTCAAGAGCTCTTGCTCCTATCATCAGCTGATACTCGATTAGTGTAAGTTGTAGTGGTTTCCTCTTTCTCCGTATTGTCAATAGATGGTGTGATGTACTTGTCAAAGATGTCCGGTGGTGGAGTTTCAAAATTCATGACTCTATGACGATTTTTGTTAATGAAGATTTTTTTCCCATACGGAAAGGTCTATGGGGTGATTAACATATTTTATTAGAGATGTTTCCAAGTTGATGTCATGTCTAGTATTCAAAAAATGAAAAGCCACTGCTGATTTTTCTGTTTCACCATTTTTAATGTTAGTTAGTTTTAAAACATTAAAAATGGTGAGACAGAAAAATCAGCAGTGGCTTTTCATTTTTTGAATACTAGACATGACATCAACTTGGAAACATCTCTAATAAAATATGTTAATCACCCCATAGACCTTTCCGCATGGGAAAAAATCTTCATTAACAAAAATCGTCATAGTCATGAATTTTGAAACTCCACCACCGAACACCTTTGACAAGTACATCACGTCATCTCTTGACAATACGGAGAAAGAGGAAACCACTACAACTTACACTAATCGAGTATCAGCTGATGATAGGAGCAAGAGCTCTTGAAACATGTCCTGTGAATAAACAGTGTGAGTGAAGCAATGTGTCAATATCTTCTCGATTCACTTTTGTACTAATTTGTGCTTCACTGTCCCTACGCTTCTTTCAAGTTTATACTTTGAATTCTGGAGTTGCTGCTGCCATCTGTTGATTTAGTGATGAACTTAAATGTGGGATTCTCCTCTGGCGGGATTTCAAAGTTTATTAGTTGGTTTTTATGTTTTTCTATGTATATTCTATCCCATATGACGAGTTCACTATGTTTTTGTACGTATTTTAGTAATTCGGTGCTATCTTCAATTTCATGATTTTCAGACCAGAAATGAGCTGCTATTGCGGACTTATCATTTAAGTTCATCACTAAATCAACAGATGGCAGCAGCAACTCCAGAATTACCCGCACCACTGGATCAAGCTTTAGTCGCATAAGAGCCGAAGATGCAAATGATGATTTGCGAAACATGTCATCAAAATAGGTACGAAAGTGAAGCAGATGTGTAATAAATACGACTCATCTATAAATTAATAACTGTATTGATTTGGTTTATTGATTCATCCATTAAAACATGTACATGTTATAGGACACGTCAAATTAAAAACTAAGTACAATATTTACAATTAAGGTAGCTAACTAAATATTTAAAAATTCATCCACACTGTAGAAGCTATTGGCTCTAAGGAAGTTAAATAACAATTTCTTAAATTGATGTTGTGATTCAATCTTTTTTATAGAATCAGGTAGCTTATTGTAAAGATGTAAGCCAGCATATGTGAAACTATTTTCATACATCTTTGTTTTGTGTGACTTCACAAATAAATTATTCTTTCTTACTAAAATTAGGCAAGTGAGTCAACCGTGTGTATAGTAACAATGGCACTCCACTTTCTGAAATACTTCTTTTTATTCTATATAAAATTAGTGTTGTGTATATGAATTTCAGAATTTGTTTTGAATAAACTTAGACTTGCTTTCATATGTACAAGAGTTTCATATATGTATATACTTGGCAGTGGTAAGATACCTAATTTAATGAAGTATGCCTTACAACTGGTTGTGCTTGAGAGATCTGCTATGATTCTAATTATTTTCTTTTGGTATCTGAATACTTTTATACTGTCTTTAGAATTTCCCCAAAAAATTATACCATACACCGCAGTGAAGCAAAACAATTATTAAATATAGATGAGTCGTATTTATTACACATCAGCTTCACTTACGTACCTATATTGAGGATTTGTTTCACAAACTATTATTTGCATCATCAGCTCTAATGTGACTAGAGCTTCATCCAGTGGTATGGTTAGTTCTGGAGTTGCTGCTGTCATCTGTGGATTTTGTAATGAATTTAAATGTGGGGTTGTCTTCTGGTAGAATTTCAAAGTTCATTAATTGGTTTTTATGTTTTTCTATGTATATTTTCTCCCAGGTGACGAGTTCACTATGTTTTTGTACATATTTTAGTAATTTGGCGCTATCTTCTATTTCATGGTTTTCAGACCAGAAATGAGCTGCTATTGCGGACTTATCAAATTTTTGTATCGTAGGTACCTAAAATGTTTTTTCTTCTTAGTGCCTAGCCCGCCTCGGTAGCGCAGATGGTAGTGTGTCTGCCTCATGTTCAATAGGTCCCGAGTTCGAATCTTGGTTAAGGTGAGTTATGTCGGGTAACTCTAAGCTCTATGTACCCCGGACTCATTTGAGCACCATTTCACCCATTTCATTCATCGTCCGATATGACTAAATTTTGAAACACGTAAATTGAAAAAAAAAAAAAAAAAAAAAAAAAAACTTCCTAGTGCCTTTGTTTCTTTTTGTCCTCCGTATGTAAATTTGTGATATGTAATAAATACAACTCATCTATACTTAATAAGTCAATCTTTGTCTAGTATTTATGCTATGTGTATTCATATTTTGTGTAAAGTACACTGATTTTTTGATATGAAACATATAAGCATGAAGTTGGGCCCAAATGATATAGATGTCAATGGGCCCTAAAACTTCACTCACTCACTCATAAACCTAAAGTTATATTCACAAGGAAGTGTTAAAATATTCAGCCTTTGAAACAGACATGGAGCTGTAATGCTGATGCCACATATCGCTCTGATGGTTCTCATCTGTAATATAAATACTCGCTTACTCTCTGTGAGTTACCCAAGAATATAAAACCATATTTAATTATTAAACAAAAATATGCATAGTATTCCGTTGTTTAAGGACTTGATACAATGAAGCACAAAATTAATACAGTTTTGAGTCGAACTATTACTCAATGCTCCATTTATTGCTAGTATTTACCTAGAATGCGTTTCGTTAGGATCTTCCTAACATCATCAGCTGTTGTCGATCCTAACGAAACGCGTTCTAGGTAAATACTAGCAATAAATGGAGCATTGAGTATTAGTTCGACTCAAAATTGTATGCATAGTATACTTGTTTTAATATCTGAAATAGACAAAAAGAGTTTGACGACCTAAGCACAAAAGTAACCAATCTCAACTTGTATTTCAGTCAAAAGTTTTGTGACAAAATTTCATTAGGAACGTGCATTTTGAGAGCCTGTAAATTCCAAAAAGTCTGATATTGACTTTCTCTACTGTTATACAAAAGCTCATCAGCAAATTCCCTTCATAGCATAGTTCAATCCAGTCCTTTATTATCTATCTGAACAAGTTATCAAACTTGGTTGAATGGTTGAGACTGCCTCACCTATGCAAAACACACAAAGTATATGTGGTATAGATATTCTCATAAAAGGAACAAAATAAAATTTGTGTAGAGCTTGTGGTATTTGTACTTGAAAGTGATACTTTGACCTTATAACTATTTGCAGCTGCAAGAGGTGTACAGTGCAGTTGTTGCTCAGATGTCTGTATCTGGTAGCAGCAGTCATAGCAGTCAGCCATCACTGGTAAGATCAATGAATTTATGACTTTCTCTTTCATTTTATATCAGTCAAATCTTTCACAAACTCCACCTTCTTCTTTCTTCCCTCTTTTCTACTTTCATAATATTTCTCTAAGTAATGTCTTATTATTCCAACCTTTCCTCAATGACATCAAGTAAATCACTATAACAACATATATTGCATCAATCCTACTGAGATTATTGCAATTGAACATCAGTTAAATCTAATAAAAGAACTCAAAAAAAAATCCTGTCATAGCTAAAACTCTTACACTAGAAACTCGAAATCTGAAATATCCAGTGCAAGAATGGACACATATATACACAGGTGGTTCCCTCTCTGATACTGATGATGGAGCTGGAGCAGGTGGTATATGCCAGTTCTTTTCCTTTTATAGAAATGTAAGAAGAAATATCACAAATTTTGATGAAGAAATAGAAGCTGTTTATTTAGCACTGCAAAACATATTTCCTTGGCTACAACAATGCAAAAATATATTCTTTCAGACTCAAAGGCTGCTATACAAGCAATAGTAACACTCCCAAAAATGGAATAAATTAAAGACATGCAAAAGATGACTCAACAAATTGGTAAACTAGGGAAAAAAGTTGTATTACAATGGATTTCATCTCATTGTGAGGTAGATGGAAATGAAAAAGTAGACTTTCTGGCAAAGAAAGAAATCAAAATTAAACAAAAAACTATTATAAAATTTTCTTATGAATCAATCAAATGCATTGTTAAAATAAAAATAGATAAAAACTATATATGTAAAATAACACAAGAAAACAAAAAAATCAAAATGGCTACAAATTTCACAAAACCCTAAAATACATAGTTGGTCTGAAAAGTTTCCAATCTAACCTCTTGCAGCCACTGAGGTGTGAGACGGTGTTTGTCTTGGTGAAACAGGATTTTCTTTTTCTACAAATGTGGTCGTTTTCTGCAAGTTCTGCCTTCGGCTTTTTCAGGTTTTTCCTTTTTGAAGATAATCGATTAAAATAACTCCATGACTATCTCAAAAAACAGTCGCCATCACTTTCCCAGCTGAAAAAACAGCTTTTGCTACTTTTGAAGCAGGTTCCCACTTTGCAGTCCATTGTTTGGACTGTATTTTTGTTTTGGGGGGTGTAATGGTGTATCCAAGTTTCATCTACAGTAATTAATTGGTGCCAAAACTCGGATTTATTGCGCCTAAACTGCACCAATAGAGCGTTGGAAATGTTCATTCGAACACGTTTTTGGTCTAACATGAACAAATGCGGCACTCAACACGCGGACAGCTTTCTCATGTCTAAATGTTGATTTAATATGTAACAAACACATTCTTTTGACATATTCATAGCCCCTGCTATCTCTCACGCAGTCGTCCAGCACCATTTGGTGAACTTTGGCGATGTTTTCGTCGGTAGTTGCAGTCTTTGGATGTCCCGAACGTTCATCGTCTCCCAAGCTCTTACGGCCACGTTTAAATTCAGCTGCCCAAAATTTCACTGTGGTAAATGATGATGTAGAGTCCCCATACACAGAATCCAACTTATCTTTGATTTGTGTAGGCATATTGGCTTTCAAAAACAAATATTTAATGACATCTCGATACTCGATTTTGTCCATTTTTATAAAAACACTCACATCAACTCACTCAAACGACTGCTACATAACAACTGAGCGTCCAAAATGGCTGAAACTTTGGTGAGTAACTGTCAACAGATGTACAACAAAATTCACTAGCTTTTATTTATGAGTGCTGCCAACTTCATGTTGAGGTTAGAAACTTTTCAGACCACCCTCGTAATCCCAAAATTACCAAGAAAATCAGCTGTTGCAATCTTTCGTCTCATAACTGGACATGATTGTCTGAATAACCATATTTTATAGGATTGAACTTTCAAGCTTACCATACTGCCTACTGTGTACCAGAGAAGAATTTATGAATATGGAACATCTAGAATCATGCCAAGCTTTAAAGACGTGGCCTGATATTGTCACCAAATACTGGGAGGCTACAAGGAGAATGACGGTTTTCAATTCCTGAGCATTAGACACACACACACAGTGATTTACTTTCAGTTTCTTAAAAACAACAGATCCCGTTTTGCCAGACGTATCCACAAAATCACTAACCATGTATCGAGATTTAACTGTATTGGAACACCAGTTATTATTATTAATAATAATACACTAACCATGTCTTTGTGAGGTGCACAAATAGTTGATGATCTCTCTCATTTTAATACAAAAGTTTATTCTAAAGTAAAATGGCACTAACAGATTACATATTTGGTCCCTCAATATATCAACCTTTGCACAAAGATTAGTAAGTTATCGCAATTGTTGTGTTAAATTATAAAGTGAAGCAGAACATATCCCAAAATTTGACTGCTAATCCTAAGTAGTGAATTTTACATTCACTGTCACAAAGCTTCTAAAAATTAACTGATCATACCTACCTGTAATGTTATAATTCCTTTTACACTTTTCCAAATATTACTCTGAAAAACACATCATGCCATACAGTATGAATTTTTCTTTAAATTAACTCATTTTGATACAGCACATTTAGATGAATAAATTTGAGGAGACAAACTGTATCAATAATTGCAGTACTCGGTTAAAAACTGGAACAGTTTCATGTATATACTAAACTCTCACTAATCTCAGAAACTATTTGTAGTTGCTTTATTAATACTCCTCACTTACTTGTTTATATTTATGAGGGACTAGTTTCAAAGACATTCGCCTCCATTGGAGATTGAAAATGGAGGAAAATGTATTTGAAACTAGTCTCTCATAAATATAAACAAGTAAGTGACGAGTATTAATAAACCAACTACAAATAGTTTCTGAGATTAATTTTGACGTCACTGTTACTAAATTCCTCCAAACACATATATCTCACTAATCTGTTCATTCCTTGCAGATATAGGTACCAGATTAGCAGAAGTGCTGGATTAGTGATTTAATAATTTTGGTTATACATTTTACTTTATTAATCCAAAGATACATTAATTTGTATAAAAAACTATACAATTGGTGTGCATATCACTCACTATGAGACGTCCCAAAAGTTTTTGTTGCTGTAATATGTTTCCTTTTAGAAGCCATTGTAAAGGAATCCACAAATTCAATAACAGGAACATCAAAAGTATACAATAACAATAAAATTGTTGACACATTGCTGTGCTTATTTCTGCTTTTAACATATGTGAGCTACAAGAATCCGGACCACTGAGGACTGGATTAGCAAGAGTTTAGTATATTATCAAGGTTATTTAATTTTAATATTTTGTTTGCTTCCAAATTTTGAATCCTCTCTACCCCCTTTGCAGAAAAAAGTACAACTTGCCCTATGATGTTCCCATGTGGGCGAGTTTGCATCTAGATGAACTTTTTGACAAGACCAAAACCTTTCTACAAAACATGCCATTGTTCAGATTTCTGAGACATTATCTTTGCTTCATATAGTCATTTTAACAATTTCATATACGAGGGTAATCCCAAAAGTAAGGTCTCCAATTTTTTTAAAATTTAAATAAACGTTCATTTTAAACAAATGGTACATAGAATTTAAGCTTGAACATTTTCCTATTTTTCCACATAGTTGCATTTCAATCGATTCATTTTTGTAAATGCTGTGGCAGTTTTTGTATGCCCATGTTAAACCAGACCCCTGCCAAGCTCTTGAAGAACCGTTGAACCCCATCTTTCACCTCGTCATCACTAAAATGCCTTCCAGCTAAGTGTTCTTGTAATTTGGGAAAAAAATGATACTCGTAGTCAACTTGGAAAGTCCAAGTTTCATCACCTGTGACTATTGAATCCAAAAGGTTGTCCTTTTCGTCAGCATAGTGTTCAAGAAATTGGCGAGAACTTTCAGCACGTTGCCTTTTGTGATCTTCTGACAGCATTCTTGGCATCAATTTGGCACATACTTTCCGAAATTTCAACTCTTCAGTCAAAGTCCTGTAAATGGTGTTTCAAGAAATCTCAGAAACAAAATGCACAGCTCATCGAGACAAATTCGCTGATCTTGAAGCACAATTTGTTCAACCTTTGCGATTGTTTCGCCGGGAATTGACAGTCCCCCATTTTTCGTCGTGTCAATTTCCGTGTGACCATCTGCAAACTCTCTGCACCATTTGCAGACATTTTTGACATCGACATGGCATTTTAGTGACGACGAGGTGAAAGATGGGGTTCAATGCTTCTTCAAGAGCTTGGCGATGGACTGGTATAATATGGGCATACAAAAACTGCTACAGCATTTACAAAAATGAATTGATCGAAATGGTGATTATGTGGAAAAATAGAAAAATGTTCAAGCTTAAATTCTATGTACCATTTGTTGAAAATAAACGTTTATTTAAATTTTTTAAAAATTGGAGACCTTACTTTTGGGATTACCCTCGTATAATGTAGGTATTTTGTATAAACATGTTGTGTCTAGGGCAGATTTAACCTATTCTTGAAAATCTTATGCTCAAATAATCAAATTCTGCCTTTATCTGCTCTCCGTGTATACACCAGTTGGCATCTTTTCTTAGTTTAACTCTTCATTTGAAAATTATATTTTTTGTTTCTTGCAATTAATCTTTGGGCTTCATTCATGATAAAATGTTGTTTTATTGCTGTACTATGGAGAAGACCAATTCTGTCTGTTCTACAGGCTTCCAGCAGGGCTACTCCCAAAAAGGGAGAAGGAATGCGTTATCGAAGTGCTGCTCCAACAAAGCTTCGGTCTGCACACAACATGGGGTGAGTGTTGTATCTAACCAGATATGGAGGTATGGTCAGCAGGATTTGTCCAGCATGTATGCTTCAGGTTATAATCATGTGTGCTTTGAGAATGTAGACAGAATTGGTCCTGATACTTTATCACCCAACTTGCGCCCAATTTAGTTTCAAGTAATATTATTTTTGCAGTTATTATACATCGTGATTATTATTATTTGACCACATGCTGTACCTATTACTGTACTGAGGTCAGAGCCTTTTTGCAGAAATAGTGGTGATTGAGGTCCTGGAATCCTCATGTAATAAGTGACATGCTATCCCTACTACTGCACTCTACCCAGGATGTACTGGTGCAGTTGGAGTTTGTAGCTGCTCTGCTGTTGTAACATTATTTGCAATTGTCAAAGTTATGCTATGGTTGGTGCATGTTGCAATAATTGTGCTATTCTAGTTATCTCAATGTCCTAAACAAAAAATTATAACTTTTGACTTTATTTTCCCTTTCCAACGAAAATATTTTCCTTAAAAATGGCACTAATGCTTTTGATAAAAATGAGATCTTTAAAGATATTTAAGTGACAACAAAATGATTTGTTGAAGCTGGGACTCAGCTGAGGTCTGAGCTCTGATATATATGCAGTGATATCATGCAGATCTAGTTGGTGAGGCACAACTTACAAAAAAACATTGCAGAGAATCCGTGTGCATGAATATTTCCTCCTGCATTGCAGTAATCCAGGTTGAAAAACTAGAACACTTTTATATATCGAGATTCAACTGTATTGGAACACCACAGTGAAGCGAAAAATTATTAAATTTTAGATGAGTCGCATTTTTAACACATCTGCTTCACTTTCGTACCTATTTTGAGGACATGTTTCGCAAATCTTCGTTTGCATCTACGGCTCTTGTGCGACTGACGCTAGATCCAGCGGTGTGGGTAATTCTGGGGTTGTTGCTGCCATCTGTTGATTTAGTGATGAACTGAAATGTGGGATTCTCTTCTAGCGGGATTTCAAAGTTCATTAGTTCATTAGAAAAACATAAAAACCAACTAATGAACTTTGAAATCCCGCTAGAAGAGAATCCCACATTTCAGTTCATCACTAAATCAACAGATGGCAGCAACAACCCCAGAATTACCCACACCGCTGGATCTAGCGTCAGTCGCACAAGAGCCGTAGATGCAAACGAAGATTTGCGAAACATGTCCTCAAAATAGGTACGAAAGTGAAGCAGATGTGTTAAAAATGCGACTCATCTAAAATTTAATAGAACACTTTTGTCTTGTTGAAAATATAGTTATCATACTATAAAATAGTCTCTATACAATATGGATTTACTAAAATATATCATTCATCTTCACACATAGTGTCCCTTGTATTTCAGATCTTTTCAGTAGTTCTATTAGAAACTATTTTCCTCCACTACATGTAAGAATTAATGTCAATAGTAAATATAGATACCTAGTGTGAAGTTCACTTGTATGATAGTTTTAAAACATAATGTTATTTAAGGTTGAATGCCAAAAGAGCAAACAGCTCATCTCATTACAAGAAATTGCTGATGCCCGCCTCGGTACTGTAGATGCTAGCGTGTCTGCCTCATGTTCAAGAGGTCCCGAATTCGAATCTCAGTCAGGGTGAGCTATCTGGATAAGGTTTATTCCGAGGTTTCCCCTTATCCTAAAAGACGAATCTTGGGTAACTCTAAGCTCCATGGACCCTGAGCATCATTTCACCCATTCCATTCATTGTAACTTCTTTTATGATTGTCAAAGTATAACTTGTCCCTTGAGACAGCTCTGGCACCACATGGAATGAAGAACTGCATTGTAACTTTTTGCATGCAGAGGTATGGGAGGGTGAAATGCTAATAGTTGATGAATAAATCGTCTCTTTCTCTCATTCTTAATGAAAAAAGTTTCAAGTTTTAGGTTGAATGCTCATTGAGTACTCCTGTATAGTAATAGAGTTGTGTTGTTAAGACTGTTGAAAGGAGAAATAAATAAATCACAGAAATGATGCTTTAAAACACTACTACAGCATAGCAGTAGGAGCGTAGTTATTTTGTTTGAAGATGCATTCACACTATTTACCATTTACAGCTACATTATTAAAGTGAAGTAACAAAACTGAAACATTGATTCTTATTTTTGAGTTTAATTTATGAGTCACTATGTTTACACTCAACTTCACAGAGGAACATAAAGTTGAAACAGAAAAAACTGCAGTGTCACACCATTTTTGGACAGAAAACCACAACATTGGCCATAACATAAAACTTAAAATCTTTAAGTACACCCATAGAATTGGATATTTGGGAAAAAATATTCATAACCAAAAACCGGGAAAAAGTTATAAATTTTGAAATCCCAGCATTAAATGAAGTATTAAAACTTAGTGTCCCTAACACCAGATGGCAGAGTGATCGGAGCTCCGTAGTAGTAGAGGAAGAAGAATGTTCATTTAGTCACCAAACAGCTGAGGATGAGATCGAATGATCTTGAAAACGTTTCAATATACAACATAGTAAGTGAAGTTGAGTGTAAACATAGTGACTCATTAATCAAACTCAAAAATGAAGAATACTTCACTGTTAATAATGCTTCTGCTTTTAATATTTATTGATTCTTATATTTTGGCTTTATGAAATTGGTGAGGAGAGACAGCAAGAAGACGGAAAGATGCTGATTTCAAAACGAAATCAACAGATAACAAACTTTGTAATGAGTTGTACATAAATTGTACTCTATAATCATTTAAGTTTCATGAATTAATAAAGGAGGAGCATTGTTTCAAAACTTGATAAATGCACAGTATTGAGTTTTTCAGAAAATATATATTGTTATATATATAGACAGACATGTTAGAAGAACATATTTTTTTCCATTATTAGATCTTATTATTTTAAATAAAATGTCGTAGTAAGACATGTTGAACGAGCGGGATGGCTCAGGTGGTTTCATCTGTGGCACACATTTGGGAGGTCTGGGTTTAATTACCATGGCCAGCTACCTGACTCATGGGTTTTTTGGGGGTGGGGTTTTTTTCCCGGGTTGCCAGGCAAATGCTGTCCCTGTCCCTTCATTTCATCTCCATTATTTCATATCACCTCTCATCTGGTGGTCTCTTTCAGAGTCGAAGTGTCGGCGGTTGTCTCGGTATTACATGGCAGGATGATATACTCTTGATAAAATTTCCTCCTCCCGTAGGACGGTCTCCAGTCTCCGAACCTGGTCTAGTGGGGCTGTTTCCAGACTACAGTAGGGTGGAATGCCAGCTGTACTGTCCTGCCAGGTAGTTTCCAGTTGGTAAAGTATAGGTACCCTACCCTCTGCACTGTCGTGGCTTCTTGGGATGGCTGCTTTCTGTCTCCACTCGCTGCATCCTTTCTCCCAGGATGTCCCACTTGGAGGCATAAGTACAATAGACCAAATTGGACCTCCATGCCGAATCCTCTCCGTAGAGTATCTGGTCCAAGATATGCTGAAATAAAACATTCAATACGGATGATTACAGAGTGGTTTATTCAGGTTTTTTGTGTATACAAAAGAGAGAAATGTAATGATGTTGCAGTTGTGTTTTTGTTCTTTATTTGTATGCAATTATTATTTATTATTACAATAATTTTTATGTATAAATAAGCTCTATGCTTTATTATTTGCCTTCATTAGTGTTACATACTAAATTCTTAATCATTTCTTTTATTTATTAGTTTTGGAGAAACTTTCTTTTATGGAATATGTATAAACGTGCATGTATATGTAGGCACAAGCAGACGATCAGCCAGTTCTTGCGTTGCAGCCAATATGAGAAATATATGTAAAACTTGTAGTCAACTTCTGCAAAAATGCCCCAGACATAGGTAATGCATTCCGTGTACAAAGGAACATAGTTTGAGCAGGCTAAGTTATCGCCCGGTCAAATTTTGTTACTCATGCACTGCTTTGCACATAAACAATCCTATGACCCAACAATGGAGTGCTCCATAGGAAATACATGTATGAACTCACGGACTGTATCGGACTGGTTCAGCTACTGCCGCGAAGTGTGCATGTCAAATGACACCAAGTACACGTCATTCAAATCGACGAATGCAAAATAGGACGATGCAGGTTTCATGGTGGGTGCGGATGACGATATACACCAACAACAGGAGGGATGCAAATATGCTCTACAGTCTAATTGCAGCACCCACGATGAAACTTGCGTCATTCTATTTTGCATTCATTGATTTGAATTTCGTGACCAGGACCACCAATTTTCCCCCTTGCAGTATACTTGGTGTCATTTGACATCATGCACACTTCGCGGCAGTAGCCGAACCAGTCCAATACAGTCCATAAGTTCATACATGTATTTCCTATGGAGCATTCCATTATTGTCGTGTTCTAGGATTATGTGCAAAGCAGTGCATGAATAACAACATTTGACCGGGCGATAACTTAGTCTGCTCAACCCATGTTAGTGTTTAGTTAGCTATGTGGTGAAATTTAGGTACTAGTTTGTGTTAGTCTGCTAGACTGTGTAATTTCGGGACAAGTAAGACTGTTGACAGCATTGTGTTCAGTGGAGAAACAAGCATAGTTTGGCTGCACTGAATTCTTCATTATGGCTATATTACGCAATAAGAAAATGAATAGTTAATAAAGTTAAAAGAATGCCCTCCAACACGAAATTGCACTAAAAAGTAAAGAAAATATATTAAAAATAATAGTTGTTTATAAAAACTTCAAAAAGTGTGAAGGAATTAGAAAAAAATTGCCACGTTGCATATTAGAAAGAAGAGCCTTAGTTTTTAATAATTTAATGTTGTTAACTTTTTTAATGTTCTATTTCCTGCTTTTAACTTAATGATCATGTTGACAGCCATTCTGTTGAAACATATCGCCTGTTGGTGAAAGTGTTAACTCGTATATGTTGGGTTTTAATCATTAGATCACGCACACATTCACACTCATTCATACTTCCAGACACGGGAAGATGGGGAATCATCTTGGTTAGGGAAAAATCCCCTCACACCGCAGGCAGGTGCTCTACCTACTAAGCCATGGGGCCAGCCTTTGATAACTTTATTAAGAATCAATTGTTGACAATTTCTTGATAATGCCTTCAAGTGGAGGTAAAACGTGTTGAAAAAAAAATTGTGGTATGTGAAGTTCAGAGTGTCTCAATTGAAACTTGTACTATAATTTTAATTAAATATATCTGTGTTAAACTGGAGGTTATAGGTGGAGGGGATGTTGGTGATTAGCTGTCTCAAGGAACAACTTGTAATATGGCAAGGCATTTTACTTTGCTGCACAAGGAGAATGTGCCCTGCTGATGCTGAAACATTCAGAATTGGCATCTAAATATAATGTATTTTGGAGTGGTTAGTCCCTGTGATAAATCCTTAAGTATGTTGTTGTTAATGACACATTGCTCTCTTTGATGATGCATTTCTGAAATATCACATAAATAAACTCATGTCACATGCCACTTATTTTAAATTAATTTGGATGTAGTTTGAAGATATTCCAATGCAATCTTCAACTGTTATAAAAAATTGAGCACTTTATTTTGAGTATTGCTATAAGTTTATTTTATGCTGATGGTGAAACATTGAAAATTGACTTAAACATGAGAGTGGTGGAAAGTTGAATCAGATTTGAAAAATTCCTCACCTGTGATACTACTGATGCTGTTATCTGCGGACTTGATCTTATCCGGTATCACAACATTAAAAGTGAATTATTGCCTAGTTACAAAATTAACCATGGCTGCCAAAGACCTGTCACAGAATGTGTATAATAAGTGGAATGTAAAGTAAGTGGAATTCATTGTTCACATCAGAAGTGATTCAGTCCCAGTAATGGTAGGGGAGGTAATGCAAATATTCAAAGTTGAGATTTCATCAGATATGTTTTGAATTCCGTTGAAACTAATAAAAAATTATTTTATTAAAAGGTCTGTGTATGTTTTTATTTGCATCAGCATTAGTTTTTAATTTATGGACACTGTTTAACTCCTTTGGTTCTTAACGTCCCATTGGGTGTGAAAGAGTGCTAAATTATCCTCAGACTTGAAGTTGTATTACATGCCGTAAGTCTACAACATAGGACCATTGCAACAGCATTTGAGTGTATCTCTGCATTACTCAAAAACAAATAGTCAATTACATACCAAACTGGATATTTAATTTCAGTATCTTTTCATGATGCAACATCACTAAAATGTTCAATAATGCACACTCCAAACTGCTCTGTATATGGAACATTGTATGAAAATTTTGATTTCTTCAAAAATAGTCTTAACAATTTTGATTAAAATAGCATATTAAAATGCTTATTGAGTGATACTTTATTAAAACTTCACTCATATCACTATTAAAAACAGGAATGTTTTTTAGACTGGCCCATTCCAGTTGTTTGGTGACTGACCAATATCCTCACAATCAGTTGTGTGTATCTCTTGTAATTGGCTCCCTCTCTTGGGATATTTCCTACATAAGTGCCTTAGACCATTTACTAATGGCACGTCAAAATTTAAAATATATAGAACATTCCTTACATTAAAAATGTTCTCCCATGTAGTAAGTTCAGGTTTTGTTGTTAAAGGTTTCTGTAATTCTGGTTTATGTACTTAATTATTGTCAATGAATGTTACATTGATAGAAAGGCAGAACTTACAGCTATTTTTCAACGTAATCACCATTGTGATTGATGCACTTTTGCATGTGCTGTGGCAGTTTTTGTATACCCCTGTATTAGCACTCTCCCGCCAAGTTGCGCAGGTAGCGCTCAACCTCATTTTTCAAATCATCGTCAGTCTGGAAATGTGTTCCACCCAGGTGTGACTTCAACTCAGGAAACAGATGATAATCACTAGGTGCTAAGTCTGGACTGCAGGGGGATGGGTGAGGATGTCCCGTCCGAACTGGGCCAGGAGATCAGACGTTGCATGTGCAGTATACGATAATGGAAATGTTTGGTCAAAATCTTGTCAATTGTAGTCTTACTGACTTCAGGGATAAGTTCGCACTTTTGCAATTGTTTCAGCTGAAACTGAAAGCCGACCAGAACGCTGTTCATCATGGATGTCTGTATGTCTTGTCTTTGAACTCTCTGACGCACTTTCGCACGTTTTTGACGTCCATACACTGTGGCCCATAGCCTTCGCATAACAGACGATGAATTTCAGTGGGTGTAGTGCCCTTGGCACTCAAAAAACGAATCACTGCACGCAACTCGCACTTGGCAGCAGAAGTGATAGGAAGCTCCATTGCAAACGGCTGCCCAGCCAAGACTAATGGTTGCAATGGGTTCGTTGTGGTGGAGATTTGAAGGGATGAAATCAAGCCACACGCCAGTGTTGCTGGATCTCGCATAAGTGTTCCTCACGCCTTGGAGACCTTATTTTATGGACACGCCTCGTACATTCTAAGTATTCAGAATCTTACCATATAAACATATCTTGTTTCAGTACACACTTTAAGTCAAATATATTCGTTGTGCGAGTGTCTGCATATATGTACCGTTTCCAATATATGCCTTGTTATTTTTTCTTAGTTTTCCAATACTCATATTTTTCTCAATGGAAAGTTATTATTCATTAAATATTAAAAGCAGAAGCATTATTAACAGTGAAGTATTCTTCTTATTTGAGTTTGATTTATGAGTCACTATGTTTACACTCAAACTTCACTTACTTGTTGTAAAATCGAAACTTTTTCAAGATCATTCGATCTCATCCTCAGCTGTTTGGTGAATAAATGAACATTCCTCTTCTTCCACTACTACGGAGCTCTGATCCCTCTGCCATCTGGTGTTTGGGGCACTAAGTTTTAATACTTCATTTAATGCCGGGATTTCAAAATTTATAACTTTATCACAGTTTTTTTATGAATATTTTTTCCCAAATTTCCAATTCTATGGGTGTACTTAAAGATTTTAACAGTTTAATGTTGTGGCCAATGTTGTGGTTTTCTGTCCAAAAATGGTGTGAAACTGCACATTTTTCTGTTTGTTTCAACTTAATGTTCCTCTGGTGTTCTTTTTGCCTGGTTAACAAGTTTCTCTTTGTTTTTCCTATGTAGCTTTTTTCACAGGTTTCACAATTAATCTGATAAATTCCTGATTTCAAATTGTTGGGGATTGTATTTTTCAGTGGTTTATTTAGCAGGTTCCTCAGACTGAATTTGTTTTGGGGTGCTAGTTTTAAGTTTAGTCTTTTGAAGAGTCGTTCAAATTTTCTAAAAGCCCATGGATGGTAGGTGAATTTTCTATATTGCCAATTTGTGTTTTTAAGTGGTGTGAGAGTGGTATTTTTTGATATTATCTTCAGTTTTTCCTTTCTATTCGTCATGTTCCTTATGATGGCTGGGTTGAATCCATTTAATACCGCTATCTCTTTTATGTGTTGTTCTTTCAAAAATTCCTCCTTACTCAGTGGGATGTTGTATAGCCGGTGAATTAGACTTCTAAAGGCAGCTAGTTGATGTGAAACTGGGTTGTATTCATTTTTCTTTATGTAATTATCTATGTGTGTGGGCTTCCTGTATATTCCAAAATCTACACCATGCCGATTTCTAGTTATCTTGAGGTCCAAAAAGGGTAGGGTGTTGTCTCTTTCTACTTCCATTGTAAACTGGATGTGATTATCTTGCAGGTTTAGTAATTTTAGAGAATCTTCTCTAAGTTTTTCCGGAATGATAGCAAAAACATCAACATATCTCCTCCAAAATTTATAAATCTGTGGGAAGGCCTTTACTATGTGTTTTTCAAAATAGCTCATGTATAGGTCTGCTAAAATAGGCGAAAGTGGGCTCCCCATAGCTAATCCTTTTGATTGTCTGTAGAATTTTTGGTTAAACATGAAGTAATTATTCCTTATGCATAAATCTGTAAGATTGATGTCATCTATTTCTCTGAGGTCCGTAGTAGTCTGGGTTAGCCATTTTTTGAGGAGTGTAGGTATTTTTTCTACTGGAATGCTTGTAAAAAGTGCTTTAACGTCAAAAGAAACTAGTATGGGACTATCAGGGATGCTGTACTTCTGTAGGTGATTTATCAATTCTAAGGAGTTCTTTATTCCCAAACTTTGAAATTTGTCATATATTTTAATTTTCTTACTAACCACTTTGCAATGTGGTATGTAGGTGAATTGATGCCATTGATGATGGGTCTCATGCTAATGTCTTGTTTGTGGATTTTTGGCAGACAGTACAATCTTGGTAGTGTGGGGTTGGAAGATTTTAAGTTGTATTTTTCAAATGTATTTAATGTTTTTGTAATTGATAAAGCTTTATTAACAGAAGTGATACTTGGGGTTAATGGATTTTTTGGAATTATTTCATATTCTGGACTAACATAAGGTTTACTCTCTGAATATAGTCTTCTGTCTCCATAGTTACTAGAGAATTACCTTTGTCAGCTTTTAGATATACCACAGGCTTCCTATTTAAATTTCTTATTGTTTTGTTGTACGTTTTATTGTATATTGGGGATAACTGCTTTATTATATCCAGACAATGCAATTTGACTTTGGTTAAGTTTTCATTTTTGGGTTATGTGTGGCTATTTCTATGTCGGCGATAAAATCGTCTTTATTATTTGAGACGTTAACACACGTATTGAAACCTTTCTGTAGTAGTCTAATTTCTTTGGTTGTAAACCTTTGTTGCGATAGGTTTATTACATTAACTTGTTCTTTAAAATCCCGGTGTTTTGGTTGATGAGGGTGTTCCAGTTGCCGTTCTTTTAACAGTTTGAATTTCTGCTTAAGTCTTTTGTTTTTCTTAGTCATTAATATGTTTAATTTTTCGTGAACCTGCATTTCGAAATTTTGCCAGATGTGTATTCCTAACTGTTTGGTTAGTTTTAGATGTAGGTTGTATAATTCCAGGTCTATTTTATTTATGTAGCTGTAATGTTTCGAAATTTCCAGTTTTATCACGCATTTTTCCACCAGTTTTTGTTTTCTGTGATTACTATTGTGTTTGACCGTTTGCTTTACAAAAGTTGGCATGATATTGTGTCTGAGGCAAAGTTTTAGGAATTTAATGTCTGCAGTTGCATATCTTCTTTTCGTATGGAATTTTAAGTATTTCTTTAAGTCTTTCTTTTTGTAGCATAATTCTGTATTAAAGCTCGTAAACATGCAATATGCAAAAGCTACGTAAAAAGCTATGTAAAAGCTACATAGGAAAAACTAAGAGAAACTTGTTAATCAGGCAAAAAGAACACCAGAGGAACATTAAGTTGAAACAAACAGAAAAATGTGCAGTTTCACACCATTTTTGGACAGAAAACCACAACATTGGCCACAACATTAAACTGTTAAAATCCATATAAAAATTATTTGTGGTTGGTTTATTGACACTCGTCACTTACTTTTTCATATATTTATGAGAGACTAGTTTCAAAGGCCCTGGCCTCCATTTTCAATCTCTTCCCAACTAGCATCTGTTGTTATCTGCTCTCTCTGGTGGTGGAACTATGAACTTTTTGTCAAATTATCTGCTGGCGGGATTTCAAAGTTCATTACGCGATCCTTATTTTTCCAGATGAATATGTTCTCCCATGTTGTCAATCTATTTTGGTTTATCACTCCTTTTAATAATTTTGGATTTGGATCAATGTCATGGTTTTCATTCCAAAAATGAAATGCTACTGCTGACTTGTCTTCTTGTTTCAATCTGATGTTTCTAAAGTGTTCTTTAGAAACATCAGATTGAAACAAGAAGACAAGTCAGCAGTAGCATTTCATTTTTTGAATGAAACCATGACATTGATCCAAATCCAAAATTATTAAAAGGAGTGATAAACCAAAATAGATTGACAACATGGGAGAACATATTCATCTGGAAAAATAAGGATCGCGTAATGAACTTTGAAATCCCGCCAGCAGATAATTTGACAAAAAAGTTCATAGTTCCACCACCAGAGAGAGCAGATAACAACAGATGCTAGTTGGGAAGAGATTGAAAATGGAGGCCAGGGCCTTTGAAACTAGTCTCTCATAAATATATGAAAAAGTAAGTGACGAGTGTCAATAAACCAACCACAAATAATTTTTATATTAATTTTGACGTCACTGTTACTAAATTCCTCCAAACACACATCTGTTAAAATCCTTAAGTACACCCATAGAATTGGATATTTGGGAAAAAATATTCATAAACAAAAACCGTGATAAAGTTATAAATTTTGAAATCCCGGCATTAAATGAAGTATTAAAACTTAGTGCCCCTAACACCAGATGGCAGAGTGATCGGAGCTCCCTAGTAGTGGAAGAAGAGGAATGTTCATTTAGTCACCAAACAGCTGAGGATGAGATCGAATGATCTTGAAAACGTTTCAGTTATACAACAACAAGTAAGTGGAGTTTGAGTGTAAACATAGTGACTCATAAATCAAACTCAAATTATTATTCATTCCTTATGCCCTGGCCATACAAAGAGATAAATAGTGACCAGCTTTAAAACATTTGACTGTCACTTAGTCTACTGTATACCCTTACACCTACAAGAAGATATTTGTCATGAAGTGGATAGTACAATAATCATTTGTAGTAATATGTTGCTGAAGAATGGATAGAGAAAAGTCATGTGAGTTTAACACTTCAGATTTTTCCAAACTGTTTCAACTTTCCATTTTATTTCGTTTAGAACAAAGCATTTTACTCAAATACATTTATACATAAGGATTTTAAAGATAGCAGCATAGAAGATTTGAAGGAGTATGATCTTCATTCAGACAATAGGACGTAACCTTTAAAGCATGTCCTCGGTATGTGTTCACTAAACTGCATTAATGTTGTCCTTGCATCTCACTGAAATAATGTCTGGTGTTCAAGTTACGTGTCCTATGCACATGCAGCCAACTGTACAGCTTTAAATGTTACATTTCAGTTAACTATAGAGACTCTGTGTGTATTTTTTTGTTGTCTCCAAATGAGAAAATTGTGCTACTAGTTTTAAGAACATAGGTGAGGAAGTAACACATATTTTGTGAGTCTACTGTGCTTCTTGTCAGTGTAATGCTACTTTATCAGTATGTTCTAATTTACCACTTTTATATTTTGTGTAATGTTACTGTTTGTGTGTGGTACTGTTCTTATCATGTTTAATAGTATTACCTTTTATTGTAATGTAGAAGTGCCATAGCAGAGTTCTCAAAATGTCCATGGTCCAAAATTAACTACTTCACAAATGATGCACTCAGTTTAATACATATAAACATATATTTTGCATTAAAGTTGAAGGTGAGTCGATTAATGACACTAAACAACACTTTAAATTTCCTGGAACATGTTTTGGAGGCTACTTTCCTCCATTGTCAACCGGACATCAACTGGTTCTCAGTGGTGTAGCTGGCGATATTTTGTTGGAGGTCTCCTCTGGTGGCAGTTCGAGGAACTTGTTGAACAAATCTTTCTGGGAGATGTCGAAATTGAATACTTGGTTTTTATTTTTGAAATAAAATTAGTTCCCATGTGGACAGTTCTTGTTTTGCTGTTGTGTGTTTAAGTAGTTTTGGTTCTGGATTTATGTTGCAGTTTTTTTCCCCAGGCTTCATCATTTAACTCTTATTATTTTAATTGATGGAAATTAATCATTTCTTTATACTAGCCGTATATAGGCTAAGGTTTTTGATAGATAGTGTCAACATGAAAAATTCAATGCCATGGCCGGGATTTAAACCGCGGATCTCCTGGTTCCTGTCTAGTCGCTCTAACCCATTGAGCTACCATGGCCAACTTGCCATCATGACATTAAATTCTCCATTTAACTCGTATATTTCACCGGTAAACCGCTAGGCGCTTTTGCATTCGAGATACACCAGGAGATCCGTGGTTTAAATCACGGCCAGGGCATTGAATTTTTCATGTTGACTCTATCCATCAAAAACCTTAGCCTATATAGGGCTAGTGTGAAGAAATGATTAATTTCCATCAATTAACTAAAATAATAAGAGTTAAATGATGAAGCCTAGGACTCAAGTACTTATGATAGTAAGTCGCCACAAACGGTGTATCTCAGATGCGAGAGCCCCTAGTGGTTTACTGGGGAAATACATGAGTCAAATGGAGAATTTAATGTCATGACGGCAAGTTGGCCATGGTAGGTCAATGGGTTAGAGCGACTGGACGGAAACCAGGAAATCCGTGGTTTAAATCCTGGCCACGGTATTGAATTTTTCATGTTGTCACTATCTATCAAAAACCTTAACCTATATACGGCTAGTGTGAAGAAATGATAAATTTCCATCAATTAACTAAAATAAAAGGTGTAAGTTCTACTGCGCAGTCCTTGTCATCATCTTCCTAGGCAATTGAACGTTTGATTACAACTGTTTATCACCTAGTATCTGTGCCTTTGACATAAGATTGTTAATGCTCAACCTGGCTAATTAATTCCAAACTTCAATTCTCATAATTGCTAACTTTAATGATTTGCCTGTAAAATATGTAAAAGTGGAGGATGTTTTATGATTTTATGGCAAAGGAGATACTTTTACAGCTTTGTGTTCAGATTAAAAAATTTACACACTTTCACCACACACATGACAAAGCATTTTATTTTATTTTATTTTAGTGAAGCAAGATTACAGACTGAATGTACCAGAAATGTACCAAGGCTTATCAGTTTGTCTATACATCATGATCATGGTCCACCTTCACCGAACTGTAATAAAATGTATAGCACCACTAGTGACCTCTAGTAAATGGTATACAGTACTATGATATCCTCTCATTACATTGCTATCTGTATTATCTTACCATGGAAGGTAATGGAATTCACAGTTCATTAAATACTTTGAATAGTTTGGTCTCCAATAAATATATAATTCTAGTATATTAAATGCAAGAAGTAAGTCACTAAGGTATAATTGTTATTAATGTAGAGAAATGCCTCTTTTGACCCTTATACTACAAAATCATTTATTATTCTCTGTATTCTTTATTTAATAATAGTATATCATTAGAAAAGGTTGAGAAGTTCTACCCTAATGGATAAATGGATTAATAAACAAGAAATAATGTTTCATTACAGTGTTTGTTTCCAACATCATTATAAATATTGCTAGAAGGTAATCAATATACAACCCTTTCATCACTACAGCTTCCATATGACCATGACTTCTAAATTATACTCTCATTTAGTTTCATTCTCTGTCATCTAGAACTTACAAGTTATTTCATAAGCAATGGATAATGCAAAGAAAACTAAACTAACTTTTTAAAATATCTCAAGACATGCCAAAATTGATACAATTTGAAAGGAAAAGTTTACAAAATACAAACAACCTTTCAACCTTTGTTTACAATAAGGGGCATCAGTAACAAAATGTTTAAATCATAACATACATTTTTTCTTAAAGTCAACTATCCTGTTTAGTTGCTATACGAACAGATCACTGTCCATTATTTAAGCTAATTGATGGAAGTTAATCATTTCTTCACACTAGCTGTATATAGGCTTAGGTTTTTGATAGATAGTGTTACCATGAAAAATTCAATGCCATGGCCGGGATCTGAACCACGGATCTCCTGGTTTCTGTCCATTTGCTCTAACCCATTGAGTTACCATGGCCAACTTGCTGTCACGACATTAAATTCTCCAATTTGACTCATATGTTTCCCTGGTAAACCACTAGGGGCTCTCATACCAAGATACACCGTTTGTGGTGACATACTATCGTAAGTACTTGAGTCCCAGGCTTCATCATTTAACTCATTATTATTATTATTATTATTATTATTATTATTATTATTATTATTATTATTATTATTATTATTATTATTATTATTATTATTATTATTATTACTTATTATTACTTATTTTTATTTTATTATTTAACTCATTATTTAAGAGCTAAATGATGAAGCCTGGGACTCAAGTACTTATGATAGTATGTTGCCACAAATGGTGTATCTTGAATGCGAAAGCCCCTTGTGGTCTACCGGGGAAATATATGAGTTATATTGGAGACTTTAATGTCATGACGGTAAGTTGGCCATGGTAGCTCAATGGGTTAGAGCGACTGGACGGAAACTAGGAGATCCATGATTGAGATTCCGGCCATGGCATTGAATTTTTCATGTTGACTATCTAGATCACTCTCCACTTTATACAGGTATTTGAAGCTGGGAGGAGGATCAGAGATGTACCACTATCAATGTATGATCAAGAATTCACGTTTCATCAACTTAGCCACCATCAGATTGTAAACGAAAATACCTTATTAAATAATTGTAATTTTATTTGTTACAGTAGTTGTGTAAGGTGATTAGAACGTTGTTCAACAAGCCAGTAATTAAACTTTTCCCATAGCAACAAATCCTTTTGTCAAAACAAAAGAAATTGTTCATGCAACTGAATAAGGTAACAACTTTACAGAAAGAAGTTAAAATATGTGGTCATTTGATAATTTTGGCAATTATATTCTGAAGAATATTGGCTGGAAATTTTCGTTTCAAATATTAAATTTGATGCCTCCAAGCAGTTTTATTAAATGTGATCATGTTAGTTTTTCGCATATTATTCATTACTTATGAAAAGACCCTGTGTACATTTTATTTCATCCTCTTACACATGAAGTTAAAAAGAAAGGATTTATTGTGTTGAATTATATGACAAATGTGACATTATCTGTAGGACAGATTGGGAACATCTGCTTTGTGGCACATTGACAATGCATGTACTAACTATTTAACAGTTGTTAAACCTAATGCATTTGCCTGTGTTTATCTTTGCAATTATGTGCATTTGATTATTAACTTACTAAAAGTTGAGGAATGTGGATCAGAATCAGAAATCTCTATAATTGAATAAAAACAAAATAAGCATTGCTTAAAGAGAGAACTAAAATAATGGGGTAGAAGTGATATTATTTATTATGTATATTTTATAATAGAATTGTAAACCTTTAGCCCTAAGAGTAATTTGTTAGATATATACAGGTAGTCATTTCCTCATATATTTTAGATTGTTAGCTAAAAGACAGGATTACTAGATCAGTATGCATATTTATATATTGAAAGTAGAAATTTCCTGTATTTTTATTTTTTCTGTAGTTAACATTGGCAATAACTATAGAATAAATTTTAAAACTTTTGGAATGAGTTCAGGATTCTGATTATTTGAGAGTTTAACTTAGTTTTGCATATTTTAAAATAAAAAAATTGGGCCTCTATCTTATCATGATGTAAAACACATAAGACTCTAATAGAACAGAACTTGAATTATTTATTGTGGATATACCTGTTTGAAATATTTTCTAGAGTAAATCTATCTGTTTTAATATGTAAGTCATTGAATCATTAGTGATCATGCAAAGTAAATTACATAAAAATGATCAGTTGACAGAATACGGAAAGAGGATTAGTTTAAAATATTGTAACCTTGTGGGTTCGTAGAATTAAAAGGCCGAATTGCAGAAATTAAAAATCTCCTTTATTTTTGTAGAAATACTCTTATAGATTACAGCAGCATTACGTTACGTACACCATCAGTCTATCAAGGTCGATGACAATAACAGTGACAGCAGATTACATCATTCGCTCTCGTTACAATAACACTTCCAGCTGTCTGGTTTCACAACAATTGTTTCACAACTACCACCCCTCTTGTCCAATCGTCGCCTCTTTAAATACTTCACAGATAATTTCTAGATGATTCGCAAATAAACCAGAACGCAAACAATCTCTATCAGTCCAGAAGTAACTAGAAATTTCCATTTATCTCAGTTTGTTTGTTTCGGCAGACCCTTATCTGCCTGTTATCTTTGTCCGCGGGCTCTCGGTTTTCACACTGCCCTCCTATCGGTTTCTTTTGTGTATACAAGCCACGCGATCATAGATACGGGTTCGCAACAATATTTTGTCTATGAACATTAAGACACTGTACACTTCCAAGCAGTTTATGGTGTAGAAATGCAGTAAAACTGCCAAAAAGACAAACCATATCACTACATTTAGTAACATTATTATTAATAATTATTACTTTAGGTTAATTGTATGCATGTGCATACACGTTTGCATGTATGTGACCAGTGTAACTCAAAAACAAGAAGTCAGTTGAATAACAAACTTGATTAATATAATTTTGAGACGAACTAATACTCAATGCTCCACTTATTGCTAGCATTTACCTAGAATGTGTTTCGTTAGGATCTTCCTAACATCATCAGCTGTTGTCGACTAATGGATGTTGGTTTGGTGAACTCATTGGAGGCGACAGGTGCGTCTCTGTCGGTATCTTGATGAACTTGAAGTTTGGGTTTTCATCAAAGGTAGTGTTGAAATTAAACAATTTTCTTTCATATTTCTTTATGAAGATTTTTTCCCACGTGGTTAATGCAGTTGGACACTTTTTAATAAGTGGTTTTCTCGTTCTATATCATGATTCTCCTTCCAAAACTGATACGCTACTGCCAATTTACCTATTTCTTTGTTCCTGATGTTCCTAAAATGCTCTTAAAGCCTAATGTTCAAGTTCTTTTTTGTTTTTCCAATGTAAAAGTTGTCACAGCCTTTGCAGTTTATCCGGTACACACCTGAATTTTTGCCTGTCATCTTCAATTAGTTCACCAAACCAACATCCATTAGTTGACAACAGCTGATGATGTTAGGAAGATCCTAACGAAATGCGTTCTAAGTAAATACTAGCAACAAGTGGAGCATTGAGTATTAGATAGACTCAAGATTATATTAATTTTGTGCTTCATTGTATCACAGTCCTTATATATTGGAACAAACTTGATATTCAACTTCAGCAACTTCCAAGAATATTATACAATTTTTAAGAAGGTCCCTGCACCCTAGACTACACCTTATATGGAAAATATTTTTTAATTTTGATTTTCTAAAAAATTGCTTTAGCAATTTTGATTAAAATAGAAGGGTAGAGCCATTGCTAATAATGCTGATCATCTATACAAAATCCTGTTGTGGTGTCATATCTATCAGTGAAATAAATAATGAAGCTGTATCTTCCATTCCACTGTCCTCAGTTCAAATACAACTGCATAAAGAAAACTATGCGTACAAGATTCCTATGTGTTTAAAATTGAGTATCAAGCAGTATTAAGTCCTTCACAAAAGAGGGACTCACTCCAAATGAAGTTAAACAGTGATAGCACAGTATATATGGGAAGGCATCCCTCTCAGATTCTACTGTAAATAAATGGGTCGAGAAAGCATTGAAAAGAAGAGCATGCAGGTCAGTCCTTGGAGATGCTCGTTCCTGAAAACATCTTTTTTTGTAGAAGAAGAAATTATGGAAGACTGACAGCTCAAAGTTAAAGAAATAGCAGTAATTGTAATTTATTTCTCATCTTTCCTTTTACAACATCAAATGGAAATACAAAATCAAGATTACAATTATAAAATCCACACTGAAAAATGCCACATATTCCTAAATCCTGAAAATCCTATCATGTTGCCCACCATTGAATAATAATTCGGTCCCCATACACCTAACCCTAGGTTTTTGTGTATTGGAGGCCCTCTACTCCTTTTTACAGATTTTGCCATTTCACCTATCCCACTCTAGATTTTTCTCTTAATTGTTCTTAGCCATCTCTCTTTAGCTATCCCTAAATAATTCCCTATATTTCTCCTGTTCTTTTCCCCTTTTACAGACAGAATTTTTCTAATTACTACTTCACCCCCCAAATTGTCCCATTTATGTAGCCAAGCCTGCTCTCTCCATATCTTTGTTTAACTACAATTTAATATACAATGGAAATCTGCATTCTGTTCTCATTCCACACAATGGACATTTATCTACCTCCCTCTCTTGACCTATACCTTTCAAGTTTCTCACTCCTGTTCTCGCCCAAGCAAAACTTTCTCGCCCTAACTTACTACATATATCTATATATCCTTCCCTCCCCCAGGTTGTTTTTATTTCTCTATATAATCTCAGTGAGCTTTTGTCACTTGTATTGGCAAAAATTTCTTGTCTGTCAATATCTTCTAATCTAGCTTAACTTCTTTCCAGAAGCCTCGATACCCATATTCTGCTTTTATCCAAGAATGACCCATACCTATGTGCTTCAACACGTCGTTCATTGTATGTGCCCAAGACCCACCCCAGTTACTTCTCTTTTGAATATGAAAACATTCTTTAATAATATTGCCATCTTCCAAGTTTGTGATTCTGTATAAATATTTCATTGCCCTTGACAAGATTTTAATTTTAGTAGAATGCCTGCCTAGTTCCAATTGTGCTGCCCCATTAGGTGATGCTATCGGTAATCCCAGTATATATTTACAAAAGGATCTATGCACTCTATCAGTCTCTCTCCAAGCCTCATCTACTCCCCATACCTCTGATCCATGTAACATTCTATTTTCTACTATTGCTGTATAAATCCTCTCCAACCATTTGACATTTATATCTGGCAGTTTATTGTAGCATGATCTTATTACCCTCATGGCCATTTTACCTTTTGCCTCAGACATCGTTTTTTGTTCTTTCCAGCTACCATCTGAACTCAACCTTGTCCCCAAATAATCAAATCTCCTTACTACCTCTATTTCTCTTCTATTAACCTCCCATTTCTCATCCTTACACAACCTGTATCCTTTTTTGAAGACCATAATCTTTGTTTTGTTTTCATTCACTTTCAAACCCCATTTATTGCAATAAGAATTGGCTGCCTCAATTGCTCTTCTCAGCCCTCCACTTGATATGGACCCAACTACTAGGTCATCTGCAAACAGTAGCCCCGGGATTTCTTTATTTTTAATAACTGGTGAATGTGCCCTACAACTTGTTATCTCCTCTAAAATTCCATCGATATAAAGGTTAAATAATACTGGACTAAGTTTACATCCCTGCCTTACTCCTGCCTTACTCGATATAGATTTTATACATTTGCACGTCAATCATCTTCGGTTGCGAGCACGTGTGCTTACGCGTCTGTCTCCCTTCATGTCTGGCAGGCAACTCTGAATAGCAGTTGTCCTTTCTGAAACAACAATCCTTTGAATTATTCATGAACATGTAAAGATGATAAAGAAAGTGCAAAATTGGATCTAGATTTATTTTGTCAGTCCAAAAGCTGCAAGTCATCTGTTATCAGATATTTTGGAACTCTGCCTGTAGCAATGAGAGAAATTCTGCAAACTTTAGTTACAAGAGATGAAACTATGGTGTTGCACTATGGTCCTTTGCCCAAAAGAGAATCAAGGAGAGGAATAAACTTGACGTCACTCACTCAACTAGGAACATAATGGCTATCCTCTTTTGGGACTGTGAGGGAATACGCTTCATTGACCTCAACAAGTAAATGAGGGGTACTATGCTGGTCTACTGCATAGATTACATGCTTACCTCAAGGAGAAAAGACAAGGAAAGCTGTACCTTCTTCACAAGAATGTGACTGTGTCTGTGTGGAAATGCTGCTTCAAGGAAATCAAACATCCACTCTACAGCCCAGATCTAACTCCCAGTAACTATTTCCTCTTCTCAAAAACCAAGACCGACTAAGTAAAATTAAGTGTAATATAAAGTATTAACCGGGCTTGTGGGCCGTGGTCTACTGGGCTCCATCTTCCCAGACGGTTCGTCTGCGGCTGCGGCAGACATCACATTGCCACTGAAGATGAATATAATACTTTATATTATACTGACATCGGCCGTGAAAGCTTACAAATTTTAATAAAAAATTAATTGTGATGAAGAAGTGGTGGATGCTTGTTATGCCCATTTTGCAAACAAGACTTCTCACTATTTTTGCAGGAATTTAAATATTAATTGAAAGATACAAGAAGTATATTGCAATAAAGGGTGACCGTATTGAAATGTGAAATATAGTTTTTGTCTTTATCACACCTGGAAAATGGTTAGGCCGGAAACATGTGGATCTACCCTTGTACCATATTTTCTTGCCAAATTAAATATATATCTTGAATTTTCTGTGAATTTTCTCAAAGTCCTGTTCATTCTGGACGAGTTCTGTATATCTGGTAAAGAGTAATAGATAGACCAAATATTACTACACAAGAAATTTAGGTTTCTTTAAAACACCAATTTATGACAAATAGAATTTTTAGTGGAGTGAGCCATTTCAAGATGTTCCTTGTTATTTATCTTAATTTTCCAATATTTATACCTTTCTCAAATGAGACTTATTATTTTGTTATTTCTGGATGTGCAAAGAGAATGGGATATTAAAGCCATCACATAGTGAGCAACTCTTAAAAGACTTTAGCAATACTTACTTCTATATCCCCATTGTACCTGTAAGAAAATATGTAGTAAGGCCATTTTTAGAAACATCTTGATTGAAGAATAAGCGGTTTAAGAATATTTTATGCAAGATAAATTGCATAACCCATTTTTTATAAAAAGTAAGTGCTGTAGTGTGAACAAGCCAACTCATAAGAATGTTAATACATCAGTACTTATAAAGTGCATGTCAAAAAGCATTAGAAGTATGTGTAGTGCAAACAGAGTTGCTAAAATAATAAAATCAGCTTTATGATGAAAAATGGACATTCTCATCCGTGCTGGACTCTTGTTGGGAGTGAGGAACTGGGACGGTTTTGGTTTAAGGAGAATGTTTGCGATCCTTAACTAGATTTTGTTGTGGAAGAAACTGATACGTAATGGGGAAAGAAGGTAATGATGAAGGGAGATGGCTAAAATAATATACTCATGAGAAAACGTAAAACTGAATTTTGTCTGTTATTAGATTATTACTTAAATTGATTATATATTGTGACTGTGGGTTCATAGAATTAAAAGTCATGTTTGTAGAAATTTAAAATTCTCTTTATGCAGTAGACAGTAACTTTGTACACCCCTTGCAGCAATAAAAAATACGTGACATACAGAACAGCAGTCTCAAGGTCGTCTCGTTATTCCTGCTACATGTAAACAAATGAAAGAAATCACTGCGGTGCACTACAAATGTCCACACACTCACAATTACTGCACAACTAATAACTCAATTAACAACTGAGTAGCAACTCACTCTGCTCTAACACTTTGCAGGCTTTTATACCTCTAGTCATTGTTTTAGAATGAAGTCGATCACTCACAACAGAGGGAGATAAAGATGGAACTATGCAGACATCTCTCTGTCTCTTTTTGTTTCTTTCTCTCTCTCAGCAAGCATTCAGCACTCGCCCACGCACCAGCTGCGGCTTGCGGTAACGGCACAACAGTGCCTTGGTGACAATATCATTGAACAGTATATAAGTTAGTGGTAAACTTGATATTGTAAAGAATTTATAAAAGGAGATTGTAAATATTGTGTAATACTTGTCTAAATATTTTGACAATGCCTATAATTCAGAATAATTCATTGGCTAATAAATGAATAAAAAAAATAAACTACGCATATTGAACATTTAGAGTAAATAATGCCTAACTTGAAGCGTAAAAAAGCATGGGTCTTGGCACTTATTTTAAAACAAATCATCAGTTTTACTTTGCTACTTTCATTTTTCCACATAGTCATATACTAGTCCATTGTAAGCATTAATTAGAGAAATTGTGTAGGCCTAATGTTTTGTACTGCAACAGTATATAGAAGCCATCTTAACATAAACATAACAAATAAGTGAGTAAATAAATTAATATATTTCATACATCAGAATCAGAAAAATGTGACATATTAATGAGAAAATGTAATTGAGTTAAAATGAATGTACATACAGAGTTTGAGTAACATGTAACTGAGGTACAAGCGTGTTAGTCTGCATAATGAGAGGTTTTAACTGACATGCAGTGGTTGAATGTGTGTAGTGCTTTACAAGACTAAAATCTACTTGGAGCATGTAGAAAATATACTAACATCAATTACATAAATCAGGTTAAGTTGAACATCATAATGCTATATATACGAGGTATGTCCAGAAAGTAAGTTCTGTTTGGTAATAAAATTAAATTGTGTACAGATACAGAAAAATTAAGTTAATTGGGAGTCGATTAATAACACAAAACAACACTCACTTTGTGTTATTAATCGACTCCCAATTAACTTAATTTATACAACAACACTGTTTTCAACACTTCCATGAAAGGATTTACAGAAAAATTATTTATTGCACAAAATTCTAAAACTCTTAAACTACTTTTCCACATAACTGCCGAAATGTTGCAGGCATTTATCATAGCGAGGCACAAGTTTTTGTATACCTTCTTAATAGAAGTTTGCCGCCCTGTGTCTTCAACCAGTTGGAAACATTTTCTTTCAGCTCTTCGTCATTGTTGAAGTGTTGAGCCAAGGAAAGATTTGAGATGCAAAAACAGATGAAAGTCACTAGGAGTGAGGTCAGGGCTGTACGGAGGGGGGGGGGGGTGGTCAAACATGTCCCAGCCAAATCCCTGTAGGATGTTTTTTGTTGCATTTGCAGTGTGTGGTCGTGCGTTGTCGTGAAGAAACACAACACCTTTTGACAGTATTCCTTGGCGCTTATTCTGTATTGCGCGGCGTAATTTCCTAAGTGTCTCACAATAAACATCTGCTTTCAAAAGCGGTGGGATTTTCAATCAACACCGACATTGTAAACAATCACAACATGGCTGACAGCGATCTCACAATGGCACACGTTTCTTCTCCTTGATACAGAGCATCTACCGTGCATGTGCGGAACTGTGATCGCAGCGCTGCAGCGGAGATAAATTGAAACAGAACTTACTTTCTGGACGCCCCTTGTAAAATAAAATGAAGGATAAAAGTGTCTTAGTAACAAAATAAATGAATATATGTAATCTTAAAAAAGTATTTTAAAATGGATATCTTGTGAAGTTATTAAGAAGTTGAATATTGAATTTGCTGAAAAACTGTATAATGAGTAGAGTAAGGAACAGCTGTGTTAAATGTATAAATCTTTTATGTAATTTCAAGTGCTATCTATTTTAGAATGCTTATTTTTGTTTTCTTAGGTGAGTTGACATCCTGCCCAGGAAGTTCACCTGCATGAAGCATCTCAGTTCTCAACAAACAAACTAGATGCGCAGGCTAGATGGCAGCTTTTCATAATAAATACAACTTGTTTAGAACATTAGAGCAGTTTTCATTACTAAGGGGGAGATGAAATCTCAACTCATTCAGAGGAATTTGCTCTAACTTAAATCCCCCCTACTCATGACAATTTAAATAATTTGGTTGGCAAATAAGTACAAAAATTAAGCTGAGCTGGCTTTTTGTTGTGCTTTCTAAAATACAAATTTAAAACCAAGCTTTGTTCTCCGAATCTGGAAAGGCGTGGGGCCTGTTATAGGAGAGATCCATCAAATGTATCTCCATTAGATTTCATTTTCCACTACACCATGATGGCTCATCCCTTGTATTCTTGAAACCATAGTAAAACCTTGTAAACAAATGTTTTACCCAGTGCTATTGCTCGAGCAGAATTAGGAAGAATTTGTAGCAGTATTTTGGAAAAAGTTGTAGTGGGAATACTTGTGCATCAGTTAAATATCACAGTAAAATTCCATGATTATGCTCTCTTTTATAATGCTTTATCTGTAAAGTCTGTGGATGTTGCATATCATTGCTGTATAATTTTACTTAATATAGCACTTCCAAATTCTGCTATTAATGCAGTTTTTTAGTTAAAAAATCAATAAAAATGTGTGTTATATATAGGTATATACATAAAAGTTTGCAAAATTGCAAAGTTTTAAAAGTATTGTCAGAAAATAATGTGACTTTGTGGGTTCATGAAACCAAAAGTACAGGTTACAACACCAAAAATTGCTCTTTATTTATGAAGAAACACACTTTTATCAACCTTTACAGTCCAGAATTACGTCATACACAATACAACTTGCAAGGTCATTGACCACAAACACAGCTGTTCACGCACGTGAGTTCTATTACCGACTGACTCCTTTGGTGGTCAGGCTCCCTTTTTTATAGATTACTCGCATTCTGGAATGTTCAACAATCGAGACGGCGAGAACAAAGACGAACTCTCGAGAAATCCATCTCTTTCCCCCCACCGTTTCAACGAGCTTTTATCTACCACTGCACTGTCCGTCTCTTTGAATGCTCGGTCGCACCGCCTCTTAGCAATAATGTGCTCACGACAATAATTTGTGTGACTACTGAGCAGTCATTGTAGCTTGAGTGTTTTGCCTAGAAAAGCTTTTCGGACCACACCAAAGCTTTTCAGTACCTATTCGTGAAAGGAATTTACACTGTCAAAGGCTTGCTTACGGTGTCTTTCCTGTCTTTCTTTCAATTTTATGCAATGTATAGTAAGTTATAGTACAGTCACAAAATGGCAAAGCGTAAATGTTTCTCTGTAAGCAACAAATTACAAATTGTGCAGAAGTATGATGCAAATTCACCCTAAATGAAAAGGATTTTCTAGATAACTAGCAATTCCCTCACCTTGTTTACGAACTGGGCAATGACTTTTCTGCTTCCAGTGGCTTCCTTGGTTTTAAACACATATAAGACAGTTTGTTTTAAATTTAGTATTACTGACAGAGGAAACAATGAAAGTATTCCTGAAGTAAAATTAAATAATAAATTAATTTCATACAAAAGTGAAACAAACTTTTTAGGCTTGAATATATTTTGCATATGCAGAAAGTCTAATGAGGTATGGCATTATATTTTGGGGGTAGTAAGTAGTAGTAGTAGTAGTAGTAGTTTTATTCATCCGTTAAGTCAATACAATGACATTGGATACGTCAATACAAATATTTAGAACAATACAAATAATATAAGTATAAAAATAAAAAAAATAAAGACAGTCACTTGGTTTTTAAAGTACAAAAAAGGATTGTTAGATGCCTAATGTCAGGAAAAAAATATGACTCCTGCAGGAACTTCTTTAAGCAATTGCAAATCTTGACTCTGCCCAGTCTGTATATATACTGTTTGCTAAGTTATACAAAACAAAACCTTGAAAATTTCACCACAAATAATCAAATACATCATCATAACACCAGAGGTAAAACAGATTTAAGAACAATAACATATAGAACTACACTTTATACCAAAGGAGTTAGATATTCAGCAGTCACTCTGTATAATAAACTACCGGCCAATCTGAAAAAACATAAAATCCATGCGGTGTTTCAAGCTATCATTGAAAGAAATTTTATTAAGCAATTCATATTATGATATAAGTGAGTTTCTAGATACACTGTAGCTGGCCATATAATTTTATATATTTGTGATGTATTTTAAATGCTGTGTAGCTGTAGAGCCATGCAACTATATATATTTATGAGTTCATGCTTAGATCTTATTAATTACACTTGATGCAACTTATTTTTTATACTCATATTATTTGTATTCTAAATATTTGTATTGACGTATCCAATGTCATTGTATTGACTTAACGGATGAATAAAACTACTACTACTACTACTACTACTATATACAGGATAACTTAAAATGGTAAACTCATACAAACCATCTACTAACCAAATTAAGCACGAATATATATGCTCTAAGAATATTAAGTCAAAATGTCAGCCTTCGTGTACTTTTAATGTCCTATTATGCACATATACATTCTATAATTAAATATGGAATAATATTTTGGGGAAATTCACCAGAAGCCAAAGATGTATTTATTAAACAAAAACAAGCCATTGGAATTATATGCAACGAAAGAATGCTATGTTCATGTAAGCCACTGTTCAAAAAGTTTTGCATACTTCCTTTGGCATGTGTTTATATACTGGAGACAGCTTTATTTGTAAAATGAAATAGATTTAACTTTCAAAACAACCGAAGTGCTCATATGCATTACACGAGGCTTATTAAGGATATACACATAACCTCAATCAGAACGGAGTGCTGCATTCCTGTACAATAGTTTATAATTCCCTTCCTAATGACATCAAAAGCATAGATAACTACGTGTTTAAAACTAGAACAAAGGAACACTGCTTTTACATAATAAAGGAATATCTGCAACCTAAACAAATCCAGATACAAGACATGAATTTACTTAGCTTGTTCATTTCTCTAATTTATAATTGTATCCAATTTGTGTTACATTATAATTGAATGTAGGTTAGGTATATTTGATGTTTAACTTTGTAATATAAAGTGTAAATTTACTGACGTATCCTATATCAAGATACTATGTACAGATTTGATTTTAAAGGATGAATAAATTTGAATTGAATTGAATAGATTCAAGCAAATACATGACATAATGTATCAGCAAATCAGTGGTGAAACAGAATTAGAAATTAGTGACATTGATGGGAATACCTTACATTATGAATACACATTCACATTATGAATACATGGCAGTAAACAATTGAAAAGTTTTTCCATAAGAAATTATCTCTTGTTCATTTTGAAATATACTGTATCCAAATCTTAAGAAATAAAATTGATTATGCTGCATTTCCTATTAAATTGTGTCAAAATTTCTTTTTGATATTGAGTAAATCATATCCATTGTGTAGTGCTGTGCCGATTATAATGCTTTTAGGCCTAGTCTTTTGAAGAGCATAATTACAGGGTTTTACTGTATAATGTAAAATATATGATAAATACCATGCAAAGCTGTACAGTAAGTTGAAGATACCTCCAGAATTATCCAAAGCATAAGGAAAATGTGACTGACAGAGATACTTGAATGAGAATGAGTGACAAAGATATGTCCCATTCTATCATGGATACAAGGATACACGTTTCCATGTAACACAAATGTGATCACCCAATCACAATAGCAGAAATAATGTGTCAGGATTGCACCCTATGCACTAGTTGTCTTCTCTGATTTTAACAGCTGTTGTTTGCCAATCCAAATGATATGGAGTTCAGTTCTTGAAGCAGTGTGATTGCCAGAGTAATCTTACTACTAAAAATTCTATTAGCAGTGTTCTGATGGATTCCTATTATGGCCCCATCTCTCTTTCCTAGTACCGAGAATAAGTGTATTCAAAATTTGACAGATTGCCTGTCATGACTGGGCAGCAAAACTTGGGACATGTTAGGTTTAACTATACCACGTATTGTCAGTGTCAGTGCAGAGTCAAAACAAACCAATATGAGTGTGATGCAACATTTGATGTCCACTCTGTGCTTTCAAACATTTCAAAAATGGTCATGGCGCACTTATTTTGGTGGAATATTTCATTCTTCCAGATAAATAGATATGTATATATAATTAATTGATGAATAATAAATATATACTTCTTGCATTTAAAACTATGTATGTGTATTTCAAATAAAAATGCTTCTATTTTATGTGAAAGATATACAACTCAATTATATCTATAGTGCTTGTAATAGAATACTAGATGATAATTGTGAAATTCAGTATTTATTGGACTATGTTTTTTATCCATTTCTTCTTCATGTTTATATGTTTGCCGAATTAGCTGTACAGTGCCTGCACTACAATATATTGTCACCGAGGCATTGTTGTGCAGCTACCACAAGCCACAGCCGTCACATGGGTGCAGAGTCGATCTCTTGCGACGCAGCAAGACAGACGGGACTATCCAGACATCTCTATCTCTGTCTCTTTCTCTCGGCAAGCGTCCAGCTCTGCATCCACATGCCGGCTGCGGCTTGCGGCAGCTGCACAACAATGCCTTTTTGACAATATTTTCTAAACATCTCAAAAGTAAATTCCTTTCAATTTTCACTTAAACTGCATCTTTGGAAGATGTGCTTGAGGTCACATGATGTGATGGAGGCCAAGAGTAAATACTTGGTACATTCATGTACTTTGTTATTCTCAAGTTAACTTTAATATATCCTTGATTATACACAATTTGGCATATCCATGACTTTTATGTAGAGCTACAATGGGGAAGGACCCACTCCTGTACTGTAAACAACACTAGTGTGATTATCTGGGCTTGTGGCCTGTGGTCCAGTGGAAGCTCTCCTTTCAAACATCTTGTCTGAAACTTTGTCAAACGTTTTCAGTGGCATGTAGGTCTCATTGAGAACTGATACAGTGCCTTTGAGTATCAATTGTTGCCGAGATCTACAAGAAAAGACGAGCCATGTCACTGAATATGTTCGATGCAGCTTCGGACGAAACATCTGGAATGGAGAATTTCCATTGGAATGTGGCCCACAAGCCTGGATAATCATTTCCTATGTAATGACACTGCTGGAAAGGCCCATTTAGTTTAACACAACTCATCTCTCTCCCATTGGTGTTCAAGTTTTGCTGCTTGGTCATAACATTTTTGACTTTCAAGTCTTAATCTTTACATTTGTTCTCGTTTTGTTATGCTTTCAGAGATATGTAGCTGCAAGATAATGAGTTGTATTCAGTCTTCTCTAACAAGGCTAACGTCATGTTAATTGGTTTATCTTGTTTTAAAGATGGAGAGTGCAATCCATCAGAAGCTAGAGAATTAACACACCTGTTAACAAATTATAATAAATATTATCAGCAAAAAATTGACGAAGCAAAAAATTGATTTACAAAACTATAATCCTGTTGAAAAATACATTATAAAAGATAAGTGAAACTAATATTTATTATATTTTGTTAATTTATATTACTTTACTTTCAGTAGCTTCAGTTTAACATAAATGTGCTTGGATCTATGATGTATTATTTGGTAGGGCTGCCCATAGTGTAAATGAAGGCACAGTGAAGTTATATAAAAATATTGAAATAATTAACATAATATAAATTCATTTATTCAATTTTGAATTGAATATTACATTTGTTTAGTCTGTTATTTATAATTTTTTGTCATAAATATTTTTTGGCCATGCCGTGATCAAGTGGTTAGACTGTCCATCTCTCACCAAGGTGGCCTGGGTTCGATCCTAGTCAATTGCAAAGTGAGATCTATGGTGGACAACTTGGTGCCGGGGCAGGTTTTATCCAGAATCTCTGGTTTCCCCTGCCATTATTCCAACAATTGCTCCATTATCTCCTTTCCTATCATTCATCTCGCCCTCATGTATATCATCCACTTCCTTCAGCTTCACACCAGGCATTGGGCTGATCATCCATCCTGGTTCTCTATCAGATCCGAAGCTTCGGTTCCTCATACCCAACTTTAAGGGATAGAGGAACAAGAATCCCGTAACACTGCAATAAGTGGTGTACTAGAGATAAGTAAAGAAGAAATGTGATTTTTTTTATCATGTACTTGTATTACACCTATCGTGGAGTAACTCACTATGTTAGTGAAACAGAGCTACCCTCTAGCAGGAGGCCTTTGACCTTCAAGGGACACATTAGGCTATCATTATTATTTGTATCACAGTGGCTGCAATAGTACCCATTAAACCTCTTTGTGAAGCTAAATCGTTAAAGTTGAGCTGTCTCAGTAAAATGGGGAGGATAAGTGGTTTTTGGGGGGGCATGCACGATACTCTTTGGAGAAAACGGACACCCCTGCCACCGGGACATAGTTGCACATTTGATGTACTCTCTTAAACCAATAGAAGATGTGTTTTTAATGGTTAGAAATAGTTAAGGAATACCACATTAGAATATAGACTCTTAAGTTGTCTGGTGGTTAGCAAGTTTAAGGTCCTTCCCGGCTGCAAGTGGTTGTTATGCCCTACCTCTGTACGGTTTGGAAATATGATAGAGAGTCTGAATTTAAAAACCAACCAATGAAAAACAGCAGTAATCATGTGAATATCACTGGCAATGAGCAATTCTTCTAAACAAATAAGCCACTGACATGACCTAGGATATTAAAAATGGAACAAATAAACACATTAAAATATCACATTTTGTTGTTGAATTAAATTTCTTCTAAGCCAGCAATATTTTATGCAAATTTGTAATTATAAGGAAAAATTTAAAAAGTTGTGATAACATGGAGAAATATGTAGTGATAGAAGTTATGGACGACAGTGGCAGTACATGTGAATTTCAGATAAAATTTAAGCATTCAGCTAGAAACATATTTTTTTATAGACTTTTCTTTTTCTTCTAATGTGTTGGCTTTTCAAAATGTTGGGATACTGTTAAAGTGTTGCGCATTTGATGAAAATGTATAAAACAAAATGCAATTGAGATTGACAGAACAGTTCATGAATAACTAATGAAATTTGAGATTGGAAGACAGGAAATAAACTCTGCACTCACGTACGACCTGCAACCGAGTAAGTCAAATAATGATGTCATCAATTCGTATTGTGAGAGAGACTGAATAAATTGAATCAATAAACAGTCAGTCTTTTTGAGGTGCTACTCTCAACTTTGAGTTTTGTTTAATTTCTTCAATCGTTTATTTATGTATAAGTAAGCTCTTAGAATTACAAAATACTGTCTTACAATTAAGAATTGAATTGAATTGAAGAATCCTCTTTTCTTAATACAGTAATTAAATTTTCCAAAAACTTGATCACAATCTGCTAAATGACTCGACTGTGATTATTTCTGTAGCCTTTATCAAAACATTGCATTTTTGTTAGAATCCTGTACTCAATCTAGAAGAAAAGATGTGCATGACAGTTCATAAAAAACTATACAAATTTTCTTATTTGAATAATGAAAAACAAAAGAGATTTTTCTGATTTTGACCCAACTATTACAGATTTAGAATATTTCTGATACCTCTTGCTCTGTGCATGTCAAACTTTTTAGACTTTTATGAATCTAAGGGAATGACCATTAACAGTTTTGTGACTTATGTAATTTAGAAATTTTAGTTAAATAATTTTTCTAGATATTTGTATGTGATTATTGTAAGCATGTTCAAGTTAAGCTTTAATAACAATGTTGAAACAGATTGTTTTAACCATTATTCTTACTTCCCTTCCCTGGCAGGAATGCTTTTTATGTTGTGAAAGTTAACATTGTCATATATTGTGAGATGATTATGAATGGAGAGAAAATACATATTCGATTTACCTTAATGTAAACAGATTGTAAACTAAATAAATGTGAGCAAATTGAGGTTAATTTGCAACATCCTAACTCAAATAAAATAAAGCCTTTGAATTTTTATTTAATTTTTAAGTTTTTTGTTAATTCTGTTAAGCATATCTTTTATGTTTAGTAATTTAGATTGTATAATTTTCTACATAAAGACTATCGTTGTTTATTACTTGCCTTATTTTTATGTTTGATTAATTTTGTATATGTTTATTATAATGAATGTTAATCTCTAAATAAAATAGTTCTCAAATGTAAACTTTGACATGGTAATGCAAAAACTGTTCAAACAAATCTGTGTAGACTTTCTGTTATAGATTAATGCCATATTTTGTGAAACAAGTAGCTGCTTTCATTGAGCAAGAAATCTAAAGGATACTAATGCATCAATTCAGAGAAAAATAAATTCGTATAATAAGGAACATTTATAAAAAAATTTGATTTTGGCAAAAATGGTTGTAAAGATATATGACTATAATTTTAAAATATTTTCCTAAAAAATGAAATGTATATCTTAAATATTTTGGGATTACTTTTTTTATGCTATATTACCTTTGTATAACTGGTTTAACTGTAAGAGGGAGAATTTTACTACACAACTAATGTAGATCTTGTTTAAACATACACAATTTGTCACTTATCTCAATTTTCCACTAATACTTTTCTTAAATTGGAAGTTAATATTTTTTTTATCTCTTGGCCACTCAAGGAGAAGGGTATTTCAAAGTCATTACCAGCTTTAAAATATTTTACTGTCGCTTAAAACATGTATTTACATCAGAGGTGCCATCAAGTGTAGCTGAGGGTGACTCCCCTCCTTTTTCCCTTCTTTTTCACATACAGGCGCTGGGGTGCAGGGGAACACCTGGTTGACATTGGCTGTTCCATTAAGTCTACACTCCTTTATGTTTTGACATCGACAAATGAATAGCTAATAAGAATAAGAACTCCACTTAAATTATGAACTAATAATTATTAACATGTAGCTATTTCACAATGGTATTCCATACACATGCATATAAAAATATGAATAGTTTAACAACCCGCCACTCAAACTTCCGCACGCTCTTCCTCACTCCAATATCTATTACATCACCTGCGAAGGTCAACTAGGAGGGGGGAAAAGGTAACCACCCTATTTCTCCTCAATGACACAACTGATTTACATATTTCTTTTGCACCTAAAATAGAATTAAAAATAAAATAATTTCTGCAATAATTTATCTTGAATAACATGAAGTAGAAAGAGGAATAAGTGTGACTAGGAGTAGTTTGTACAGGAGTAGAGAGCTACACATTAGGTTTTAAAAAAAAAGTGCTTGTGCACTTGCAAATTTAGTATTTTGAAAGGAAATTACAAAAGAGAAAACATTTTCGATCATTAATATGGTGTAATGTCATCAACGGAAGGGTTCACCCCCCCTTTCCCCACTGCAATAGCATAGATGGTAGTCTGCTATATGATTAAGAGGTTCCGAGTTTGAATCATGGTCAGATTAAGTTATCTGTATAAAGTTTTAAACATTTGGTTGCTATGGGAACAAATCCCTCCGTCTCTACTTGATGAGGATGTTTGAGGTCTGGAAGGGAATCGGAGATGTATCACTAGCAGTGATCTTCAAGTGTTACACTGTAAATGGAAATACCTTATTAAATAATTGGAATTTCATTTGTTACAGCAGTTGTGTAAATTGTGGAGAAAATTGTTAAATTAAACTTTCCATAGCAAACAAACCTTTTGTATGAAGTAAATAAAATTGATCATGTAACTAAATCAGAAAATAATTAAAATATATTGCCATTTAAAATGTTGGTGAACATTACATCTGGTACAGTAATGCCCTTCCTTAAAATTATCTTTCAAAAGATTAAATTTTACATGTCTGAGCATTTTTAAAGTCTTATTTATTTTATTTGTATTCTTCATTTCATTATTTGCAAATTATGACAAATTCTCCATAAATAACCTTGCATAATATCAAATTTAGCCTCAAAATTAAGGATAGGCAGGAGACTGCCAAAGGATAAATAATATTGCTGTAGTCTGGAAAGATACACCAGGATAGGAAAAAGAATGATTCTTCAAAACAATTTTTTATTGAGTTGAGGTTTCTTTTGTTTGTCTTTAACAATAATTTAATGTTAAAAACTTCAGCATAGTTTTATTTTAACTTCATTTTTAGAGTAGGCATATCTTAAAAGGTTTATTTTAAAGCCTTATTTACTTGATTATACATTTTGTTATGTTTTTATGATGTGAGAAAGTGTTTTATCCAAGTGATACAATAAAATGTTCCCTTTCACTGACTGATGTTCTAAAAGCATTCCTGCAGAATGTGATGTGCTGAAAACAACTTCCATTTCTGTCTCCTTAATGAATGCTGCATCAACTTCCTGATCTGTAGAAACTTCCATACCTGGAACCTGTCTTGCCTTCTCTGTCTTTCTTCCTGCATTACGTATGTAACAAAAACCTCTTCAAATTTAATAGCAGGTTTTTTCACTATGGCTGTTGTGGACATCACTAAAGGTAAGAAATTTGTTTTCTTTATTGCTTTATTTTGAATGTTAGAATTTAACTCATATAGGCGTAGCTCTTTAAGTTTATATGCGTGTGCTACAAGAAATATACATAATACTTTTTGTACTTAATTTTATTCATTTAAAATGTTCTGAAAACATAATTTACAAAGGATTATCATTCACCAATGATTTTAATAAAAATGATTAAGAGATAAGCTCACAAACTAATATTTCTGCTGCTCAACTTGGGTAGAGGAACTGCTGCAATAACCCAAAATTGCATTATACAAATAAAAATATTTAGTAACTATCTAAATTATTATTATTATATTATTTGTATAATATTTATTACCCACTGTACCTAGCTTCATTTTCTGTGTAACCAAAATTGCATATTTGCTTTCTATTAGAAATGGTTTTTTTAGTTCTGAATTGAAAAAAAAAAAAAAAAAGCAATTTCATAAAAAGATCTGCATGTGTGTGAGAGGACAAACGACAGTTAAATACCAAACTTAGGGTTGAAGTTTAGCACCTTTCAGAAGTGACAATTTCCCAACCCAAATTATCGTTTACATGGAATATTTTCAAAGATTATATGTGTTTGGAGGAATTTAGTAACAGTGATGTTAAAATTAATCGCAAAAACTAATTGTAGATGGTTTATTGATACTCGTCACTTTTTTATATTATTGAGAGACTATTTTTTGAGTTTGATTTATAAGTCACTATGTTTACACTCAACTTCACTTACTATGTTGTATAATTGAAACGTTTTCAAAATCATTCAATCTCATCCTCAGCTGTTTGGTGACTAAATGAACCTTCTTCTTCCTCCACTACTATGGTGCTCCGATCCCTCTGCCATCTGGTGTTAGGGGCACTAAGTTTTAATACTTATTTAATGCTGGAATTTCAAAATTTATAACTTTATCCCGGTTTTTGGTTATGAATATTTTTTCCCAAATATCCAATTCTATAGGTGTACTTAAATATTTTAACAGTTTTATGTTATGGCCAATGTTGTGGTTTTCTGTCCAAAAATGGTGTGACACTGCAGATTTTTCTGTTTGTTTCAACTTTATGTTCCTCTGGTGTTCTTTTTGCCTGGTTAACTAGTTTCTCTTAGTTTTTCCTATGTAGCTTTTTTCACAGGTTTCACAATTAATCTGATAAATTCCTGATTTCAAATTGTTGGGGATTGAATTTTTTAGTGATTTATTTAGCAGGTTCTTCAGACTGAATTTGTTTTGGGGTGCTAGTTTTAAGTTTAGTCTTTTGAAGATTCGTTCAATTTTTCTAAAAGCCCATGGATGGTAGGTGAATTTTCTATATTGCCAGTTTATGTTTTTAAGCGGTGTGAGAGTGGTATTTTTTTTTATATTATCTTGAGTTTTTCCTTTCTTTTCATCATGTTCCTTATGATGGCTGGGTTGAATCCATTTAATACTGCTATGTCTTTTATGTGTTGTTGTTCTATCAAAAATTCCTCCTTACTCAGTGGGATGTTGTACAGCCGGTGAATTAGACTTCTAAAGGCAGCTAGTTGATGTGAAACTGGGTTGTATTCCTTTTTCTTAATGTAATTATCTATGTGTGTGGTCTTCCTGTATATTCCAAAATCTACACCATGATTATTTCTAGTTATCTTGAGGTCCAAAAAGGGTAGGGTGTTGTCTCTTTCTACTTCCATTGTAAACTGGATGTGATTATCTTGCAGGTTTAGTAATTTTAGGAAATCTTCTTTAAGTTTTTCCAGAATGATAGTAAAGACATCATCAACATATCTCCGCCAAAATTTGTAAATCTGTGGGAAGGCCTTTACTATGTGTGTTTCAAAATAGCTCATGTATAGGTCTGCTAAGATAGGCGAAAGTGGGCTCCCCATAGCTAATCCTTTTGATTGTCTGTAGAATTTTTGGTTAAACATGAAGTAATTATCCCTTGAGCATACATCTGTAAGCTTGATAATGTCATCTATTTCTGTGGGGTCCGTTGTAGTCTGAGTTAGCCTTTTTTGAGGAGTGTAGGTATTTTTTCTACTGCAATGCTAGTAAAAAGTGCCTTAACGTCAAAAGAAACTAGTATGTGATTTTCTAGGATGTTGTACTTCTGTAGGTGATTTATCAATTCTGAATGATCTTGAAAACGTTTCAATTAAACAACATAGCAAGTGAAGTTGAGTGTAAACATAGTGTCACCCGAACATCGGAATTCCTGATAGAATCAGTGGCAGGTAAGGCCAGATGGGAAGCATACAGGCCACGCCTACCCATTTATCTCGTGTCACTGAGGGGATGATTAGAAGAGCGGCACGAGCCCTGTACCGTCTCTTTTCTCTCCCCTGACGTCTCCTTCAGGATGGTTCACTGAACCGTGAGACTTCCAGAAACAGTGATCTTCCTATAAAAACGGGCTGCAGTTGGCGAGTCAGGCAGTTCTTGGCGAGCAGCTGTGAGGAGCACCGTACTAGTGAATGGACTGGAAGACTGTGTACGTGTATCAGAGGAGTTGTATGTAATTGTGAGTGTATAGTGGACCTGTGACAGACGAACTGGCGAATTGTAATTGTGTGAGCTACGTGATTCTGTGTAATCGGCAAGTGTTACAACTATAATTCGGTGGAAATAAAGAACATTTTGAGTTTGTGCAATTGGCCCTTTAATTTTACGAACCCACAAAGTCACAATAGTGACTCATAAATCAAACTCAAAAATGAAGAATACTTCACTGTTAATAATGCTTCTGCTTATAGTATTTATTGAGAGACTAGTTACAAAGGCAATCGTCTCCATTTTCAGTCTCTTTCCAACTGGCCTTTGAAACTAGTCTCTCAATAATATAAAAAAGTAAGTGACGAGTATCAATAAACCAACTAAAGCTTTTGCAATTTCCAAAGATGTTTATTTCATCAAAAATGACTTATAAGTTGATCTAAGATATCTTCATGAAAAATAGAATGTATATCTTGAGTAGCCTTAGAAGTTCTATTTATTCTGAATTACGTCTGTATAACTGATAAACTGTAAGAGATAGACAAGATATTACTACACAACAAAAGTATATCTTTTATTAAAGCACAAAATTTATGGCACTGTTTTTCTTTGAATTTTGAGGAGCTAACCATTTCTGAGAAATCTCATATTATTGGTTTGGATTTTAAAATATACAGTAAAACCTTGTTAACCCAGACCAGTTGAAAAACAAAAATGGTGTAAATGAAGATTTGTTTTATAGGCGATTCATTGCTATTCTTGGTAGATAGATTACTCTGTTTCTCTTGCCAGGGGGACATTTCACTGCATTCGCCGCACTAGCTTTGCAGCAGGTTGGAAGAGAAACTTTGATAAAGTGATGGAAAAAGTTTTGGCCAGGTGTGTGTGACTTGCCAGAAAACAAGACTGAACAAGAAAAAATAAAGAGTGGAAGAGGATTTTATAGACATTTTTTAAAAATATCAATAGCTGTTCCGATGTTGATAAACAAGACATTGACAATGACGGAGGTTATAAACCAATTACAGGGGAAGTCAATTATCATATCATATGCCATGTTATTAAAAATGAAAATGAAGAGTATTCTGATTGAGACTATTGATGAACCAGCTATGGATATGACCCACACACAAGCAGTTACAAACATAGAGAAATTGATGATTTATTTCGAGTCAAGACAAATGAACTTCTAATGTTAAAGCGAATGTGAGATCGTGTTGCTCGTAAGTGATACACTAAACTGAGACAGCAGAAGCTCGCTGCTGTTATGACCCACGCACAAGCAGTAACAAACTTTGAAAAATTGATGCTTTATTTCGAGAGTCAAGACAAATGAACTTCTAATGTTAAAGTGGATGTGAGATTGCGCTGCTCATAAGTGATACACTAAACTAAGACAGCAGAAGCTCACTGCTGTTATGACCCACACAAAGCAGTAACAAACATAGAGAAATTGATTTATTTCGAGAGTCAAACAGATGTGAAATCACTCTGCTCATAAGTGATACACTAAACTGAGACAGCAGAAGCTCACCGCTGTTATGACCCACACACAAGCAGTAATAAACATAGAGAAATTGATGATTTATTTCGAGTCAAGACAAATGAACTTCTAATGTTAAAGCTGATGTGAGATTGCACTGCTCGTAAACAATACACTAAATTGAAACAGCAGAAGCTCGCTGCTGTTATGATCCACACACAAGCAGTAACAAACATAGAGAAATTGATGTTTTATTTCGAGAGTCAAGACAAATGAACTTCTAATGTTAAAGCGGTTGGGAGATTGCGCTGCTCGTATGTGATACACTAAACTGAGACAGCAGAAGCTCACTGCTGTTATGACCCACACACAAGCAGTAACAAACAGAGAAATTGATGCTATATTTTGAGAGTCAAGCCAAAGGAACTTCTAATGATAAAGTGGATGTAAGATCACGCTGCTCACTAAACTGAGACAGCAGAAGCTCACTGCCTTGTTTACTACCAACTAGTTTGTAGTATGGTACAAATACATAAGCTTTTACAGTACATACAGTATATGTGTTTTTAGGTGAAAGTGTGTCGATTGTCATTTCTAAGCAACATTAAAAATATTTCGGTGATGTACATGGTTTTTTATTTTTTCGTCATTCCCTCGATAACCTGGATTTTCATTAACTTGGATTGGCCCTGGACCCAGTTGATCAGGGTAAACGAGGTTCTAATGCACTTAGGGATGAAAATTGCCAAGTTGTGCTAAACTCACTTTATCACTTTTATGAATGCATAGAACCAATAACTGTTTATTTAGCCTGTGTTTCACACACCAACTGTTGCTGGTCATTGCTTCTTGACACTCACTGATACTGTAGCTGCTTGTCGTCTCTGACCTCATCATTCTATTACCCCAACTCTTGTAGAATTGACTCTAGAAATATTGACAATAAAAGGATCTGGATTTGCTAAAGGGAACATCCTCGGCACATACCCAGCATAGTTAAAAAACCATGAATTTTCCATCTTGCGGCCTCAGAAGCAGTTGTCCTTGTATAACTTATTATTGTGCTTTTCAGTTCAGCTCATAACAAAAGCACTGGGATGGAGTGACCTAAGCTTAATTCCCTCTGTGATAGATATTTGCTCTCGATGTGACAATGTGATATTGTTTTTTTTTTTTTTTTTTTTTTTTTTTTTTTTTTTTTTTTTTTACTGTCTTACACATCCCCTAGTTATCGTTCTGGAAATGGATTATTCCATACAGAAACCAGAGGGTCTTAAGCTTGAGTGGCAGAACAGATGTAGTCTTAATCGTTAAAACCTCTTCTCCAGTTGCGTGGTCTTTGCTTCGCTGGTTGGTGCTTGGGGCAGCATCCTCTGCAGAGTAAGATGCTTTTACACACACACACACACGCGCGCACGCACACACACACACACACACACATACACTTTTAACATCCTTTAGCAAACGTTATATTGGACAATGAATGAAATGGATAAGCCCAAGTTCCATAGAGCATAGTTTTCATACTTCATCTTTCAGGATAAGGGAAAACTCTGGAAGAAATCTTTATCCAGAAAACTCACCCTGAAGAAGATTCAAACTTGGGACCTCTTGAATGCTAGGCAAACAAGTTACCAGTGAGACTACAGCAGGAGGATGCATGCCATTCCGTGCGAACCCTACCGTCTTCATTTGCTACCTGGAGGTGTTGACAGGCCAACTTGTGTACTTTGTGAAGTTTCATAACCGTTGGATCTCGTGATGTGCTTCTGCAACCACCTTGCTTTTGTTGGTCCCAGCCTTAGCCTTTGCCATGGTTACCCTCAACTCTTAGAAGATCATTGGGGTTCGCGTTACCTCATCTTGTCCAATTTGGAAGACCCTCCTGCTGATGTCGACCTGTCCAAATATATATTCTGAGCCATACACTCCTATGCCGTCACTATTTGATAGGGCCTCGCCTCTCATTTTGACTCTACGGTTACTGCTGTACCCGGTTCACCAGTACCAGGCACAATGTTCCATGGATCCTGCCTTTAGCAATGAGGTTGTCAGCCTCTCTTCTATCAAGGGCATGCTGTATCATTAGAAGCTAGATCTCCAGCATGTCACACCATACACTATTCATTTCCTCCTGGTCATTGATTTGGCTGTTGACAGACCTTCACAAAGTTAGTGTTTGACCACATATGCATCATCTACCATGAGAGTCTCTTATCAGATGACCTGGGTGGCTGTACACAATGTCCTTGGGCTGATCTGTTCTCGACATAGTGCCAATACTCCTAATGTTCAAGATGGAGGCAGCCATCACCTTGAATGCTAACTGCTACCATATTGGCCAAGGTCTACCTCCTTTCTGCCAAGTCCTTTACATCCTTTTTCATACAAGGTAATTATTTGTCAATTTTGATTGCTATTCATTCTAACCAATAATCTTTTTGAGCGTTTTCTCCATTGAAACTTTACCATTGAATTCCTCGTTGAATGCTTCTAGAGCCATTCAATCAGGCAGTTAGTAAGTCCATCTGTAAGTATCAAGAAATTGGTATGTACAACAGATGCTTAAGTAAACAGCACTACAAAAATTTCTACAGATGAGTTGTGTTTGCTCTAAGCATTAACAGTGAAGTTAAGTGCAATTAGCTACTAACAGTTTAACTTGCACAACTTGGTGTTGTCATTTTTTCACAATACTAAACTTTGTATATATTAGTTCAACTTCATTCAACAATGGCACAAGAAGGTCTCTTCGCAACTCTTTTCAAGAAAGATTAATATTTCTGATCTTCTCAAAAGTGGCTCTAATCATTTGGATCAAAAATCCTCTCAGTTTAACACATTTGCATGACAAATAAAATGTAAATCCTAAATTCCCTGCAAATAGCTTGTGAAGTTCTTGTCATTTAGAATTAATTTTAAATTACGTACAGATGGACAAGAACTTACTTTGTGTATAATATAGAGCTTTATAAAATACAGTTTGTTTAAAATTACATTGTTTATGACTACAATCATTTCTGAGTCACTCATTGTGATTGACCGAAATTCATTTTAGAAATACTGTTTTTAGTTCTTTTTCTTGATGTCATGGGAAAACATACACCATTTTAAGTATTTGACATTTTTACAGGCATCCCTCTTGTATCTAGAACGAAATCTGTAATGAAACTTTTTCTGCATTTTGAGTCACCCAAATAGAATAGAAGGTATATAAAAATAGCAGCTATTAAAAGTCATGTTAATGTAACTTAGTTTAGTTCAGTTATCTCAGTCGAGTGATTTTGTTCAAAATATGCAGAAATAACCAACACAAATGATGGTTAAGACTTCATTTCGTCTATTAAAACAGAACCCACTAAATTATTGATTCTCTGCTACATGCTTACATAAGTAGAAAAATCACTGTATTCTACTCAGAAAAATATGTTTGAAGATCCTATGAATCCAAATAAAAGCATTTTTAGAAAGAGGTCCATGTGTAGTGTGTGTGTGGGCAGCCTAACTAAAAAACTGAAAGTCTTATAAGTACAACATTTAGTATTTAATTTCAGAATTTTCCAAGAATGTGATGCATATATTTTCGAGAAAATCCAACAACCTGAAAATACTCTATATAGAACATTTCTTGAAATTGTTTATTTTTTCAAAAATTTGATTGAAGTACCATATCCGAGCATCAAAATTTTGTCTAAACACGATACTTCTTCTACTTAGTATAAGTTGATGGTAGAGAAAGTAAATATAGGATTTTTTTAAACAGTGCATGAAGTAGTTATGGCATCTATCTTTATGGATCCAATACTTTATAGAAAAATCTTTCAACAGATTTAATATTTTGGCAGCATGCATCTTGACTTTAATATGCAGGAGGGTTTATTTTGACAGCTGTCATATGTCCGTCAATTTGTGGTAGGATAGAAATAATTATTGCAGCAATAATGACATACTAGCAAAGTCTCTCCTCAAAATTATTACCAACAACAGCATTATAATTCCCATTTATATATGATGCCCACGTAGTACTCAATGCTCCATTTATTACTAGTATTTACCTAGAACGTGTTTTGTTAGGATCTTCCTAACATCCTCAGCTAATGTGAACTATCAAATGTTGGTTTGGTCAACTTGGAGGTGATATCTGTTGTTATCTTGATGAACTTGAAGTTTGGGTACTCTTCAAAGTTGGTGTCGAAATTGAATGGTTTTCTTTAATATTTCTGTATGAATATCTTTTCCCACATGGTTAATGCAGTGGACCCCAAACACTTTTTAATAATTGGATTTCTCGTTCTATATTGTGATTATCATTCCAAAAATGGTATGGTACTGCCAGTTTATCTATTTCTTTGTTCCTGATGTTCCTAAAATGCTCTTTAAGCCTAATCTTCAGATTACTTTTAGTTTTTCCAATGTAAAAGTTGTTACAGGCTTTGCGGTTTATCTGGTTCACACTACTCCTACACATTCAGTAGTCAACATTAGCTGAAGATTTACAATTCCTAATTACAATTAAGTAATTACAATAGGCTTCATTAAATGTAATAACTGCCTTAAAATCTAGTAAAAGCACTATATACAAAGAATATTTCCAGAAACAAAGTCCATTTTAACATCAAAATACATAGGTAAACTTAGATTGAAAAATTTGATGTCATAGATACAATTTGAACCATTGATCTCTCAGTCTCCATCTGTTTGCTCTTAACTGTTGAGCTACTGTGGCCAACATGCTAGCATGACATTAAATTCTCCAACTGACTCGTGCTGGCATGTTGGTCATACAGACTATTATTGACAAGAAAGCTACTCAGTACTTCTGGAAATTGCATAGCCCAGAGTTGTGATGGCTGTCTTAGAAAAATTACTACAGTATTTATTGGTACATCTTTAAAGTGATGTTGCATGTGTAGATAAATTGATAGTATAAGGAATCCCAAGTGTTAAGGCAAATTTGTATGCATCTAAGTTCCTTTTCATATTTTAATTTAATCAATTGCCCAGCAATACTCAAGTTTGGAACCCTTTTCATTTGAAATAGCGAACCTGACCGTTTAATTACAGGATGAAATAAAAGTTCTTTGTAAATGTTTAATGTTAACGTTTTTTTGTTTTTTTGGTTGGGGGTGGGTATTGCTCTTGCGTGAAATTAGCCATAGCATTACGATAGAGTAAATTAAATACGGTATTAAATGTCATAAGAATATTCTTATGAATGCAGGGCCGATACTCAATTCATAATTAAAATGGAACAGAATTACTTGATCTCTATAATGAATTCGTCGCTCATTTATTTCATATTGTGATTTTTGTTTGTTTGTTCAAACTCTAATTGATAGGTGGCGTATTTGTATGAGGTTCAAAGATGGCGTTTTGGAATTCTTAAGGTTGACGTGTAGGATGTTCTCGGGCGTGGAAATGGGTCACACCCTAAATTACAAGTGTTAGAAGTGAAGAAATTAATAGTGAATTTTTCATTGTAACCTTTTAAAAACTAATGGAGAGTATCTAAGCGACTGGGTGGCGGTATCTCGGTGAGTACGGAAACAGTCACAATAGGGGTGTTGGTGTGGGTAATTAATGAAAGCATGGGCCAATTTAACCGCATCCTACGTTCAAAGTTGCTATGGTAGATACAATGAAATTCTTAACAAGGTTTCTATTTAAAGCTTGTTACAATTGCATGTGCTATTAAATGCATAAATTATTTAACAGCATGTAGTGACATGTTTATACTACGCAATGTAAATATAGGCGGTTATAGTTGAGAATTATTTAATACTACTTTTCTTTTTCTTCTTAATATTTTCCTGAATTAAAATGAAAACTAATTGTGCTCTGCTTAAATGCAATGTTTGCTAAAGGTGATTTATGAAAAGGAATTTATCAGCTTCAAAAACTACATAGCTTATCACCAAGATGATTAAGCAAATAACATTGAACTGGGAAGTTATCGAGAGTCACTTAAAAATTAAGGAAATTGCTTTTAATGGCAGCTTAATGTCAGATCATTATAGGAGAGCTATTGGCATTTCTCGAGGACTCGATTTGCTACAAGTCATGTTTCCTTTAGTTTATAATTTGCCTTTTAATAGTCTGGTGCTTAAACCGTATTAGAGTGGTAGTTGTATTTTCTGATATCAGTTTGCAAGTTCACATTCCTGTTTTCTTTTTAGCGTTAGTGCACTAGTTTGCCCTTTATGTCCTCAGGCTTGAGGGTAATATACCTGTGCATAACAAATGCTTAGCATTTGCATAGTATATGTTAGAAGGTATCAAAATCTATCCCACATTTCTTGCACATGAGATCTTCTGTAAGCCCTAATTTGTGTAAATGGCTGTGAAGAGTGTTGAGGCCAATTAGATAGCCAAACCCTTAAGCCAAGTTCTAGTTAAACTCTGAAGAAAGTCTTGGTTAACCACCTAGTCGTGGAATAAATTTTAGTATTTGTCTGGCAACAGCTGTTAGCAAACAGGAATTTTCAAATACTTATAATTTGCTTATTATAATTGATTGTAATGGAACCAATTCTGTTTCATAGAGTGATGGTTTTGTAAAGACTATCCTCGTAGCTCAGCCTGTAGAGTATCTGCCAACTAAACAAGGGATCTCACATTCACCTAGGGTGTGGGAATTTATCTCGGCAAGCCGATATGATCAATTTAGTTAAAGGGGAGGGGTTTGCAGTTTCATTAAACATATGATAATACAGAATGTTAGTTTTGTAGATTGGAGAAAGATGATTGTTGGGAAATCATTCATAATTTGCTTGTTAGTGGACTTCAGCACACACTGCTAGTTACATGACAAAAGGGGAGAAACCTTTACAGTTGTCATTCTTCCCAGCAACAAGGAAGGTCCTATCAGAATTGACAAATATATATTCACAAATTATTTTAATTAAACTTAAAAAAATAAAGAATGGGAGTGTTGCAGTACAGTTTATTTAGAATTAGTGAACATTCAAAGAAAAGTGCTGTTTCATCTTTTAGATCAGACAGAGGTCAAAACACTTGCACAGAATTGGAATTACTTGTTCCTCACTTTGACATTTTGTGTCATCTGCAAGAAGAAATGGATCAGAAGTACCATCAAACTGTCCCTAGGACCGCTTCGTGCCACCCTGAACCTGCCGGACCGTCTTGCAGCAGTACTAGCGGATGACTCCCAAGCTGTCCAAAAGGTTTTTAAGTTCCTATCGCAGATACCCTTCGCACTGCATATTTAGATTTTAGCTATAGGGTGGGGTAGTACTAGCACTAAGTGCACTCCTTTATATACCATGCTTCTGTGATGCTCCGTGAGATGTTCACTTGAGGCTGTGCGACCGTTACCGTGATTTTAACTTTTTAGCGCGCTGTTTTACTCCCTGACTTTTACAATCGTTTTTATTGGCAAGTCCCCTTGCCTTTTGTACCATCGTTTCTGTTGAGGCGCTAATGACCTTGCAGTTGAGCGCCCTCAACTCAATCAATCAACCATCAAACTCAATATCGAGAACAAGAGAGCTAAAATGCACTGCCAGTTCTCAGTGTTAGTAAGGACCACAAAAAAATCATTAGTCTGAAACTCTGAGGCACTTCAAATTCTAAAGTTGAAAATGGAGTAATGGAAGTGCTTAAAGGTATTCTTTCAATGCAAGAGAAAAGGAGTCGTAAACGTTTTGTATAAAATGAAGTGTTGTGCAGAGCTCTGTGTCAACTCATTGTCATTGGACCCTCAGCTGTGGAATAAATATTTCTCAAGCCCAATGGCACCATTTCAGTTCGTATTAAGCACAAATGACATTTTAGCAGTTGAATTAGGCCTGTACCTAAATGTTTGGTTAAATGGAAATAGTTGTTGCTGTTGGGCAACCTGCTAACAAGAAATCAGATATAAAGCTGACGAGGGCCCAAAACGCTAACTTTCGAACTCAAAACGAACAATTGCAGTTTTAAAGACGTTAGAAGAAAGTTACAAAGGGCAAACGTTTTATTGGTGTCAATATTCATCGCGTTAATACTCACGGTCCGTAGAATTGCTAAGCACGTTCGAAAAGAAACGGCTGGAACGGTGAATAAGCGTAACGTTAGCCGAACCGGAAATCATGTGCTCGGTATACCGCTATCAAGTGTTCCGCTCACTGTTCTGCTTCCTGCTCTATGTTCAAATTGTAGGAGAAAGCACATCCAATGTTGGAAATCGAACGTTTACTTGTTCTTGTACAAACTGTTTATTCTTCGATCTACTTCATGTTAACTGAGACAAACGCATGTAGAACTGCTGATATTTCCACGGAGGTTAATTGGTGATAGACAAGTGATATTCATGTTTTAAGAGCAGGTTTGACATATATTTCCTCTTTGTATGACCGGAGTATTGAAAAACATAAACGATGACTTTCTATTTGAGAAAGGTATTTTAAAATTCAAATTAATAACTTGGAACATCTCGAATTAGGTACAAATTGTGTACTTGCATGAGATGTACGATTTGTGCAGGAAGATTTGGTTCTTCTCTTGTGGTTTAGCAGTTAGTACTTCTGGTAATTCAAGATATACATTTCATTTGTGAAAATATATGAAACATGCGATGAGTTAACTATAATTGTTAGTCATTATGAGAAAACCAACGTTTTCGAAGAAAATTCCATGCAGAAGTTAGTTGGGTCTCATCCGTAGAACATGGTGTTGGGTATTTAACGGAGTTGTGCTGCTTAGACAAGAACACACGCGGACCTTCATCTAATACAACTTTTAAAATTTTGGGGACTTCAAAATGTGCTAAATACCCGATATCGAATTTTTTGATAGAATGCAATGCGTTCCCTATCTGCTACTTACGTAGTAAAAATAACGAGGAAATCCAACTTTTTGGTGTTCACAGATGCTCTCCTTTAGCGTGTTCCTGTGTTCAAATTAATCCGATGTGCACCAATGACAAAAATGCAGTAAACATCCAAAACTGTTCAAAATGATCTCTGAACCGCTGACCTCTTGATTTAGGTGAATATTGAATAAAAGCAAGGTGAATGATGGGGTTCAACTCTCATTTAAATGCTTTGTTACATTGAACTGTCTTTCGAACGCAAAATTACTACCGTCAATTTAACAAAGATGTTAATTTAATAACGGTTTTTCAGATGTTAACACGTGTGCTAAAATCCAGTACATAAGTACCAGAGAATTAAATGAAGTGCAGTTCACATGTAGCAAATAGTATTAAGTTACTGTAAAATTAAGAACAGTGCAAAATATATAGCGTTTGACGTTTCCATTCTTTTCTCACCTTACAAATTCAGGTTGTTGTTTTGATTAGATCCCATGCCACGAAGAGATGGGCGTTATTATAATGGTATATCCTAAATCTTACAACGTTTTTAGTTTGTAAAAAATCCGTGGTTACCTCGGTAATAGCCAGTCAAAAAAATAACAGGGCACCTGCTTATCGTGTCTGTCTCACATTCAAGAGATTCCGAGCTCGAATCTAGGTTAGGATGGATTGCCGAGAATACGTTTGTCTCTGTGTTTGTCCCTTAACCTGAAGACGGATGTCGAGTGACATTTAAGGTCTATGAACCCCGGACTTATTTGAGCATCATTTCAACATTTCGTTGTTTCACCTCCTCTGGAAGACGAGAAAAAGATGGAAAGATTCTCAAATTATATATTAAACCGGCCGTAGGCCTATATGAAGAAAACCTCCTAAATATCCTATTCGGTTAAAGAACGTTAAGCTTAAATTAAAAGCATAATAATAAGAAGTTGATCAGAGAGTCATATAGCAGCTTCATCATTCATCTCTTTTGCTCGAACTGTTCCAGTTCAGTTTCAGTGCAGTAATTTGTGTTCAGGTGTACCATGTCTATAATGTCACAAAGGCATGAATTAGTTTGTCGAATCAGTAGAGACCGTGCGCGAACATGTTTTATTAAATATCTTCCAAATAACCGTTGAATGATTGTGGGTAAAAACAGCGATAGGTTCTCCTGCTTGTGGTGGGGGTAAGATCGACAAAGGGGAGACACAATGTCAAGTTGAGGAAAAAGAAAGGGATGTTCCACAATTTATAACGTAGCAACGGAATCAGAGCAGTGTCAATTTGTTAAGAGGAGAGATGCCTGAAATAACCAACGTTGAATCTCGGTAGTCTCCGGAAGCTAGCACTCTCATAAAGAAACAACGTCTCTATGTTGGTCAGACGTATTACTTTTTGTTTGTAATTTACGTCCTCCAAATAGGTAAGTCATATCGGACGATGAATGAAATGGGTGAAATGATGCTTAAATGAGCCCGGGGCCCATGGAGCTTAGTTACCTGACATTCGACTTTCAAGATAAGGGAAAACCCAGGAAAAACCTTATCCAGGTAACTCACCCTGACCGAGATTCGAACTCGGGACCTCTTGAACGTGAGGCAGACAAGCTACTGAGGCAGGCTGAGACGCATTACTGTTCAGCTACACCATCTATAGCATAGGACATTCACCAACTTTGTTGAAGTGAAAAAGCAAATTACAGAGACGAATTGAAAAGTACTTGTTGAAACTGCGTTACCAGGTAGTTTTCTGGAGGTTCATGTTGTACTCCAAGAGAGCATTATTTGAAGCACGTCTTACTCAGTTGTGACAGTTATGCAGCGGAAACATTGTTGCCCAGATGGAAGAATTGGCACATTGATGTAATGTTTCGTCACGTGCGAGGGCTTTTAACACTGGTCTGACTACATCGAACTCTCCCACACATTCGTGGAGTGGCTGGCGATTTAAAGATACTGAGTGGGCTAAATCTTGGCGATAGTCTACCAGCCGGTACATTTGCAGCTATTCAGCGAACTACAGAGCAGATGTAACTTTTACTAGAGAAGATATTGTCCCCACGTCAAATACACCTGAAAGGTTTACTGTGCATTCGCTATCAACTGACTCATTAAATATTTGTTCCCGTCTGAAAAACGGTTTGTTAAAGCTATTGATATACCAAACATAATGCAGCAGTAAAACAAAACAATCGATCCGCTTATCGATGCGATGGTTACGCATGTTAAACCAAAGTGAATATCCCATTTAACAAAGTTTTGCTTAATTTCCTTCGTACTTGTATGAATTTGGACATGCGAAATATTATGTGCAAAGAGAAATTGCTAACAGAAATCAGTGAACCGTCAAACATTGTAAGTATGGTCTAGATAAAGTCTTAACTATTAATATTACGCATCTAAGAAAATGTAAAATGAAAATTTAAATATCGGTTTACTTGTCCATGGTTACTTAAACATTTCCTCAAAGCAAAAATTCCAATGCTAGTAGAAGGTTTGGATTCAAGACGACGTCTTTAAACAAAGAACTACTGTCTCGATAGCCGCTGGCTAATTCAAGGAATGTAACCTGATCAAATCCGTGACCTTTTACCTTTGGAACATATTGTTGTATAATCTTAGCTGGATAAAAATTTCCACTCCCTTGCCGGGAACTGAGCCCGGGCCCCTCATTTTGATTCAGATAGAAGTTAACTTGTGACATGGGAGTGTTAAATGTTCATTCTTATTTACCTTTGTTTAGTTGTATGTGCATGATGTAGTGTTTGTTATTAAATAGGAGACCAAAGAGAAAATAGACAAATGTCACCTGCTGTAATTATCTTAAAGATAAAGACATATGCAGTTTTTCCAGATTGTCGTGGGTCGTCAGAGGATTCATTTATATTAGAAGTTAAAGATAGTGCCGTTTGAAATGTGCGTGCGTTCCCCAGACGTCGGCTATGTTAAAAAAGAATAGCTGATTATAAATTATTCCATTAGAGTGCTGGCCAGTTTAATTGAAGAAAAAGGTTACAGTGATATGTACATATATGCACAGGCATATATGTACATACAAGTGTTTCTCTTTATCGTATTATATTCTCAAGGTGCAGAAATTCAACTTTTAATTGCCAGTTTATATACTGAACGTGCGTTTCTTGTTCTTTTTTCCCTTCATCAATTGTTGCATATCGTCGCAGAAACCTGAGCTCTTCACATGTTTCTCCGATGACATCACCTGTTGATATAAAGTCACATTTACGTAACGTTTTATTTTTGTTTGTCGGCAGGAGTGTAACTCGATCGGTTTCGGAGACCAGCGTTGTGTTTCGGCGATAGTCACAGGATTTTCCCACGTGACTCAGAATTAGGGCCTGTGAATCTCGCGTGCCAGTGTTCCAGATTTCACTAGGAATGTTGCCAAAGTGCGGTAGGTCGCGAATTGGCATTGAGGCGAGCATTGAAACATTATTTTGGCGGAAATTAGCAGAGAGGCCTTAAATATTTTTCGAATATGACTCGTGTTGCTCACTTCATATACGTGTTTGTATTAATAATACTCGTCAAACTCCCCTGCAATTCCTGTTCTGCATCTCTCAAATTGAAGTGCAAATTTCGTCAGAAACATGTGTTTCTGGTTGTAGTAGGTTGTGTCATAAGTGATGTTCCTCCAACCCCCCCTTTTTTAAGGGTTTACATTTTTGTCACTAATGGTGCGGCTATTGTATTGGCAGCCAGTAGGTGGAGGCAACAAAGTTTGAAACAGTACAGGAAAGTCTTTAGTGAGCAAGTCCCCGTGTTTCAATAACGGAGACCAACTTTTGTTGCTTCAAAAGATACCATACATGAGCTTATTAAGACATTCAAGCAAATCGGTTCGTCCCTAAAATAAAATTTGTCTGATGGAATTTTGAAGTTGATTCGGTGTGGAATTTGTTCCAAACAGACATGCAGTCGATGGGGATCTTTATTCTCGAACGGGTTCATCAAATTTTAAGGCATAAGTAAATGAATTTATCTTCAGCTCAGAAGATCCAGCATACAGCCCTGATCTTGCAATATCTGTGGAAGGAATTTGTATCTTTGTGGGAGAGCAAACCGCTGAAAATTGGCCAGTGGTCTTTACTTTGAAAATTAGTTAATGTTTTACTTAAAAATAGACATCTCTTATAATACGTCATGTTTATATTATTAACGGTGCTGCCAGTTGCTATGTTTATATTTACGGTGGCGGGATTTCATACCTCAGGAGTTTGTGTGCCATAAATCACTTAAAAACGATCAGTCAGCGCCGGGTTCGAGTCCGCGACCTTCAAATCAGATGTAACACTAATGTTGAGACACTTTATTAAGGAAGATCCGAATTGAATTCTTTGAAATAACTGTGTAATGAAAAAAAAGAGCCGACTGGAAGAAATTAACGTAGTCTGGAGACATTGAGAGAGGAAAATTTGAGAAAGTTATCTAACAAACCTTGAAATAACATAAATCCAGGCGATACAACCATAAGATGTAAAACCAAAGCAGGTTTTGCGAACTTGTGGTTGTATAGAGTTACCATATTAAGCATTACATAAAACGAAAATCGCCGCACTTCAGAGTAAATAAAAAAAGAAAGGCAGAAACTGGTTTTGTAAAGGAGTGAGGTAGGTTTGGATGGCAATTTAGTGAAGATCTGACACCAGAAGAATGCCATGACGACTGGAGGAAGGAACAGAAGACTATTGCGTAGATATAGCAGAGCCACTAGTGCATATTGATGGAGCTGGCAAAACTAGGACCAACCGCCTCTTTACTTAATGAAATTTGGTAAAAGGTGAACATTTTCGAGTCTCCCTCCAGTTTTATCGTACTTATAAATGTCCATTCTACACAATTGGATTTTTAGTTTAATTTGAAAGCACCAAATTGTTCCTTTCACCCCTCCAGCATTTTATGTTTAAAAGGTTTCACAGAACTCGTTTAACATTTTGTGTGCACTGTGTAGTACCAAGGCAATCACAAAAAAGTACAATTTTTTTTTCTGCCACAGATGCATTGCCTTAAAGTTAAGTTATTTTGGTCAGAACTACATCGAAATATGAGCAAAGCAAATTTAAATTTTAGTTGTGTCATTGTGCCTTATACAGATGAAACAGTTTTGTCCTTTATGAACCTCTTCAAGACGGTTACCTCCACTTTCCTTTCGTTCCTTTATGGATAGAAAATGGATACTAACTCATGGAAAATCAGTACTTTGGGGGGGAGGACACAGCTGAAACAAGAGGAGACAGATGGAAACCAAACTGCCTGTTATTCTTTTCAAAGAAAGTACGCGGCGATTTTATGAAATTCTCTCAAATTAACTTTTGCACGGAAAAGAAAGAAAAAGTGTATTTATTTTCTAGAAAAGGACTAGCCTGGCCCCGTAGTTCAGTCGGTAGAGCACCTGCCTGCCCTGCTAGGGGTCCCGGGTTCGATTCCTGGCTGTGGGGATGGGGATTTTTCTCCGGCCAAGATATTTCCTTATCTTGACAGAGTCTGGAAGTATGAATGAGTGCGAATGTGTGCGTGATCTAATGATACAACCCAACGAATACGAGTTAATACCATCGATATGTTTTAAAGGAGAACGGCCGCTAAGGGCGGGGTAAAAATGGGGGGGGGGAGAAAGACTAATGATTTTGAATAAACATTGTGTGTGATTGAGACATCGGAATGTCCATAATTAGTTTTCACACAAAAATTTGTTAAAATTGTCATTGTCTTTGGAATATGTTAATGTAAAACGTTAACTATTTGAATACATGTTTTTAAAAAAGAAAAGAAGCTCTTGATTTGTGTATGATATAAAGCAAAAATATGATAATCTTTCGTAATTCCTGTGTTAATTTATTTACACACACTTCGCCTACAAAGTGAAATTGTCTAATGACCTTTGCAGTGTATAAAGTTAATGATTAAGCAGTAGGTCGGATATTTTAATAAAGGGTACTTGAAGTTTCTGGGAATAAGTAGACCTGCTTCCCCCCCCCCCCCTGAATGACTTTTGAATTCATAAACAGTAGGACGTGTGCAGACCAGACAAATACATGATTTCCTAATTTATTATTGGTTTGAATTTTCCTCAGTTGATAAGATCATGGAATTTCAAAACTTATCATCTAGCGACGTTTAAAAAATGTAACATGACTTGCCTTCGTCCTGATACCTGCAAGAAATGCATGGTGTTTATCTCGCTTTGCGGTCAGTTGTATAATGTCCCATACTTTAAGTTTAAATAATTTGTCAGTCCCAGAAACCAGGTTCTTTCTACAATAATTACTATTAATCGCACTTTTTCTTCAGCACAGCAACTCTTGAGGATAATCCGGGTGCGTTAGGTTTGTCATTCTGTATTCAGCCGAAGGGCCACCGACGGAGATTTTGTGAACTATAAAACAAAGTATTCTCAAATTTTCGTGTGCTGTTTGAAAATGTTAATATTATCAAACGAGGTATTGCTTAAAAGAATTAGGAGGGAAATATGGCACAGAATTTTATTTAAATCAGTGATTGAGGAACTGGTGAATATAGTAGAAAGCTATAAGGAAGTGATGGAGAACAAAAGTTCCGACGCTATCACTTAGGGAAAAGAAACGTGTCGGAAGAAAATCGGACACGTGCTGCGATCAGAGGTTAAAAAGGTACAAGGAAAAAATGCGCTGGGAATCACATTGTTCTTATTTTGTAGCATATAGCATTTAGTGTAGGTAATGCTAAAATGCGTGCCATATTGCGACCTTCATGTGTACATTTATGTGAAAACCTTGTTTGTAATGAAGAAGGAACTTCAGCCGTCGGCCTTTAACTCGACGTCTGCTTTGCAACTGGTATCCGGGAGTTCAAAGAACAAGGCTGATCCACCAACGCAAAATGTTAATGACCGTTGGAATTGAGGCGCGCGCCAGGTAACACTTATTGTAAGCTCCATACTGTGAATTCTGCATATTTAGACTTAGAGAAATACGATTTCATCTTTTGGTGAAAATTTGCTGTGCAAATTGCAGGATCTGCAGCTTTAAGCCTTGTGGTTTCTTTCTTTGAATATGTGTACATACAATTTTTTTCCTTCAATATTTGCTTTCAAGAGCTTTTTCTGTGAATGACTTTCTTAAATTTTAATGAAAAGATGGCAAATGAAAATGATCCTTCCCTCTTTAAAAAAAAAAGTATTGGATAAAAGTAGATCTGTGAACTGGGAACACATTCCAAAGCTTTAATAGTTTCAAATAATTGTTAAATGCATTTGGCACATTAAACACATCAGTTCATATAATGAAATGAAGTCTTGAAACCAGGGTGAATGGCATATAGTTTTCATTTGGTATGTGAAGTTGCTATATTTTTATATTTTGTATTGAAAGTTTTGTTAGCGTGTAAGTTTTGTTTATATTCTCTAGTTTTGTTGATTTTAAATGTCATTAGGTTGAGAACCAGCATGCAATTGCATTCTGGCCTTCTGAATGGTTTTATTCCACATAGAAGACCCATAATATACGGCAGAAATTTAAGAACATACTATATTCTAAGGCTTCTTTTGCACCTAATCAAAATAATGCAGACTTCACAAAATAAAATAAAACTAATCATTGTTACTGTAAATGCATTGTTACCATAGTAATACTTATTGATCTTCAATGTTTCATTCATTCTTTCCATCTTATATGTGGTAATGGACATGTCATCAAGTAAAAAATGACAAAGAAATAGGAATTACAGGAAAAATAGAAAAAACCTGTAATACTTGTTTGATCAACATCTTTTTCAAGTTCTTGAGTAAAGTAAAAACATTTTGCATTTAACAAATTCTTAAAATTTATTGTTCTTGTTTTTTGTTTTTATCTCTGCTATTACGGACATTTATTATACATTTGTACACCATTATATGTAAATGAATGTTCATGCAATGTGGTGTTATTATTACTGATAAATTTGAGCTTCCCTTTGAAATGCAGATGTGTAATAAGCAAAAGAGGCTAGTTGGTCTGCTTATCATTTTAATATTTTTATTGCATTACAATGCTTATTTAATTGAATTTATTGCATATGTGATTTTAAGGGTTTTCAAATATCTGGAAGAGATGTTGATTTGCTATAGGCTGATTTCCAATTGCTAACATTGTTTCCTTTTTTATAACTGTAAAAACATGGCACAATTGTTTCATTTATTTTATTTGAATTTTGGACCTATGGTACTTTTTTTCCAGTAGCAAGTATATTATAGGTAAACCGCAAACAAAATGCAGCTGGAGGCATAATTTACTAAAACTGAAGCTCTCCAGCTTTCCCTCTCTACCGTCATTTTAGGCTGTCTCTCCTCTCCTCCATAGCGCAAGCTGCACTGCACTGGTCAACCTATGGAGGGGAGGGAATCATGTAATGCTTGGATGCTGAGGAGGGGAGACGACTGTGCTCACGCATTCGCACTCAGACCACACTTTGTTCGTGGTCTATCTGTAGTATCATCTTCATACAGATTTGTAACTTTACCTTCATCCTGTAAAACTGACATTGTCAGTAGTTTATGGAATAATCCTTGCTCTAGGAAGAGGCCAGTACAGGCTGTTTACTCGGTGGCTGATGATTCATTTGCTCTTGCTAAACTTAAGTAGTATCTTAATTTGCTATTAGTGACTTTTCTGCTACTCCCTTCCTACTTACTTCATATTGAGAACCATTTAAGCTTATGTACAAGAAGGATATATGAGATGAAAGCAATAGTCAAATCTTTTAAAAAAGGTCACTAGATGCTTTTGAAGTCCTTCTCTTTATTGATATCATGAAAAAAACAAATGATAACTTGGCACTTACAGACACTCTGTAATAAAGTATTGGAAACTTAAGTATAAGTACTCACATTCTTTGAGCAGTAAGAAGAGCAGTTAACAAAGACATGAGTGATTGATGAATAGTACAAATTAATAGGGAGCAGACGTGCAGGTGTGGTGAACCGTGTGCCAGAATGTAGGGGAGTGAGGGAGTAAGATCTATATATAGTGGACAGTGTGTGTGACTGAGACAAAAATACCAAGTGTCACCCTAAGGAGGGGACTGGACAGTTTAGTGTCAGCATGGGCAAACGTAAGCTCAAGTCTACATTTTGTTGGAATAGGTATTCAAGTGTGTTTGTGCTGCATTTTGGTATATTGTGTTCTTTATTTTCATTAATGAGGACCAAAACATTTTATACTTCAGAGTGATACCAGTTAATTTCTTACTTTCTCTGTTAAAGTTTTCTGAATATGCATGCTCTGAGATTGGCTTAGAAAATTCATTTTGTTTGCTGTGTACATATCTTAAACATAATGTTATTTTAATCAAAATTGTTGCAACCATTTGTGAAAAAATCTTAACATTTTGAAAAGTGTTACAGATAAGGAGTAGTTAAGTATTTTCTTGAATGTCTTTCTGTTGCATACTTGAAAGATGGTCAGTCAAGTTAGATATAGATCACCTTTTTTTATCATACTGATAATAGATATACCTTTTCAAATTCAGGGTGGTTGAAACTTGTATTTCTGATGAAATGTTGGTATCACATTTTTGGATAGTATATAACAATTGTTGATACATAAAGTAGTAGGTAGTAGAGAGGGTAGAAAGCTTTCCCTTCCACCTGTGAACTGATGCCAAGCACAGAGCATGTGCTTTCAGATCATTTCAACGCTGTGGCAATGTAATTTGGTTCTGTGTGGGCAGACAGAAAGGTAGACAGAGATTTGGAGCAGTTGGTGTTGTCAAGGTCAGTACTAAAGGAAGGCCACTTGCTTGCTCTCTGTCTTAGAAATGCATAATTTGATTATCTCAATAATATATAATATGTGGATTTTCTTTTAGGATAGTGGCTGTAATTTGATCAGGTTCATGCAAGCCTTTATTTCAGAAAAATGTTAACATCTATATTGATTACAGTTTGAAGTTAAGCAGAACTTAAGTGATAATAGCTAGTTCATCATAAGACACAATTGTAATATGGATTGCTAGAACAATTAATAAGCCACTAGCTGTTACTTCTTTCAATAAATTGCTTTTACTGTAGCCATATGCTTTTTAATTTTAACGAATTCCTTAAATTGTAATTTGAGTTTAACACTTCATTTATGTATGATCTAATTTGTAGATTTTCTAGTTGGCATTTTCCATAGTATTAAACATAATACACACATGAATTTAATCAAACAACATGCTCACTAGTACTCATATAACATCCTTTAACCAATTATGTTACTTTAGACAATAAAGGAAATTAATTATAAAGTGCTCAAAAAGCCCAGGGACAATAGAGTTACCAGATATTAGGATAAGGGAAGAGCCCCAGCCTTGAAATGGGCATTTATCATCTTGACCATGTGTGGGGAGTGATGTTAATTTCACACATCCTGTGAGACCTTGGCAGGTTATTAGAATGCACAAGGATGTTCTAATGGTCAAGTACTTTAACTTTGACCTAATCTGACATGATAATGAGGTGAAAGCTGTTTTCTCACACAGTTTTAATCTTTAAACAAAGGAGTATTCACTTAGATATCCTCTGTGGTTTATAAAGAAATGCTTCTTTTCACTCAGTTTAAAATTTAGGTGGTGAAAGGTTAAGTTTGTATAAATATTTAGGACCTTCAATAATTAGGAACTTAGGAAACTGTTTTTGTTACTTTGGACAATACTGTTATTTTTGAAAGGAACTGATGAAAGGTTGTCATCTCCAACATGTGGCTGTTTTCTTCAGCTGCCTCTAAGAAATTTTTAAATGTGTGTAAAATGATCATTCTAATTCAGATTTTGGTTAAGTGATATGTCACACTGATGGATATTCAGGAGAGATGTCAGGTATTTAGCTGACAGAGGCAGCCAGCACCTGTACCACTTTGCAGTAAAACCTCTTTAATTAGCTTCCTATTAGTTTCTTTACCACATCTAGTAGGTAAAGAATGTATTGCATTGTAGCCAAACATTTGATATTGGGTTCGTAGAATTAAGTCTTGTTTGAGAAATTTAAAATGCTATTTATTACAAGTAAAAAAAAAAAAAAAAAAAAAAAAAAAACGCTTTGTACAACCCTGACATCAGCAAAATGATGTAACCTACACAAACACGGTCTTTAAGATCTCTCGTTGCTTCACCACACATAAACAAACTAAAGAAATCACTTGCAGTACACTTCAAATAGCTGCACACACACAATTAACAGATCACTAGCAACTGACTAGAAACTCCAACATTTGCGGCTTTTATACCCCCAGTTATTGTTTCTAGACTGCAGTAGACCATTGGATAACAAATCACGATGTCTGCGGGAAATTCCAGACTATATCTGTCTCTCTCTGTTTCCCTCTCTCTCTCGGCAAGCGTCCAACTCTGCGCCCACTGCACAACAGTCCCGATGACAATATTGTAACTTTGTGGTTTCGTAGAATTAAAAGTCTTGTATGCAGAAATTTAAAATGCTCTTGATTGCAGTAAACAGTAACTTTATACACCCCTTGCAGCAGTAAAAAAAAGTGACATACATAACAGCAATCTTCAAGGTCGTCTCGTTCCACAGCCACACGTAAACAAACGAAATCACTGTGGTACAGTTCAATAACCCTCACACAACTGCACAGCTCAACTCACAACTGACCACTGACCATGCTCTAACACTTTGCGGAGTTTTTATACCTCCAGTCATTGTTCTAGAATGCAGTCGATCGTTCGATAACAATCACGATGCAGCGAGAGTAAGACGGAACCATCCAGACATGCTTCTTTCTCTCGGCCAGCGTCCAATTTGTGTGCCACTGTCTCTTTCTTTCCTGCCCGCGCGCCACCCTGTCTCTTTTGCACGCGCCCAGCATTGGCTTGTCGCGGCTCCAACACAAATAATGCGATCAGTAACAATTACTTCATTGGAAATGAGTATTTTGAGTCTAAGTGTAGAGAGATATTTCCAAGAAAATCCTCACATTCCAAACTACCCTTTACATGTCAATTTATTCATTAGTTTTTATGTTCTTTAAAATTATTTTCATTAAAATACTGCATATGTAGATATTTACATGGCAAATGAAATGTTTATCCTGTGTAGTGCTCGTCATATTTAAGAAACGTTATATAATTTTGTTTAATGGATAAATCATGATAAACAGAAGCGTACTGCAGAAAAAAGTGGAGCTCTAAAATATGTAATTTATTCCAAATAACTTTTGCTGTGCCATTAGCAATTTCTGGCCTGTATTATTAGCTTGATTTTTTCATCACAATGCTATTCAGATGACCAGCACATAGGCACTTGCTTTTGAACATGTGATTGTTGGCTGGTTTAGTGTATTTATAAAGAAATGTCTAATTGCTATTTCTTCTAAGTTTTATCTTGAGTAACATGAAGCAGATAGAAAGTGTTCATAATGGTGTGTAGAAAATAAAGATAAACAATTGTTACATAGTCAACATGAAAAATTCAATGCCATGGCTGGGATTTGAAACGCAGATCTCCTGGTTTCCATCCAGTCACTCTAACCCATTGAGCTACCATGGCTAACATGCCGTTCTGACATTAAATTCTCCATTTGACTCGTATATTTCCCTGGTAAATCACTAGGGGCTCTCACATTCGAGATACACCGTTAGTGGCAACTTACTATTGTAAGTACTTGAGTCCCAGGCTTCATCATTTAACACTTATTATTTTAGTTAATTGATGGAAATTTATCATTTCTTCACACTAGCCATATGTAGGCTAAGGTTTTTGATAGTCAACATGAAAAATTCAATGCCATGCCCGGGATTTGAACCAAGGATCTCCTGGTTTCCGCCCTTGGTTTCCCCTAGCGGTTTACCGCTGAAATATACAAGTCAAATGGAGAGTTTAATGTCAGGACGGCACATTGGCCATGGTAGCTCAATGGGTTAGAGCGACTGGACGGAAACCAAGAGATCGTGGTTCAAATCCCAGCCATGGCATTGAATTTTTAATGTTGACTCTATCAAAAACCTTAGTCTATAAACGGCTAGTGTGAAGAAATGATTAATTTCCATCAATTAACTAAAATAAAAAAGTTGTGCTTGGAATTGACACATGTGAATTGACACATTTTTTTACTCAGTAGCTTGTCTGAAATTAGTTTTCCAAAATACTGTTAATGGAGTTGTAAAACAGTTAATTGTAATGATTTTACTTCTGTAAAATTTGACAAAATGGATTCACTGTGAATGTTGGAAGTGAGTTGAAACATTTTTCACTTCTCTAAGAAAAAATAATATGGGGACAGGATTGAAAAAGTCTTTACATAAATAGTTTTCTGCTTAATTTATCAACTCTTTATTAACAAAATTGTTCAGTGCTCTCTATTAGCATAGAGATAGTGGAGACACACGTTTAAAGTACTTAACTTGTTATCCTTATATATAAAAGTCCCCTTTAGGTGTGGTTATTTTGAAATCTTTGGAGAAACAATGGATAGTATCACTGGCTCACGTAATGTAGCTTTCCTTGATGTTGATTTTACTATTAAATATAAACCTTAATATTTCCAAACACTGAGGTGGGTAGACAATTATCCTGGTTAAAGAAATGGTTTCCAGCCCCCAGCCAGGATTCAAACCTGGGATCTCTGGATTGACAAGGCACAACTTTGACCACTCTATAAGTGTTAACTTTGTAAGCTGTAAACCTTTATGAAAAAAGATGTCACTTTTCCTAAGCTTTTATGTACTTAAAATTGTGGAAACTCCAGTAAATGGTAAACATGTTGTATGTTCTAATTTAAAAACAGAACTTTCTCAAATTGGGAAGTGATTTGCATTGCATTGTAAGAATAGGGAAAACTGATGGATTGATTTCTGCCATTTGTATGTATGGCTATTTGAATTATGATGCATTTAGCAACTTCAAAACATTTCCTAGAACAAACTCTTGTTTCTTGAAACACATAGAGAATGAATGAGGAAGTTTGAAGGAGCAGATAGTATTGGAAGTATCTATGGAGGTCAGGGTGTAGTGTTTTCACTGAAGTGTGCAGTTGAGGAACTGGTGCATAACGACCAGTGTCCAGTACTGAGTTAGTTCCCTGTCCAGTCATCTATCAGTACAAGTAGAGAAACCTATGGCTAGTGTGTAGAAGTTATGTGGATGTATCATGATGACATTTTCCTCCACTGTAAGATCTTTATACTATTTGCAATTGATTTTAGTTTTTTACTGGTTGCTTGACTGTTTTACATACTCTCTGAACGTTATAGGGCACACAACAGTTTTAAAAAGCAGCATTGTTCTTATTTTATTCAGTCACTTCTTGGTATAAAATTGTGAATAGCTCCCTAAACTTTACAATTTAGTGTATTGCACTTAAATTTTTAATTTGAATTTACTATAGAAATATTAAGAAATTGTTATGCAGACATTTCTTAATTAGTTTAAGAGAAAAAATTTTTGTTGTGTACGTGTTTAGTGGAGTTAATGGAAGGTAATTTCAACTGAAATATTTACTTTCTTTTAGTGTGTGAATAGTAATTGTTAAATATATAATTCCTGGAACTCTACCAAAATGTTTAAGGAATAAAAATTTGTGGTCAAATAAAAAATGTGGTCATGGTCTTTGGACCACAGTTTAAATGAAGTAATGCTGAAATAATTTTGGGTATGTTATATTCACATACTTTTTTTTACCCATTCAACAAACTATTCAAACAAAAGCTTATTTTTCTATCTGCTTCACGATCAAAACAAACATTTGCAGAAATGGTTTACTAGTTGTATGTCATTCAGAATGAAGAGGCTATTTTCAGAAAATTCAAGATACACATTTTATTTTGGTTAATTGGTGGAAATTAATCATTTCTTTACACAAGCCATACACAGGCTAAGGTTTTTGATAGATAGTTAACATGAAAAATTCAATGTCATGGCCAGGATTTGGTCCATGGGATTGTGGTCCCATGTACGGGATGTTATTTACTTTCTATGTACAGACTGCATACTGGTACAATGGAGGTTCCTCTTCCTGGGTTGCAGTGCTCAAGGACTTGGCTAATACTCCCATCCACACAATGCTAATATAACTCCCCAGACCAAGATGTCCTCTCCTTGAGGACAGCTGCTGTGTTCTCCAACAGTTGCTTCTTTACATTCTTTAACCCTGTTTCCTCTTGTTTGCTGGGGTAAGAGGAAGGACATCTGACTCCCTATGTGTTAGCTATTCGCGTACTGCAGGCCTTCTACACAATACCAAACAGCAAACTGTAGGGATAGCTTGTGGCATAAAAAAGAGAAGAGACTCCCCATGATTACAGTCAGGTCGATACTTGTTGCTTGTCATCAGATTTGGACTCAGTGCAGCAGGGACTTGTGCATTACATCTTATTTCCTTCTATTTTTAAACTCTCCAATATATGTTAATACTTACATATTGATACATATTATGAATATTGTTGATACTTACATATTAGAACATTTTATTGTTATAACAATTACTTAATCATATGGTGGTTTAATCAAAATTGTAGTAAATTTTGGGAAAATAAAATATTTTGAGAAAGTCTATGTCAAGAGTAATTTGTGGTGGGGGATTTTCTTGAACATGTTTGTATCGCATTCTTAAAAGGCCAAGTTTGGTATACATGCTGACTTTGATCCAGTTGAATGTAATTTCTGTGCTTTTACAGCATCTCACATTTTATCCATAATTCCGTTGGGCATCTTCAGAGAAGTTGACTCCTGGCTGGTTTACAATTGGACTAAGTTTGCTGTTCACATACATGCAAATACAGATCTTTTTCTAAAATGCTTTTATGGAGGTTCAGTGGGGCCTCAAAATGTACACCTTTGTTGAAATTGTGATATGAAATGTTTGAGTAGAATATACTTTTCCTTATCTACTATAGGTAGGTGGTACAGAAAGAATTAATTATGTAGAAACTAATTTCTGGTGTAAGGAACATTGTACGTGCCAGGTAGTCGAAAGTCAAACCAGAGTGCAATTCATAGCTGACAAGTAGAAGTTGTACTATGTCTTGGAGAAACCAATGCTAGTGCACTGGAAGTTTATTTGTGGGAAATACAGTCATTAAAAAGAATAAGTGGAAAGCATAAATTAAAAAAACCTAGCAGCATTGTTGGTATATTGATCTGGAAATGATTTGCGCTAGGGTTTCGAATAGCCCATTATTTCCATAGAAAAAGGTGGAGCACCATCACAATAGTGTCTGGAAATTATTTCCACATGAGTGACTCCAAATTGATGGCATGTGGCCCAGCTGCAATGTTTATTTGTTGTGAAAGAAATATCAAGGTTGTTCAATGACAAAGCACTGCAAGAATGGAATTCCACGTGCAGCCTTGGAGTATACCAACTACATTTTATATACCTAAATGATCTTTATGTAGTAAAATTCTGGAACATCAATTAAATTTTGGCTGTGGTCAATGTGCGGATTATTTAGTCATTATTACTGTCATCCTTGTTACTGTTTGCATCCCATTGTCTTCAATTATAATTCTTTCAGGTTTTTCTTCTATTAATGTATTTTTCTCCTAATACCCATTTTATTTCATCCACATTATGGCATATCTTTTCCCATTCTATTTGTCCATTTTGGTCAAATCATTGGTGGCACAACATTTCGCCTTTCATTTTAAAGATTACATTTCTACAAGCAACACATTGTTTGGCATTTGTCTCAATTCTATAGGATTCAGATATGTTATGCAGGAAGCCTTAAGGTTGCATTGTTATATTCTGATATTTAGTCAATCAAAGTTATTTTGAGTCGGCTTGTTCGCTAGAATTAAATCACACAATTTCATTTTGGTGCTGTTTTCATTAAACGGGATATTGGATTTTGTAACCAAGAAAGTATATATCTTAAAGAACTTGATGTTGGAGGCTTATCTACTTGTATATTGAGATGCATTATCTATTGCTAGCATGCCCACCTCGTTAGCATAGATGGTAGCATGTCTGCCTCATGTTCAAGAGGTCCCGAGTTTGAATCTTGGTCAGGGTGAGCTATCTGGATAAGGTTTTTTCCAGAGTTTTTCCTTATCCTTAAAGACGAATGTCAGGTAGCTCTAAGCTCCATAGACCCTGGACACATTTGAGCATCATTTCACCCATTTCATTCACCGTGTATGACTTGACGTTGGAGGACGTAAAAATTACACAAAAAAATATTGCTAGCACCCAGTTATGGGGTAAATTTGGAATTAATATTATGCGCGACCATTTAACATAATATTCAGTATTCATTTGTTTGTGAAATCTTAATACTATTCGTATTACTATAACAATATTTTACAGTCAACTGTACTCAGAGAGAAGGGGCAGATGATTCACACAGCATATTACATCAAGTACTGTAGACCCACAACGCTGTCCCAACGGTGTTTATGCTTGCCTTCTGAGTATGACAAAGATGAAAGTTTGTTTTAAATACACAACTGTTGTCACATAACTCATCCATACATAATACCTATCGCTGTGTTTACTACAACAAACATTAGATCTGGCAGCATGGGTGACTCATGCACTGTCATACACTCATTTCCTAGTAAAGATCCGTTACCGGAGCAGATAAACAGTTCAAGCTCCTCTGCCCTTCATTCCCCTCCAGCCTTCTTATTTTTGGCATACAGTGGTAAGTTCACTGAGTATAAAAGTTGGAAGGAGATGGAAGCTAAATAAGGCTAGACCAGGACTCGTTAACTGTTCTTTTGGGGAAAGTCAGTTTTCTAGAACCATTGCACAACTTATACTACGGAACATGTAACCAGGTGTATAGGACAGCATTCTGTGCAAAATGCAAACATTTATCAATCTTCAGACAATATTGTAATGACTCAGTTGGAAGAGCGTAAATTGTACATTTGCAGTCTTGCTGGTTGTATATTTCTTTATTTTTAACTCTTCATAACATTTCAAGTATCAAGTGGAGGCACCACTATTCCTTTAAAAAATTAATTTGCTGACAATTTTTTTTTTTTCAAGATGTCACTGTAAAACACCAGCTGAAAATGTTTCTTTTGTGTAAAATTTTTCTTTCAAAATGTTAAATTTGAATCTCCATGTGTTTTAACTTTCTCTAAAATGTATAGCAAGTAAAGCAAATATTTCATATCATCCAAAAATTTGATATCCATATTTCACAGGACCCCTTCCTCCATTTTCAATCTCTTTCCAACTGGCATCTGTTTTCTGCTCTCTCTCTCTCTGGTGGTGGAACTATGAACTTCTTTGTCAAATTATCTACTGGTGGGATTTCAAAGTTCATCACGCAATCCTTATTTTTCCTTATGAATATGTTCTCCCATGTTGTCAATTTATTTTGGTTTATCACTCCTTTTAGTAATTTTGGATTTGGATCAATGTCATGGTTTTCATTCCAAAAGTGAAATGCTACTGCTGACTTATCTTCTTGTTTCAATCTGATGTTTCTAAAGTGGTCTTTGATATTGGTTTTTAGATTTCTTTTAGTTTGACCTATGTAGCATTTTTCACAATTCTTACAACTTATCTGGTATATTCGGATCTGTTAACTGATGGGACTTCATCTTTTGTTTTTGAATTTAGCAATTTTAAAATTGAGTGTCTATTAGTATGTGCCACTCAATTTTAAAATTGCTAAATTCAAAAACAAAAGATGAAATCCCATCAGTTAATAGATCCGGAATATATCAGATAAGTTGTAAGAATTGTGAAAAATGCTACATAGGTCAAACTAAAAGAAATCTAAAAACCAGAGTCAAAGACCACTTTAGAAACATCAGATTGAAACAAGAAGATAAGTCAGCAGTAGCATTTCACTTTTGGAATGAAAACCATGACTGATCCAAATCCAAAATTATTAAAAGGAGTGATAAACCAAAATAAATTGACTACATGGGAGAACATATTCATAAGGAAAAATAAGGATTGCGTGATGAACTTTGAAATCCCACCAGTAGATAATTTGACAAAGAAGTTCATAGTTCCATCACCAGAGAGAGAGAGAGAGCAGACAACAGATGCCAGTTGGAAAGAGATTGAAAATGGAGGCGAATGTCTTTGAAACTAGTCTCTCATAAATATGAACAATTAAGTGATGAGTATTAATAAACCAACTACTAATAGTTTCTGAGATTAATTTTGACGTCACTGTTACTAAATTCCTCCAAACACTTATAACTTAATGCTACTTTTAACTCTAGTTTTGAAAGAATTCGTATTTACAATTTGTCTTAGATTTTAAGGTAATTTATTGTATAATTTCACTCCAAGGTACAGATGAGAATTCAGAGATTTCTGTTGGCGAAATTTAGGAGGTACTTTATTATTTCTACCCCTAGCATGAGCATGTATATCAGAAGAAAGTGCCTCATCAGTCTGAGGATGAATGAAGTTCAAACATGCAAATACATACAGAGATGCCACAGTTAAAATACCAAATTCTTTAAAGATAGGTCCACAGTGTTGGCGAGAATCACAATTTTTTATTATTCTTAAGGGCCTTCATGCAAAAATACCTGGTTGGCTTCTCCACTGCTACCCCATAGCAAAATGCCGTAATTCAAGTGACAGTGTAATAAACTGTAATAAACACTTAATAAAATATTAGTGGAAACACACATTTTAAGTCTTCTTAGTCCAACCATATTCCAAGTAGTTTAACCCTCTGCTCATGACTCTGTTTATAGTTTGTGTTTTATCTTTGTTAATATGCAGACCATTTGCCCCAAACCAGTCGGACAGTTGATCCAAAGCATTTGACCAATTTAAGGTACTTGCAGAAAGAGTATTAAGAATTGTGGTATCATCTGCATAAGAAATAACTTTACCAGGAGTAGCAGCAGGCAAGTCATTAATAGCTATGATAAATAGAATAGGACCCAAAATAGATCCTTGAGGAACTCCCGTAGTTACATCTTGAACTGTTGACATTTGATTATTAATTACAACCACTGGCTTTCTGTTACTAAGATATGATCGAATTAGAGATAGCTCTGTATTTTTAATTCCATAGTAATCTAATTTCTTTAGCAGCAGATCATGTGGTAAACAATCAAAAGCTTTACTAAGGCCACATAAGCATGCCGCTACATTCTGTTTGTTCTCAAAAGCATTAAGTACTTCATTTACTAGAGATTCAATACCCATTACAGTGGACGTATTAGTGGACCTTGTAGTCCTCTTCATTCAGAATGACTTTTGTATAATTGGTAAACTGTAAGATTGACAAAATCTTACAAGAGAACTATCACTATGCGCTCATACCTGTATTTACTTGAGGGTTTGATGACATCATCTTCGCTCTATGTGGGGCCTGTGCACCAAAAAAATCTGCTGCGAAGTAGAACTGCAACACCCAAAATTGAAGTCAAGTAGCTGTTGGACATCCCTGGTGAGCTCTGTGCTGGCATTCCTTATGATGCCATGTGTAGATCACAGCCCGCAGGGGTAAGCAGTCCCTCCTTTACAATGCTCTGTTATTATGTCTATGTTCTTACATATTCTGGGCTCATTTTCATGTACTTCCAGCTATACTCCACCCACAGGTCCCACATAGAGCAGAGATGCCATCAAACTCTAAAGTGAATACAGGCATAAGCATAGTGACAGTTCCCTTGTTAGTGTACTAAAGATGTGCATCTTGTTAAAATACAATTTGCCATTTGGGGGTGGGGTTGAATGAACCATTTCAGAGGTATTTCTTGTTATTTGTTTGAATTTTCCAATTCTTACACTTTACTCATGTGGGAAATTACTCATTTTTTAATCTCTAGTGCATAGAAAAAGAATGCAATTTCAAAGCCATTACATTGCAGTCAGCTTTAAATGATTTGTCTATAACTTAAAAGATCTATTCTCCTTCACTTACAAGAAAATTAGCAATAAGATAATTATGTTGATTAACACAAAGTAAATAAATATGGGAGTGAACATCTCCCGAAGAGTAGAGAAAGTCACACAACATGCAGCATGTAAGATTTTTTTTATAAATGAGTTAGGTTTAGTATTACTTACTAAAGACCCTGTACTTTGCTAAATATAAACGTCTGCTTATCTAACAGATTCATTGGCAGAACATTACTACTTTCAATAAAGAAACTTAGGGTAAAAAATTCAAATACAGATATTGAAATGCTTTAAACAAGATATTAGTTGCAGAATAAATAGCAATGGTATAGGTCCACTGAAAGTAGGTGACAAGGCTGTAGGCAAGAGTTATAGGAAATTAAATTATAGAGTGCACCTTCAGCAGAAATAAGGATTAGATTGGTCAGATGAAGGAACGCTCCACTTAAAAGGTTTCATTCATTTAGATTCTAGTAAACATGAACACAAAAGTGTTAAATTTCTAGGGTGAAATCTAACATGATGGATTGCAGTACTGTGTGACATGTTGCACTGTTTATTTTACATTCTGCTTTGGATTGATTGCTTTTTGTTGGTTTTGCACAGCTATAAACCATCCTATGTTTTGTTCTATCAAGCCTGATTTGGTGTGAACCTTTCAGCTTTTGGGTATAATGCAGTTGTGAAGTATGGGTTTGAGATTGTCATTGGGCAAGCAGTAAGGAATGGAATGGTAAATGTATATGCACTGAAATATACATGATTGATTGTTCCTTTAAATTTTAATTTTATAAATGTATCATTATGTACATTGTCAATTGTACGAGGGCTATCCAGAAAGTAGATTACGTTTTGGAATAAAAAGTAAACAAAGTATAGGAAACAAATTTTATTATATACAGATGAAAGCCACACTCAAATACTACTTTTCGACATAGTCACCATTCAAATTAAGGCATTTATCGTAGCGATGTACGAGCTTGGAAATTCCTTCGTCGAAAAATTCGGCCGCCTGCGCCTTCAACCACCTCGTTACCTCTTCTTGCAGCTGTGCGTCATCAAAACGTTGCATAGCCAGCCACTTCTTCATTGCTGGGAATAGGTGGAAGTCGCTCGGTGCCAGGTCGGGACTGTACGGCGGATGAGGAAACAACTCCCACTTAAAAGATTCAAGAACTTCACGAGTGACATTTGCCGTGTGGGGCCGCGCGTTGTCGTGAATCAACAAGATCATAGAGCTCAACATTCCTCTGCGCTTGTTTTGAATGGCTCTTCTGAGTTTTTGGAGAGTTTGGCAATACCTTTGAGAGTTTATTGTAGTGCCTCTTTCCAGGAAGTCCACCAAAATCACACCTTTTCTGTCCCAAAAAACAGTCGCCATCATCTTCCTTGCCGACATTGTTTGCATGCATTTCTTGGGTTTTTGGGGAGAACTTGTGTGCCCCCACTGCATTGATTGCAATTTCGTTTCACAGTTCACGTGTTTCACCCATGTTTCGTCACCAGTAACGATGCGATCGAGTAAAGAGTCACCATCCTTATGGTAAACGTCCAAAAAGTTCAACGCTGCAGCCATTCGCTAATTTTTGTGGTCCTCTGTCAAGATTTTTGGAATCCATCTTGCACAAAACTTGTGGTAACCAAGCTTTTCGCTGATGATTTCATGCAACAAACTTCGCGAAATTTGTGGAAAACTCAAAGAAAGTTCCGTTATTGTGAACCTTCGATTTTCACGGACTTTAGCATCGACTTTTTCGACAAGTTCGGCAGTCACTATGCTGGGTCTCCCACTTCGATCTTTGTCGTGAACATTGGTTCGGCCATTTTTAAATCTGATGACCCACTGACGCACTCCACCTTCATTGATAATGTTGTCCCCATACACTTCACAAAGCTGCCGATAGATTTCTATCGGTTTACAGTTTTTTGCAGTCAGAAACCTTATTACTGCACGCACCTCGCAGCTCGCGGGATTTTCAATTAACGCAGACATTTCAAACCGTCACAGTATCTGAACGGAGCACAGCACGAACCTCTCACTAGCACGGCTAGATGCCGACTGAGCTGCGCAACGCTCTGACCCCAAGATGGCCGCGCTAGCCCTGCCCCTAGCGGAAACAGACGAAAACGTAATCTACTTTCTGGATAGCCCTCGTATAATGTTGATCCCAAAAATCTGCCATAGTATTTAACGTAGCAAAACCTTTGCTTGAAATTATTGTGCAAATGGTGCCCATTTCTATGACACTCTGTCGGTCTAAAATGCATACCGAATGATTTAAGTTAAAAACCTTTATTATATATTTTTATTTCTATAAACTATTCCTATGACAGCTTATTTTCCCAGTAACTTAATGGTAAATGAAATAAATCTTAATAGAAGTAGTTTGATTATACTGTGACTGAATGATAACACCAAGTTGCACCAAACTCTCTTTGTCACTAGAATCACTAGCCAGTGCTTAGTCATTTTCACATTTTATGAACACTCTGTTTAATGTTCTATTACATGCACCAATTTGTGATGATAGCAGATCAGTACTCACTTTTAGCTGCATAACTGCTCTTTCCAACTCTGATACTCATTAGTCATGTCATAACTTTTGCAACTAAACTCATGCCAGGTTTTGCACTCCCTTTTTATAACCTGTCGGTCACAGAAGTAATGTTTGGGAAGTTGAAATCTCTTAAATCGAATGAATGGAACATTGTCAAAGTTAAACCTTCTATTTCTGCCGAAATCAAACAATCTGGAACACCAGCGTGATATAACAAAGGGGCTGTCCTTTGCTTTTCTTGACGACAAAGAAAAAAAAAAAAAATAGAATGGGGTGATGATGCTTAACTGCTGTATCTTAGGTATTTCCTGCTGCTGTTATAGAACTAGTGGGCAGAAACCTGTTGGTTGATGCTGTACTTGAAATTTCATATCCTTTCCATGATATGGCAAGTAACACCTGAGTATGACAACATTTTAAAAGTATTGAAAAATTCAACCCAGTAATAAATAGAATCTGGGAAATGAATGATGCTATGAAAATGTTATTTGAAATAAATTGTATGTTTTAAAAGATGCCTTTTTTTGTGGTAAATGTTTGTTCCTTATTTAATTATACTAAACTAAAAAATTATTTCCAGATGAAGATGACTTCAGATGCTATTTTTAAAAATTCAAGATATACATTTTGTGATACAAATACAGCATTTTATTAAAAATTGTTATATAACTATTTTTTAGAAAATCAAGTAATGAAAGTTTTGTTGTGCAAAAAACATTGCTTGGGGGATTTTCTTTAAATGTTTGTCACATCTTAGATGGTTAACTTAAATATGAAGTTTCTTCTTCTCTTGGTATTGGACACAGTCCTTTTCATTTGTGGCTCTCTAACCTTTATGCCATTTTGTGTCGGGTGAGAGGGCCATAACTATAGATCAGAGGGAGAAATCCAAGGGATGGGTGATCCGCCCTGTGTCCGGAATGAGAGTGAGGGAAGTAGATAAATGGAATGAGGGCAAAGTGGATGAAATTAAAGATGATATGGAACAATTGTTGGATTGATGGTGGAGGAAACCAGAGGTACTGGAGAAAACCTGACCAGCGCCATGTTGTCCACCACAAACCTCATTTTGCACTCGCCTGGGATCGAACCTAGGTCACCATGGGGAGAATCAAGTGAGCTAACCGCTCAGCCACGGTGCAGCCAAATATGAAGTTTGTATAAAAATTATTTGTGGTTGGTTTATTGACACTCGTCACTTACTTCTTCATATATTTATGAGAGACTAGTTTCAAAGGCCCTGGCCTCCATTTTCAATCTCTTCCCAACTGGCGTCTGTTATCTGCTCTCTCTGGTGGTGGAACTATGAACTTTTTTGTCAAATTATCTACTGGCGGTATTTCAAATGATAATGATAATTTGACAAAAAAGTTCATAGTTCCACCACCAGAGAGAGCAGATAACAGATGCCAGTTGGGAAGAGATTGAAAATGGAGGCCAGGGCCTTTGAAACTAGTCTCTCATAAATATATGAAAAAGTAAGTGACGAGTGTCAATAAACCAACCACAAATAATTTTTATATTAATTTTGACGTCACTGTTACTAAATTCCTCCAAACACACATGAAGTTTGTACTTATCAAACATTTAGTTTTTTACCTAGCTGTTCACGTACACGTATTACTTGACAGAGTGTTGAGGCGTATTGACTTTCAGGTGACCAGCGCTGCGTTCGTTCCTGATCGGGTCCTATCTGGTCGATTAGAAGAGTGAAATATTAATAAGTTGACGTACAGTGAGTTACGAAACACAAATAGAGCGATTGGAAGCTGCATGTATCTATATGATATGTTTTCTCGTGCCTGCCGATGTATGACACGTTGCTGTCCAGAAGACATGATTATATCTGAACAGTGTATACATACACTGGACTCACCATGTATGTGCGATAAGCTCAGGTAAACTTCTGTTTTGTAGATTTTTTCTGATATGCCTTCTCGCTTTGCCTTGTAGTCCTTTTTTTTAATTGAGGGGTCTCTTGTATTTCTGGTGAGATGTCAACTTAGAATTTTTGGGTGTCATACAATAGTTCATTTCCTACTACTGCATGCCCACGACAAGAAGGCTAGAGGGGTATGAAGGGCAGCAGAGCTTGAACTGTTTGCTCCGGTAGCGGATCTGTTTACTAGGAAATGAGTGTATGAGAGTGTATATGAGTCACCCATGCTGCCAGATCTAATGTTTGTTGCAGCGATAGGTATTATAGGTGAGCTATGTGATTACACTTGTGTATTTTAAACGAGTCTTCCATCCTTGTCATACTTGGAAGGGAAGCATATTGTCGCGAATCCATTATTACGACTGGCGGCATGTGTGCACAAAGGGTTTGGCGCGGAGTGATAAGGAACTGATAGGCAGCACGGAGATAAAGAGTATGCCAGAACAGATAACGATAGCACGGAGATAAAGGTCTGCCGAAACAAATAAAAGGAAAATTCTAGTGACATCTTGATTGATAGAGAACATTGTTTTAGAATAGTCTAGAATTATCAATAGAGGTATTTAAGGAAGTCGCGACTTGTATACGGACAATCGTAAACAGAGGAGTAGTCATAAACAGAGTTGTAATTGATACTGGTATGTGATGAAAGTGAGTGCTTTTGATTGTGGTCAACGACCTTGGTAGATTGTAATTGTGTATGTGATGTAATTCTGCTGCTGTGAGAATTGACCAGAGTGTATTTCTTCAGATATAAAGAACATTTTGAATTTCTGCAAATTGGACTTTTAATTCTACGAACCCACAAAGTCACAATATACACTGTGCGGACAGCAAAAGTGATTACGGTGCACATTCATCTAGCTTGCCTTCTTGTCCTGGGCAAAGAAAATAAATTGGAGTAACAAATTACATGCTTACAACATAAAGTAAAACACACTGTGAGTAAAAAATGCATAGGAATCACCTTGTGAACAAAAATTGCACATACTAGTTTTGTTGCATCTTTCATGGTTTTCTGATAACATTGAGTTGCAGTGCCTTGCATGTAACATCCACAGGCATGCCAAGATTACTGTACCTGTTTATTTATTGTAACCTCCTGGACTGATGGGTAGGCATCCTCTTGGACCTGCAATGTTAGGAAATTCTTGTATTCTCTGCAACAGTGTGTATTAAGAGATTTCACCAGAAATGTACATTGTGACATTCTCTAAACACCAAAGGACATATCGAAATTTAACTGTATTGGAACACCACAGTGAAGCAAAATAATTATGAAATTATAGATGAGTCGTATTTATTACACACCAGCTTCACTTACGTACCTATATTGAGGACATGCTTTGCGAACTGTCGTTTGCATCATCGGCTCTAATGCGACTAAAGCTTGATCCAGTGGTGTGGGTAGTTCTGGAGTTGCTGCTGTCATGTGTTGATTTTGTAATGAATTTAAATGTGGGGTTGTCTTCTGGTGGGATTTCAAAGTTCATTAGTTGGTTTTCATGTTTTTCTATGTATATTCTCTCCCATATGATGAGTACACAATGTTTTTGTACATATTTTAGTAATTTGGTGCTATCTTCAATTTCATGATTTTCAGGCCAGAAATGAACTGCTATTGCGGACTTATCAATATTTTTTGTATTTTAGGTGCCTAAATTGTTCTTTCTTCCTAGTGCCTATATTTATTTTTGTCCTCCCTATGTAAATTTTTTCACAGTCTTTACACTTAATCTTGTAAATGCCTGACTTTTCTTCTGGTTTTATCTGATCAGTATTATTACTGTTAAGTAGGTTTGTAATGTTGTAATTGTTTTTTGGTGCCAATTTTATAATGTATTTCTTGAATATTTTTTGGAACCTTTTGGTGGCCCAGGGGTGGTAAGTTAATTTAGCAAATCTAATTTCTTGTTTTATTGGTGAAACATAGTGAACTCGTCATCTGGGAGAAAATACATATTATCACCCGAACATCAGAATTCCCGATAGAACCGGCTGGCAGTAGGGCCAGACGGGAAGTATTCAGACCACGCCTACCCATTTGCCTCGTGTCACTAACTGAAGGGATGATTAGGAGAGTGGCACGAGCCCTGTACCATCTCTTTCCCCTCCCACTAGACGTCTGGAAACCTCAGGAGAATTGTGCGCGCTGCGAACCTTCCAGAAACTGCAGTCATCCCTATATAAGGCCTGCAGTTGGCGGGTCAGCTGAGTTCTTGGCGAGCAGCCATGAGGGGTGCCGAGTGAGTGAACGGACCAGAAGACTGTGTATGTGTATCAGAGCAGTTGTACGTAATTGTGAGTGTAGAGTGGACCTGTGACAGACGAACTGGCGAATTATAATTGTGTGTGCTACGTAATTCTGTGTAATCGGCAAGTGTTTCAGCTGTAATTCAGTGGAAATAAAGAACATTTTGAGTTTGTGCAATTGGACTTTTAATTCTACGAACCCACAAACTTACAATATAGAAAAACTTAAAAACCTACTAATAAACTTTGAAATCCTGCCAGAAGACAACCCCACATTTAAATTCATCACAAAATCAACAGATGGCAGCAACAACTCCAGAACTACTCACTCCACTGGATCAAGCTTTAGTCGCATTAGAGCCGATGATGCAAACGATAGTTTGCGAAACATGTCCTCAATATAGGTACGTAAGTGAAGCTGATGTGTAATTAATGTGACTCATCTATAATTGAATAACCAAAGGATTTTTTTTTTCGGCGAAAAAAGAAATGATTCTGTGTGCAGTAAAACTTCAAAAACAAAAAGGGTGTTTAAATACAAAACTTGCATTTGAGTTCTTTAAGTCGAGCTGTTGTGATACTGAATTAGAAGTAAAATGTATGTCTTGAATTTTCTTGGAATATCCTGTAAAAACAACTGTCAAATTATAAGATACATATTTCTGATAAAATTTTTATAAAATTATTTGTTCATAATATTAACTGCATTGTAAACATTCCATTAAAAATTATGCCATCAGAAGCATTACTGTTTGTTTCCTAAATATAAATGCATCATTGGATGGGAAATGCTTGAGAGTTTTCTATTGTTTCTGTTTGAAAGAGTTCATTACTACCACTTTTGAATTTCGTTTGGCTTTTGATAAGCATTTGATATTGATTTTGCATGCTTTATACAAACGATTACTTATTGCTCTGGACAAACTTGTGTTATGAATAATTAACATGTGTAGAACAATTGCTATCAAATGGTGTAATAATATATAGGGTGTATCTTTATTGATGTCAGATACTTGCAGGATACCCTCCCAGGTAAAAATATGTTACAGAATAATCAAAGAATTTGCCATTTCTTTGATATAAGTAACAACTCATTAAATTATTTCCTGTAGAACAAAGAAGTGTTTGAATTAAATTTTTGTCTGCTAATTAATGGTTTTTGTTTGATTATTGCAAAGCATAAATGGCAGAAGAAAATGCATACTTTATATAAACAAATCAATAAGCAGTACATGTGATGGGGAATCTATTACCAGAATGTGAGCTTAATGCAGAACGGTAGCCTTGTTCACAAACACTTTCACAAATTAACCAACTTTCGAGAGAGAGAGAGAGAGAGAGAGAGGGAGGGAGGGAGAGGGAGGGAGGGGGAGAGGGGGAGGGAGAGGGAGAGAGAGATGGAGAGGGAGAGAGAGGGAGAGGGAGAGGGAGGGAGAGGGAGAGAGAGAGGGAGAGAGAGAGAGAGAGAGAGAGATTGCTCACTTGAACATTGTGTTATACATGCTGTGAGAAGCATTGACTATAAAGAACAGGCTCTGATATGTACACAATATACTTGCAGTAATGAGAAGTGTTAAAACACATGACTATGAAAAATTTTGCATGGAAATCTTTTGTAACCATATCGTCTTCAGTGAATTTGGGACACTGAGTCAAGAACTTTCTGCCAATGCATGCTAAAGAATTATAGCTTTTTTTAAAAACATGACAACTCTGTCCCACTTTTGTATCAAGGGTGGCGGTACTTAGAGGTTTGGGTTTATAAGGTATGCGTCTGCAGGAAATTAAGGATCAGAAGACTGGCTCCTTTGCCTTTCACCCTGTTTATAATGGTCACATTTTGTTGAATGGTTACAACTGAGCAATAAGGGACAGCATGTCCTTTTAAAGTTGTCATGTTTTGGAAAATTTTGTGTGTTCATGAATGTCCATGAATAAACTTTGGTGTGGAATCATTTCTGATCACCATATTGGTAACATTTCTTTTTGTTGTGCCTGATAGCAGACACATCTACAGTTTCTTACTAATGAATTGTATCATTTAATTGATGTGCCTCTCTACGTCATCCAACAAAGTGATTTTTATGCATGGTTTACCAGCTTTTTTAGTTGGAAAGTTGGTAATTTCTGCATATATGATTTGGTCGAAGGGGATTCATTCCATGGTTTGCTGAATTTCCTGATTTTAGTGCAGTGGATATCTTTATCTAGGAACATTTTAGGTTTGTGGTTTATGCATCCCTTGTACTGGATTTTTATACTCAGAGAGAGCATATCTATACTGGATTTGACCAAATACAAAACACTAATGAAATTTGCAACAGAGTATGCATTAATATGGAATGTAGGTTTGCATTGAAACACAGGGAAGTCCCTTTAAACATAACCTTCAAATTGTTCTTGTAATTCAGCAGTAAGGGATTTTCAGAGCCTTAATCATGACATTTTGGATATTGGGAGGACATCCTCAAAATATTTGACACCAATAAAGATACATCCTACATGAGTTAAGTAATGTGAGTTTGAAATATGTTGAATAAGTTGCATAAATGCATCACATCAAATTTTTACTGTCGAAATAAAAATATATCAGTACTTAAGCACTTATATACATTCTCTAATACCGTTTGATCATAGTACATATATGGCTTCGTCAAGGTTATGTTTACACAATTTATATTTACTTTTTACTATCTACTCTGTCACACAAATTCATTTACTGAATAAAATGTATGTAGTAATAGAAAGGCTTTATTCTTTCCATTAAGTAAAACAGAAGCTTTATTCGTCACATTACACTTACATAGTTGAGCAGTGTTCATAAGTTGGTGACTTGTAAACATTTAAGTTTAAGATTAAAATTAAAAAACTATAAACCAAGAACTGAAATATTTACTAGGTATAGTAAACAAATATCAAGTATGCACAATATATAGATTTCCTAAAATTATACGCTAAGATACATTGAGATCACAGTTCATTATTATGCATTAGTTGATTGTTATGCAGATTTTCGTTCAGCAAAGTAGTATTGCACTCTTTTGAGAAACATATTTGTAACTGTACAAAGACTAAAATTGAGTCATACCTTTTAAAACTTGTAACTTCACTCATGTCATTTTACAAAATCAGGAACGTTTTCAAAACTTGCAGTTTCATCCTCAGCTGATTAGCGACTCATCACAGTTGGTTGTTGTCTGGATCTCTTGTAATTGATTCCCTCTCTCGGAAGATTCTTCACATAAGTTCAGTAGACCACTCACTGATGGCCCATCAAAATTTAGAATATGTGGAAATTTTTTAATAATAACATTTTTTCCCATGTTGTAAGTTCAAGTTTTGTTGACAATTATCATATAAATCCTATAAACTTCACAGTGGATGTTGAAGAAAACAATCAGTTGCCTTTCTTAGATTTGATGATTATAAGACAAAATGACAGTGTAAAATTTGGAATCTATAGAAAACCTACTCATACAGATAATTACATAAAATGCAACAGTTTCAATCCTCTGTCACCTAAATTAGCTGCTCTTAGAAGTTTGATCCATAGACTAAACAGCATACTTTTAGATCAAAAACATTATAATGAGGAATTTACATATATTTTAAATACAGCCAAAAAAATGGTTTCAATCCAAACTCAACCAAAAAAATGATCAATCGGGGCTACAAGCAAAAGAAATTAGAACAGATCACTACTCTTCAAAACATAAATAAAAACTAGATATTCAAAAAATTCACTTACCACTCTTGGGCATTTCCAAAGTTTGAACGAATATACAAAGATTATGGCATCAAACTAGCACCACAAAACAGATTCTCACTCAAGAAATTGTTAAATATTCCCTTAAAAAACACGATCCCACCAGACAAAAATCAGGCATATATAGGATAAATTGTGAAGACTGACAAATTTTATATTGGTTTGACAAAGAGAAATTTAAAAACTAGATTAACAGAACGCCATAGGAATATAAAATACAAACAGAAAAATCGGCAGTTACTTTTCATTTCTGGAATGATTACCACCACATCGGAGAGGAGATCAAACTACTAAAACCATTGTCAACAAAACTTCTATTTTTTGGTGTGTGTGTAATTTACATCCTCCAACATTTAGTCATTTCCAACGATGAATGGGTGAAATTATGCTCACATGAGCCCAGGGTCCATAGAGCTTAGTACCCAACATTCGTCTTTTAGGATAAGGGAAAACCCCGGAAAAACCTTATCCAGGTAACTCACCCTGACCGAGATTCGAACTCGGGACCTCTTGAACGTGAGGCAGACATGCTGCCACCACGCTACCGAGGTGGGCACAACAAAACTTGAACTTACAACATGGGAGAAAATTGTATTATTAAAAACATTCCACATGTTCTAAATTTTGATGTGCCATCAGTGAGTGCTCTACTGAACTTATGTAAAGAGGGAGTCAATTACAAGAGATCCAGTCAACAACCAACTGTGATGAGTCGCTAATCAGGTAAGGATGAAACTGCAACAGTTTTGAAAAACGTTCCTGATTTTGTAAAAGACGTGAGTGAAGTTACAAGTTTTAAAAGGTATGAAATTAGCTTCACTGTTAACAACGCTTTTATTTATAACTATTCAAAATATTTGTAACTATTAGGAAGAATCTGTTACATAACCTTTTTATTATTGTGTATCAGAGTAATTAAAAAATGAAATTCTGAAATCTTTAGAACATAATCTACAACTATACAGATCAGCTGCTTTTGTAGATAAGTGGCATATTATGGTTGCACTATATCAGATTCTATAGTAGTTGCAAATTGCATCTGCGGTGCATTATTGAAATGCATAACTGTTTCTTCTTTTCTTCCTTTTGTTGGAAATGCACATAATCTTATTTTAGCAGCGGTAGATTGGCACCTTTTTAGGCTTGGAATGATATCTTGCATAAAAGTAGATAGTGGATTTTTAGCCACTAGTATCAATAAGAAAACACACTGGAAGTGTGTTAATAAGAAGGGTAGAGGTTACTGTGAATGGGATGATTTTGCTGCAGCACTCGTCAGGTGAGCGGTGGCACTGCTGCCGCTAAAGTGAAAGCAAAGGTGGCTGCTACATCTCGGCCTCATACGCTACGCATACAGCTGGCTTCGTCGCCAACCCGTCATTCGCATTTGAATGCTCGCCACCGTGATTCCAGCATGGCTTCAGATGAGTCCATAGGCACCTGTTCACTTGATGCTGACATCACGGCCAGTGAGACATCAGGTACATAATCAAGAACCTGATGTGTGTGTAATGTTGTGTATGAAAGTTGATCAAATATAAATGAGACTTTCTTCCTTATTAATTATGACAAACAAAGAAATATTATATCGAGATTCAACTGTATTGGAACACCACAGTGAAGCGAAAAATTATTAAATTTTAGATGAGTCGCATTTTTTAAGTGAAGCAGATGTGTTAAAAAATGCGACTCATCTAAAATTTAATAAAGAAATATTACTTAATGTTAGCACATTTATCTGTATTTTCTGGAAAATTTCACAGATGATTCTTTTCTCAGTTTAAATGAAGTACAGTAAAGCCCTGTGATAAAACTATTGATTATAATAACTCTGTCCCATTGTTATGCATTCCTGGATTTTCAATATCATTGCTGTATAATTTTATCCTCTTTAACACTTGTGAATTCTGATATTAGCGGTTTTTCAGATCAAAAATCAACAAAAGTATTTATTCCATATTCGTATATACGCACATAATTTGCAAAATGTGCAGTATTTTAAAACTTAATGAGAAATAGTTTGTGACTGTATTGAGCGCTCATTGTAGCTTGAGTATTTTACCTGGGAAACCCTTCTCGTGCACAACATCAGTACCTTTTTGTGAAAGGAATTTACATGTCCAAATGACTTGCTTTCATTGTGTTCCTTAGTCTTACTTGGAATTTTGTGCACTGTGTAGCGAGTTGCAGTACAGGCACAAAATGACAAAGTGTAAATACTTCTCTGTAAGCAAAAAATTACAAATTATGCTGAAGTATGATGCAAATTCCATCCTAAATCAAAAACATATTCTGAATCTCTAGGAATTCCCTCATTTAGTCTAAGGACTGAACATTGACATTTCTGCTTCCACAGATTAGGTTGATAGATTCAAGCAAATACGTGGCATAGTGTATCAGCAAATCGGTGCTTAATCAAAATGGTAATTAGGTCAGTGATGTAAATTAAAATGCTATAATTCATAATATGAGTATATAGCAGTTAACAATTCAATTTTTGTATAAGAAACTATCACTTTTTCACCAAAATCAGAAATAAAATTGATTATGCTGTATTTCCCATTTTGTCAAAATAGCTTTGTCAATGTAACGCTGGCCATTACTATGTGTTAATTATAGTCTGTTGTCCCTGGAATAGTGGAATTGCAGAGTTTTACTGTATATCAGAACTATAATTTATGTTTGAGATTACTGTGGAAAATAATTTCTTAAATCTTATGTTCTTTTCAAAGAAAAGTGTTAGTTTATTAAGAAGATTAAACTTTATAGCTGTTCATTTAGGCTGTCCATGTATGTTTTATTGAATATATAATATTCAATGTATATTGAAGATTTAGTGCGTAAATGGTTTAAGAAAATCAAATGTTGAAACTGGTAAGGCTTACATTAAAATTACAGCATTGCTCAAAACTAGTGGCTGAGGAAAGTGAAGTAAAACAACTTTTCAACCATTGCTTTTATGGTACTCATGGTTGCAGATGTAAAAGGGTAACAAACATACCCTTTACAACCAAAGAAGCAGAACACAAGCCACACTTATGTCTTTATGAAATTGAACATAATATTTATTAATAATAACAAAGTTTTAAGTAGTAAACTGATTAGAGCATTCAACAGTGCTTCACACTAATGGCTAGAAAGCTATGCTGGTTATAAATTTGCTGTCTTTTGAACTCGCTTCCTTGACCGGTGTACTGGTCAGTGCAATATTTTATAGCCATGCTTTTGAAAAATTTGGAAAGAAACTGCCTGTAATTGTGGTTAGACTATGGAGTAAATATATCTTTTCACCATTATTGCTAATGAATTACGAGGGCTGTTCAATAAAGAATGATCACAATTTTTTTTGACAACGTGCCGTTACTCATCCTCATAATTTTGATGGTCCTTCTCAAAATAGTCTCCTCTGAATGCGATGCACTTGTCCCAGCGTTTCTGCCGGTCTTCAAAGACATGCTGGAAACCATTTTTGATAGATCCTTCAAAACTGCCTCCGCAGCCTTCACTGCTTCTGATGATGGATAATGCTTACCATGAAGGCGTTTCTTCAAGAAGGGAATAGAAAAAAGTCACATGGGTCTAAATCCGAACTATAGGGAGGGTGAGAGATGCACTTCACGTTGATTTTTGCAAGATATTCAGTAACAACATTGGCAATATGCAGCCATGCATTATCGTGGTGCAGCATCCATCCTGCTTCACGGAAATGTGGTCTTTTGTGCCTGATATGGATTTGCAATGTTTTCAGGACATCCCTGTAGTATTGTCCAGTTACTGATGTGTGTACATGTACATGCTGATAAATCATTCCATGAATATCAAAGAATGAGATGACCATACCTTTCCAGCAGAAGCAATCACTTTTGCTTTTTGGTGGTTTGGTGATGAAGGAGATTTCCTCACTGAGCTTTGCTGTTTGCTCTCAGGATCAAAATGATGTAGCCAAGTTTCATCAGCAGTGATTGCGTTTGAAAGAAACTCCGGATCTTCATCTAACATCAATTTTAACTGCATGCAGACCTGCATGCAAATGTCCTTTTGTTCGGGAATCAATAGTCTTTGAACCCATCGCGCACAAACACGTCTCATGTGTAATGTTTCTGTCACCAACATGTGGGTGGCACCCAATGAAATGTTCAGTATTTCAGAAAGTGATCTTAAGGTAATTCGTCGATCCTCTCTCACAATGGCAGCAGCAGTGTTGATTTCTTCATAAGAGCAGTAACTGGAGCACCGGGTCCACCTTCCTTTGAAATTGATTGTCTCCCCTCTTTAAACATTTTAATCCACCTTCGAGCTGTGCTGTAGGAAAGAACAGACTCTCCATAGGTCTCCTGTAACATTGTTTAGGCTTCAACTGAAGATTTGTTGAGACGAAAGTAGAATTTCAAAGCTGCATATTATTCCTTGCAAGTTACCTCCATTGAAGCGATAGATGATACTGAACATGTCTGAACTTGCCTGGTTCTCCAGGCGGGAACCAGGAGTACCAACAATGAAACTACTATGGCGTGTTTTTGTTTCACATTAAGCTAACAGAATATAATAAGATTGAATGTTAGTTCGAAAAATTATGACAATAAAAAGTTATGATCATTCTTTATTGAACAGCCCTCATAAGTAAAGTGTGTTTGGACAGAACACAATTAAAAACAAAAGCAGTTGATAACATCAATTGTACAACTGCAGAAAAATGTAGGGAAAGTTTGACTTACCAGTTCATTGCTGTTACTTGTTTAGAAATACAGGGTGTCCGGCTTGTATGTAACATTACATTTATGACTTAATTGTATCGTATTTTGGTAAATTCTTTCATATGTGATTAATTGGACACTTGCAAGAACATTGATTGCATGATTAATAAAATGTGCAAAAATGGTGGCATGGACACCGTAACAAAAACAAAATCCGAAGTTTTTGTACAACACATCTGTAAAGTATGTACTGCAAGATTAACCTTGGATGTCACAACATTGCTTCAGCCTATGTAACCATCATCAAATAGCTTGTCTGCTCATGTTCAAGAGGTCCTGATTTCGAATTTCGGTGAAGGCAAGTTACCTGGATAAGATTTTTTCCCTGGTTTTTCCCTTATCCTGAGAGATGAATGATGACTAAGCTCTATGTGTCCTGGCCCCATTTGAACATCATTTCACTCATTGTCTGATGTGACTTAATGTTGGAAGATGTTAATTTAAAAAAAAAAAAATCCTCAAATTGTGTACATGTTATGAGATACTGGTACTCCTTTGTGTAAAATGGGAAGTAAGCAAACAGAATGCATCTGCAGAAAAACTGAAAGGAATTTATAAGAAATCTGAAGAACCTTGAATTAGAGCTTGTTCACAAAGGTTATATCTGTGGGCCTACAAGATTCAGTAAATTTATCAGGAAGTTTATCCTGAGGACAAAAGTACAAAGATAGTTGTGTGCTCCAGAAGTTCTTAATAAAATTGAAGAGGACAGTGCTTTTATAGATAAAAGTATGCTTCTGTGATAAACTGACTCTCCATTTGTGTTAGAAAGTTGGATAGAATTATATCTAGGAAGTGAAAATCCTCATGAGATTAAAAGAGACTTGCCAAAATTAAAATTCCAAAAATTGTTGAGTACATGCTTTGCAGATTTCATTTCAGCCAATCCAAGAACAGAGAAAACTTTATTGTGGCATTCATATTGCCTGCCATCTTTACACCTTTTAATTATGTGATCACAGTTGTAATCAATGTTCAAAAATTACAAGAGACCTATAGTCATATATGAAGGAATTTATCAAAATATACCAACCAAAGTTATAAATATTTGTAATTTAAACATGCATTCAGACACTATTTGTGTCAGTAATATCTGCATGGGCACAATGTATTATATTGAAAACAAACATTTTTAAGTTGAAAAAGTGTTTTTTATTGCTGCCCATACAGTGAGTACATTTTTCATCAATTGCTGCAAGAACCTTGTATTTGCTTAAGATGAGTTGATATTAGTAACACTAACATCACTTTTTTTAATTTCTGTTAACATGTTTCGGGAACATGTGTTTGCATCTTGAACGTGTCCAACTGACCAGTGTTGTTTGTGTTTTGGTGGTTGCCTGTAATGGCGGCATCATGTGGTGGTAAAATGTGCTTCCATAGGGTACCTGGTGGTGGTAAATCAAAATTGATTAACTGTGTTTTAGTTAATTTATGGAAATTAATCATTTCTTCACACTAGCCATATATAGACTAAGGTTTTTCGTAGTCAACATTAAAAAATCAATGCCACGGCTGGGATTTGAACCACGGATCTCCTGGTTTCCGTTCAGTCGCTCTAACCCATTGAGCTACCATGGCCAACTTGCCATCATGACATTAAATTCTCCATTTGACTTGTATATTTCCCCGGTAGACCACTAGGGGCTCTCCTATTCGAGATACACCATTTGTGGCGACTATTATCGTAAGTACAATTGATGGAAATTAATCATTTCTTCACACTAGCCGTATATAGGCTTAGGTTTTTGATAGTCAACATGAAAAATAAAATGTCACAGCTGAGATTTGAGTTATGGATCTCCTGGTTTCCGTCCAGTTGCTCTAACCCATTGAGCTACCATGGCCAACTTGCCGTCATGACATTAAATTCTCCATTTGCCTCTTATATTTTCCCGGCAGACCACTAGGGGCTCTCGCATTCGAGATACACCATTTGTGGCAACTATCATGTTGACTATCTATTAAGAACCTTAGCCTATATACGGCTAGGGTGAAGAAATGATTATTTTAATCATTTAACTAAACTAATAAGAGTTAAATGATGAAGTCTGGGACTCAAGTACTTACAATAGTAAGATGCCAAAAACTGTGTATCTTGAATGCAAGAGCCCCTAGTGGTCTACCGGTGAAATATACGAGTCAAATGGAGAATTTAATGTCATGGCGGTAAGTTGGCCATGGTAGCTCAATGGGTCGGTGCGACTGGATGGAAACCAGAAGATCTGTTGTTCAAATCTCGGCCGTGGCATTGAACTTTTCATGTTGATTCTATCATTAACTTTCATTTATGTTTCAAAATGAAGATCTTTTCCCATTTGTCCAATTGTGCTGCATGACTGGCTAGTTTGAGTAGTGTAATGTTCGGTTTGATGTTATGGTTGGTTGTCCAGAAATGGAATGAAACTGCAGATTTATCCATTTGTTTGTATTTTAAGCATTTCATGCGTTCTTTTAATCTGGTTTCTATATTTCTTTTTGTTTTTCCTATATATACTATATATTTATCACAATTGGAGTAATTGATTTTTAATTCCAGCTCTTTTGTCTTGTGGTATAGGGTCTTTTATACCAGTTAAATTTGTTCTGTGGGACTAGGCTAATGTGCTTCTTGAAAATCTTCTTAAATTTGTAAAACTTTTTTGGATGATATGTTAATATCTTGAATTTCAGTTGTTTTTGTTCTTGGATGAGGTTTGCGTTTTCTTTGATATGTTTCTGTTTAATTTTTGTAATTTTCTTGTCAATTGTTGCTCTGTTGAAACTGTTGTCTACTATATGTTCATATACTAGATGATATTCTTGTTTGGTCAGTACCCTCTGGAAGCACATTTCACTGCCACTTGATCCTGCCATTATAGACATCCACTAAGACAAATACAACACCAATTGGTCGAACAGATTCTGAAGGTGGGAACACATGTTCCGAAATATGTTAAAAATGTGAACTTAGTGTTACTAGTGTTACAACTCATCTTAAGTAAATACATCTTAATATGTTTCTGTTTCTGTCTTCAAAAATAAATTAAACAACCTTGTTTATTTGGTGCACAGTAACCGAATGCTTAGTCCCTATAAAAAAGTAGTTTCTGGCAGTTAATTTAAAAAATAAAATATGTTTTGAATTTTCTGTTTATAGCAGCTTTTAAAATTGTGATTAAGTAATAAAGAACCAATAAACTAAAACAATGTATCTAAGAAGGACAAAACTGATGTTTGTCTCATGGTCATGTTGTAAGCAAGTTCTTGATTTCAAATAACTTTTATGTTTTCATTTGATAAATTTCAAAGCATAGGACCTCATTTATGTTTGGTCAGCCTTTGTAGAAATTTATTGAAATATGGTTATCATAAGTTACATAAGTGAACACTTACGGAAATTCATGCACATGGAGTTCATTTGACTGCAGTTGTGTATGTTTTAGTATTGAAATAACATGTGTGATATAAAATAGCTATAAGTACTTGTGTTATTGCCAAACATTTGCATGTTATGAAAAGGATCAAAAAGCTACTGAAGTATTCTAAATATTTTCTAAAAATAGTATGTTTACACTGAACATCTGTACTTGTCCATATCAGAAAAGAGAATAAACTGTCTTAAAACCTGTGTGGGACTTGTTCTACAGGAAATAAGTTGCTAAAATAAAGTTTTGTATTCCTGAGGTAAAAGCATTCATTTGTATATTTATTTTTAATATTTTGGCTGCAGTAAAGTCTTTAGCATTTTCAAACATTTAAAGTTTACGTAATTCAGAAAGTTCATTTCATTTTGCACTTATTTACTATATTATTTGAGCATTGAGCAATGGCTTTGAAGAAGATACGTAAGCAAATTGAAGTCTACAGCAAATAAGGGTTAACACCAGAGCTTAATGTGGACTGCTTTGCTACGCTGTTTAATGCTTGCTTACCTGTAATAAAGCAGTTGAATAACATATTGTGCATGTCAGTGGTGGAGGCCTTAGCATTTAAGACTACCAATTTTCAGAATTACAATTTCTTTGTAATTGTTTATAAACTGAATCTAAAATTAATACCTACGTTTATCATAAATGTTATAAGTGTACTTAGTTTGTTGAGGAATCATTACTTCCACTATCATACCTGGATACTCGAGATAATCTTTGATAAAAGCAAGTTTGTTATTCTTGTTTTTAAATGATTAAAACCTTATACATTTAGATTCAACAAACTCCATGTTTGGAGTTTTGCAAAAAAAATCACAACTTAAACCCTTGTCATTTTTGTGCAATTCCATTGAAGTTTTAAACAGTAAAAGATAGGGATTGTCTCATGGTTATGTGGTTTAGTAAGCTTATCTCTCACCTGTAAGTCATAGGTTTAATTTCCAGCTGGGGAGTGGAACATTTTCTTTAATTAGGATTATTCATTATTCTTTGTAAAGTTGGAAGTGTACATGTGAATATAAGTTGACTACATAAACCTACATAACCGAATCTGCAAAGTCCAAAGAGTAAATAATCAAATCTTATATAACCAAAGTGGTTGAACAGGGCTGCAAAAGTGAATCAGTAAGAAATAAATAAAAATAACAAATCCCAATTGAGGCTTTCTTTGTAACAACTATATGTTCAGCAAGATGAAGAAATTACCTTTTGTTGATAGGTGCCATTCAAGTGAATAAACTAGTGTTTTGAGCTACAACCACAAAAATCAAATAATGAAAGGAAATTATCCATTTCCTGCATTGCTATAATAAGATCTAGAAGATCATCGGGATTAAAAGCAAGAAAAAAGCTAAATTTATGAATGGAGGGACACATTGCTGCAAAATGCAATATTAGTTTTGCACCCAGTTTGCAGAAAATTCAACAGTTGTCTTTTGTTTATAGCACATGCTATTACAACAAAAATCCATGATATAAACATCCAATAGGTATTGAGTGTTAAATAGTTATAAGTTTTCTAAAGATGGAGCTGTACTGCTGGTACAATAAATATTTCTAGCATTGTATTTGAAAGCAGCCCAGATTCGATCCCAGTTCACCGAATGTGTCATTTGTGGTGACCAACACAGTGCTGGGGCAGGTATTCTCCGGTTTCCCCTGCCAGCACAGCAATTGCTCCATCTTCCCTATCATTCTTCTCACCCTCATTCCGTCACTCTTATACCAGGCATCGGGCTGATCATCCATCCTGGGTTCTGTCTCTCACTGATCCAGAGATTCCGTTCCTCAATCTGCTGCAGGCATAATGGAAACAATTTGATAGCTTTTGCTCATTCAAACTGAGCAATTAAATTCTTCATCTAGTTTGCCTTGTGTAAGAAAGCAGTCTATTGTTTGAAAAGTTCTAAAGCATAAGCTTTCATGGTTGTTAATCATATTTAAATTTTCTGAATAAACCATGATGTTGACTATGCCTAAAAGCCAATTTTTGAGGGATATTGCTGTCCTCTTAAGAGAAGTGATGTTGGATTTTTTGTCAACACAGTTGACAGCATTTATACCATATAATCTGTTAAAAAATGAATCAGATTCAAAAATCCATTGCCACTGCCATAATTGGAACTTCAATCCTCTGGCTTTTTATGTCAATACTCACATTACCACTACATTCATCTGTAACCTCGTTAACCTCTTAAGTCCATCACGTTTACTATGGGATATGATATGTTAAAACAAACACTTTTTTGTGTGTAATTAACGTCCTCCAAAGTTCCAATGTTAAGTCATATCGGACGGTGAATGAAATGGGTGAAATGATGCTCAAATGAGACCAGGGTCCATGGAACTTAGTTACCCAACATTCATCTTGAAGGATAAGGGAAAACCCCAGAAAACCTTATCCAGGTAACTCACCCTAACCAACATTCGAACTCAGGACCTCTTGAATGTGAAAACACTTACTTGGTAAAGAACAGTAAAGTATTGGCAAAGAGAAACTAAGAGATCCGTATAACTCAGTCTCTCAAATCAGATTAAGCTTTCCATTCATGCATGGTAAGAATGTCCTGAAAATAATGTAACTATTGTAATGGTTATGGAAGTAATGTTACCAAAGTCAGAACTCTTATCTTGTTACAGTTAAAAAAGTTTAAAAGTCTGACTGACATAATTCATTGCATGAATATTAGTATCTCAACTCATTATGCAGTATTAATCACTTCTGCAAGAGATTGTGAATTTAATATCCATCTGGTGAGAAAAATGCATACTAATTATTTGTATCTTTTGTGATGTTGATCAATAATGTGTGTTTATCTCGTCCAGCAACATTACCTTTCAAAAAGTCAAATTATTAACTTCATTCATGTTTATTTTGACAATAGGGTGTATTTTCCATGCTATGTGTATTAGGAACCATCAATATTGAATATGTAGAAACAAATCCAGTTATAAACAACGTAGCAGTTAGTGTTAAACTTCTTTTTAGATTGCATCAAACAACAAAGTAAGTCCGTATTCACATCATTCATATTGAAGTGTAGCCCCAACAAATTATTGTGATAACCATTACATATAATGCACTTTAACGCAATAATTATAACAGTTACCTGAAAATGTCATATTCCAGTGTATGGCCAGTGTGAAAAAAAGAATTAATGCATGTAAATATATAAAGCAAGTGTTATTGTAGTTTATGTTTAATACTTTTATTTTCCTCCTACAGAATGTGTGGATACTGGAACGATATCAGCACGCACATTACAGAGCTTGCCCTTCTCTCTTCGCACACCAGAAGCCCATAGTTTAGAGGCAAATAAAACTTCAGGGGATGCTGTGACACCAGAGTATGTTAAACGAACAGCCCGGTTGTTTGAGAGTTCACCAGATGGCACTCCTAATATAGTAGCAAGTCAGTTTACAGAAAGCTCTGTGCCAAAGACAAGTAACATTCCCAGTGCAATATTATTAAATGGGACCAATGGTTCAAAATCAGATGACCTACTAAATGGTGATAGTTCTACGGGGAAAAAGCCCTCATATTTAGGACTTGCTTGTTCAATTAGTGGTTATAGTGGCATTACAAAATACGACAGTAAGCTGCGTGAAGGTTTCCGATCACGCGACCATAGTCCTGGTAGAATTGGACTCATAAAGAGCCGTGATGTGAGTCCTCTAAGGCCTAGTAGCATAGTGGAATGTGGAGATGGTCATGTAACTTACAAATCGGATTGTGGAAACTTTCTTGTGGCACCTACCTCAAAAGAGACTGTGCATTGTGTGAATGGGGACACAAAGTTAGATAGTAAAAGGACGATGGAGGAAAAACCATTTACAGATGTTCATCCTGCTGTGAATGGCATTTTGAACAAGATGGGTAGAACAACATTAGATGGGGATGAGAAACCTTGGGGATCTCGTGCAGGGGATGGATATAGTATGACAAGCAAACAAGAGTTCTTTTCCAAATCATCTTCAGCTATCAGGGAATCAACTCGTAATTTTATGTCCTCAATGTTAGAGACAGATTCTTCTTACTCATCAACGCATTATGAATCGTCAGTAGTACATACAGTAGTGAAGTCCAGAGATACCACGGATTTCAAGGACTCTCAGCCTTCCTCTGTGCCTCAAGAGGGATTAGGGTACTATTCCCCAGTTGCCACATTCTCTCCTGAATCTCCAAAGACTGTCCCAAAGGATTCCCCAGGTTCTCGTAAAACGATGTCACCCAGGGATAGTTCTGATCTTTCATCGCCCCTCAAACATTCCCCAGAATCACCGAAAACATCCTCAAAGGATTCCCTTTCTGCTCCAGTGACTTCACCACAGAAGCGTTCACCAGGTGCTGTTAGAGTTGTTGAGTTTACATCCCAAGCAAAGAGCTACGTTCGCACCACGTTTGTTTCCTCAGGGTCAGTAGATTCCACAGAGTCACCTGGAGCAAAGGCCTATGGGGATGGATCTCAGTTAAAGACTTACGTACACAGTTCAAGCAGTAGCTCATCTGTGGAAACATCGGATAATGCCGCAGTCAGTAGCAAATCTTTTATACAACAGCGAGTAGAGCGTCTTTATGGCCCAGGAGCTCTGGCCCAGGGTTTTTTTAAAAGGACTCGTCACAAAACAACAGAGGAAGTTCAGGTAAGCTGTTACTTGTAGTTTATTAATATTTTAATAGTGTAATATGAAAAACATCCAAGAAATATAGTACAGTTTCTCATCTAACTTGATTTGAAACCAGATTTTTAGTTAATTATTGTTTCTTCTGCTTCCAATTACATTTCATTACCTTGCTTTCAACCATCAATTGTTTATGTGTGTTTGAAGGAAGTTAGTAACAGTGATGTCAAAATTAATCTCAGAAACTATTTGTAGTTGGTTTATTAATACTCGTCACTTACTTGTTTATATTTATGAGAGACTAGTTTCAAAGGCATCTGCCTTTCCAACTGGCCAGTTGGAAAGAGATTGAAAATGGAGGCAAATGTCTTTGAAACTAGTCTCTCATAAATATAAACAAGTAAGTGACGAGTATTAATAAACCAACTACAAATAGTTTCTGACATCAATTGTTTATTGATTTTAACACATTTCTTATAGAAAAAGATGGTTTCAAATCAAGGCCAGTTGTTCAATTGTAGTCTTATACCTTATTTGCTAGTTTCATGGCCATATTTAAATTATTTTATATTGAGAAGTCAATTTGACAACTGGATTGTATATTTGTTACCAAGGAGGAAAAAATCTTTCAGTAAAGTGTGGTTCACAATAACCAAGAAGGGAAACCAGAATGAGAACAAAGTTAAAATACATGTATAGTAATGTGAGCATTCACAATGGAAAGCATCCCTGCAATGGAAAAGGTTTATTCAACTTTTAACATCCTTGTTTTAATTCCTGGGGATGATGCATTAGGTGCATGTTATACATTAGAGATCAGTTAAAGCAGCTGCTACAGGTAGACAAATCAGAAATAGTGGAAGTGTATTAGAAAATTGTCTATCAGGTTTTGATGTATAACTTGCATGTGTTGGCTGAATTGGAAGCAGGTGAAGAAATATTAATCCACATTTTCTTTCTCAGGTTATTGTGAACAAAAATGTACTGTGTTTTGCTTCTGTTTTAATTTTTCTTCAGTTTCCATTCTTGGGTTATTGTGAACCAGGCTTAACCGCTTCACCAATGGCCATTTAAATCCTTCAGGGGCCGGAAACGGATACCCAATAAACAGAACAAGACATTTAATTTGTTAAATGCTGTAAAAATGCATCATAAATACAGTTCCATATTGTGACTTTGTGGGTTCGTGAAATGAAAAGTCCAATTTCACCACTCAAAAATGTTCTTTATTTCCACCGACTTACAGTTAAACACTTGCCAATTACACAAAATTACGTAATGCACACAATTACGATTCACCAGTTCGTCCGTTATTGTTCCGATGCACGTACACGGCGCTACTTCACTAGCACGTCAAACACTAACTCTGACTTCTTACACCAAGAACTGTCCTCACTCACACACTAACCAACTGACTGACTCACTCACTGACTAGCTGCAGCCCTTTTTATAAGCATCTCGCCGTCTTCTAGACGTTTCCAGATGATGAAAGATCCCGTAATTTCTGGAACCAGGTGGAAGAGAAACAGACCGCACAATTATTTTTCTTTCCCCAGTCGTCCCTGTCACCACTATAAGACAAACGAGGGGAGGGCGTAGCTAACATTGACCTCCCCCGTCTTCCGCTCCCAGCTGCTTTACAGGGTGTTCCAACGGTCGCGTTACACTGCTCCCTCCTCAAAGCTGTTCGCCCCGAACAGCCCCATCGTAGCGGGCGAGGCGGTCCAGGTGTACCACCAGCATCTGCTCGGAGTCTCAGCCAGAAGTAGCGCTGCCGTAGTTTGTGAATCATTCGGTTCGCTCCCAGGTGTCCTCCTGAAGTACCGGCGTGCACTTCCTCCAAGACTTCCGGGGCCTTACTCCGGGGAAGTACCAACTGTCCTCTCTGCGCCTTCCCATCGGGTGACTCCCATACCCGGAACAGCACGCCCTCTCTGGTCTTCAACGAGTCCCATTGGGCCCAGTGCGACTTGTAGGTGGCGCTCCTCGGTGCGATGTCCTCCCAGGTCGGTCTCGTCCCTGCGTCCACTTCCCTCAAGAGTGGCCCCAAGTCTGCGTCCGCCAGCTGCTCCCTCCTCAGGCCTGCGCTATCCCAGCCTTCAGCAGGCACTGCCACAACTACTCGGACTGCTGCGGCACGCTCCTTCTCTTCCACTCTTGTGCGCTCATGGCCGTCCTGGATCTGCGATAGGACACCTCCAATGTAATGGTCGCTAGCGTCGGTGTCCACAATGAAGGCGCCACCCGGTTGTGGGAAACCCAAAATTGGAGAACTGCACAGGGTCCCCTTCGGGTGCTGGAAAGCGTCTTCGGCGTCCTCCGTCCCCACATAAGGCCGGTTTTCCTCCGTCAGGCGGGTGAGGGGTTTTGCGATGTTGTCGGCCTTTTCCTCTAAATCATTAAGGCGGTCGTCTACTTGGCCCATCCGCTTGCCCAGCTCCGTCACGTCATCCCTCACGCCGGCCAACCGTTCCTCAAACTTGGCGGCGAGGACCTCGTTCGCCTCCCTCATCTCCGTTGTCAGTTCGGCCATCTTTGCGGTCATTGTCGTGGCCAAGTTGTTGCTTGCCGTTTCCATCTTCGCTGTTAATTCGGCCTTCATTTCTTCCATCTTCCCGGTGATGTTGTCGTTGGCCGTCTTCATTTGTTTCAACTCTGCGGTGATGTTGTCGTTGGCCGTCTTCATTTGTTTCAACTCGGCGGTGAGGTTGTTATTTGTAGTCTCCAGCTTCGCGGCCAGGCTGTTACTTGCCGCTTCCGTCTTCTCTGTTAATTCGGCCATCATTTCCATCATCTTCTCCAAAAAAATTTCCAATGCCGCGTCCATGGTTGTAATGTTCGGTGATGTTATCTTCCCGCTTCCTGACACCAGTGTGACTTTGTGGGTTCGTGAAATGAAAAGTCCAATTTCACCACTCAAAAATGTTCTTTATTTCCACCGACTTACAGTTAAACACTTGCCAATTACACAAAATTACGTAATGCACACAATTACGATTCACCAGTTCGTCCGTTATTGTTCCGATGCACGTACACGGCGCTACTTCACTAGCACGTCAAACACTAACTCTGACTTCTTACACCAAGAACTGTCCTCACTCACACACTAACCAACTGACTGACTCACTCACTGACTAGCTGCAGCCCTTTTTATAAGCATTTCGCCGTCTTCTAGACGTTTCCAGATGATGAAAGATCCCGTAATTTCTGGAACCAGGTGGAAGAGAAACAGACCGCACAATTATTTTTCTTTCCCCAGTCGTCCCTGTCACCACTATAAGACAAACGAGGGGAGGGCGTAGCTAACATTGACCTCCCCCGTCTTCCGCTCCCAGCTGCTTTACAGGGTGTTCCAACGGTCGCGTTACAATATCTTCCGTATTTATTAAGCTATTTAAACGAAACAAAAACTGGTTTAAAATCCATTAAAGACAGTATACATCTACAGTAACAAAAAAGTAGAGACTACATTAATAAATCATTGAAATTTCACTACTTTGTTTCACTGTAGCAAAAGCCATTCTTTGTGCCGAACACGCCTAATATTTGAATCATTTTTGTTTTGTGTGTTTACGAACGAATGTATGCATGTACGTACGTATAGCTACGCAAGCCACTTCTCTGGTTCAAGGTTTTAGCTTTTAGTTTATGCTATACCAAGCAATAATCATATGAGTATATCGAGATTTAACTGTATTGGAACACCACAGTGAAGCGAAATATCTATTAATTTATAGATGAGTCGTATTTATTACACATCAGCTTCATTTACGTACCTATTTTGAGGACATGTTTCGCAAACCATCGTTTGCATCGTCGGCTCTTATGCAACTAAAGCTTGATCCAGTGGTGTGGGTAATTCTGGAGTTGCTGCTGCCATCTGTTGATTTAGTAATGAACTTAAATGTGGGATTCTCTTCGGGCGAGATTTCAAAGTTCATTAGTTGGTTTTTATGTTTTTCTATGTATATTCTCTCCCATATGACAAGTTCACTATGTTTTTGTTCATATTTTAGTAATTCGGTGCATTGCTTCCACTCCTGGGCCACAAAAAAAATTCCAAAAAATATTCAAGAAATACAATATAACATTGGCACCAAAAAACAATTACAACATTAAAAACCTACTTAACAGTAATAATACTGATTAGATAAAACCAGAAGAAAAGTCAGGCATTTACAAGATTAAGTGTAAAGACTGTGAAAAAATTTACATAGGGAGGACAAAAAGAAACATAGTCACTAGAAAGAAAGAACAATTCAGGCACTTAAGATACAAAAAATATTGATAAGTCCGCAATAGCAGCTCATTTCTGGTCTGAAAATCATGAAATTGAAGATAGCACCGAATTACTAAAATACGTACAAAAACATAGTGAACTCGTCATATGGGAGAGAATATACATAGAAAAACATAAAAACCAACTAATGAACTTTGAAATCCCGCCAGAAGAGAACCCCACATTTAAGTTCATCACTAAATCAACAGATGGCAGCAGCAACTCCAGAATTACCCACACCACTGGATCAAGTTTAGTCGCATAAGAGCCGACGATGTAAACGATGGTTTGCGAAACATGTCCTCAAAATAGGTACGTAAGTGAAGCCGATGTGTAATAAATACGACTCATCTATAAATTAATAAATACGAGTATATGTTGTGTTACACACACACACTGGAAAGAAAACTCCCCGTCAACATCTGTTATTACAGATCTGTTATTACAAGGTTTCTGGTAGCCTTATGCAGATGTTTTTGCTCAGTATTTTAGTTATTTATACTCTCTCAATGTTCAGAGTGATTTCTTATAGCTATCCAGAGCTAAATGAATGGCCATTTGAAGTTGTTAAATTTCAATGTTAACCATGGCTTATTGCTGTAATGTAGCAAATAAATTAGCTTGTGTATGATGTATACAGGCTTCTGATATTACTGTAGAAAATCTGGAGGATGTGTTGTGCGATTATGAAGGAGATGTTTAGGATATAGGTAGCAGTGATGTGTACTGGTCTACAGATGGCATGTTAGCTACTCCATTGTTTGGGGGAAATGGCGGGTCAAATATGGGTGATGTGGATCAGCTATTACTAGCTATCCCTCTTTACGAAAAACAGTTAAATGGAAAAAAAAAGTATTTTTATACCACTGGATGTAACCATGCACAATTGTTTAGTAATTTTCAGAGCTGTAAATTCATGCAAAACATTTATCTACATGCACTTGCGCGCATAAATAGCTCGTAACCTAATTGAGTACTATAATACTCAGAGGCCTCTTTATACTGGGGGTAAGAAATTCACCACGACATCACCCCTCATACTTGAGAGAAAAGACTTTCCGAAAAGGATACCACCCACAACCAAAAAAGTTGCAACCATTTCGAAAATGTCTAGTGTGTTGCGAAAAAGAAATTCGCAAGGAAACCAATATTATTTTGTGTGAATCTGCAGATGTGCCCTTTGGTGTTTATCCAGGTTTGGCGGTGTACAATTCAAAAAGAAACTTTTAAGGGTACGTTTACATCCCTTATAGAACTAATTTAAATTTGTTGTGAAATAGGAAGATTAAAATAATTTGCATTAAATGAGCATTAAATGCATGTATGTACAGGACGTCTATACACGTCCATATCGGTTTTGGGCATTTTAACTTGGACGTCATATGACATCCATATCAGTGAAAGGGTTAAGAAGGCACCAGATAGAGACTTATTAAAGTACAAACCAATTTATATTGTTCTGTCTGTTGACAAAAATGACATTTATTATTTTATGGTTAGAAGTTGGAAGCAGTGAAGTGAAACATCTTGAAAGATAGTTGAGTCAGATCAGAAGCTATTGCTTCCTTTGTCTAGTTTAGTTCTTAATTAACCACAAGGAAACTGTGGCAAGAACTTAATCTTGAGAGATTTTGGGGTGCACAGTCATTAATAATTCTAGTCCTTCTGAATCACATTTTCAGTTTTTGTCATTAAGAATTCACTTTGGTTTAGTTGAAAAACAAAAACACAAGTACTCTTTGCTAGTACTCCAAAGTGAGTGCACAATTTTACTTATTGAGTTTTAATATTTATTATACCTTTAATAGATTTTCATAAATATGCAAGCACAGATAAAACAAAACGTTTCACAATTGTATCAACTAAAGGCTTAACTTAATAACCCAGGATTATCTGTACAATGAAGAGCTCCTCTCTTTAATTCTATGTATTATCTTTCAAGAAAGTAAAATTGATGCTATCCGTAGGTCAGTATCATTAAGGTATTCTGTTACTAGAGGCTATGAAAACTAAATCGGCCATGTTTGTAGATGTAGAGTGTCATGGTTGCCATTTTAACCTGTTACTCACTTTGAAATTTTCTAAAGCTACTTATATTAACCCAATATGACAATAAACTAAGTATCACAAAGGAAGTAGCAGTTCTCTTGCAGCTGAGTTAACTACATGGCGGTGGAGACTGCAAGACGGAAAAGTATGATTTTAACAAATATCTGTGTTGTGTATAAGGCAGCTTATATCAACTGCTGTCAGCTCACTGCCAAAATACAGGCTGTGACAAGCAGCACAAGGGTAATGGTTTAAACTCTAGCATGTGGACATACTTTTTATTTCCAAAATTTTGTACTTTGTTAGATGCTGTAACAAACTAATTTATAACTGTGCAGCTAGGTTGTTTCTACATGGCATTGCAGAATATTGTGACTGTGGGTTCGTGAAATTAAAAGTCCAATTGCACAAACTCAATGTTCTTTATTTCCACCGAATTACAGTTGGAAAACTTGCCGATTACACAGAATTACGTAGCGTACACAATTACAATTCACCAGTTCGTCTGTCACAGGTCCACTCTGCACTCGCAATTACGCACAACTCTTCCGATACACGTACACAGTCTTCCAGTCCGTTCACTCACTCGGCGCTCCTCACGGCTGCTCGCCAAGAACTGAACTGACTCTTTATTAACCAACAACAGTGTAGATTGGGTATTTGGGTAGGAAGAAGGATGGGGCATGGGAGGGATGTTGTTCTGAGGTGATTCTATTTATTGAGGCCTGTGGTGTTAATTTAGTTGGGACTATGAGGCGAATTTGTTGGCCGGTACCGCCTGAGCAACCCGGCTGTTCGTGGGTAGAAACTAGCTGTGCGGTAACCCGCTTGTGGTGATCAGGTAGCAGTCATGATCCTGGAGACCCTGGCTACGACCTGTGTACAGTGGTGATGGTTATATGCGTGACTGGATGGTGTCGTTAAGTCCTCGTTGGAACTGGATTGTGGTGATGCAGAAGGGCCATGGCCGTCACAGCTCATGGCCGGGGGGGGGGGGGAGGCGGCGTTGCCGGTCTGATGGCGGCGGCGTCCTGCGTGTGCGGGTGTCTCGATGTGGCAGAAATTGCGGCGGAGAGACCCCGTGCTCTGGAGCCAGACACATCTTCAAGTCGTAGATGCTCAGGGTGATTTGGTCCTGGTGTTCGCGAAGGGCTTCGTGTAGCTTCTTGTTGGGTGCTGTATCGTTGATGTATCCAACAATCTTTTCAAGCTTGCCCTTGCAGTAGCTTAGTGTGTCGTTGGGTGGGTCGTCGCAAAAGGCGCTGGTGATGCGATCAATTTTGGACAGAAGAGCGGCAATCCCTTCTTCATATTGGGCTGCGCTGTCCTGAAGATGGGTGTTGATTGACTCTATCTGTTCCTGCGGTGTAAGTCCGTCCATGAGTTGGCTGGAGAGCGTGGTCAGCCTGTCTTGCATATCCTGGAGGGCGGCGTTGGTTGTGCCGCGTTGGGCGGCAGCAACTGCTAGGCATTCCTCTATGTTGACCAGGCGTTGGTTTATGTTTATGACCTCAGAATGAAGGTCCTGAACTTCCACCGCTGGGGGACGGTTGTTGACTGCGGTGACAGTGGTCGTCAGGAGCTCCTCGAGTCTGCATAGCTTGATGCTGGTTCGGTGAAGCTCCTCTCGTAGACTACCAAGAGCTTGCTGCCAATCGGTGGGCTCACTGATGGTTGAGTTCCGAGGTGCTGGTCCACTGGTGTTCCGGCGTGGGTAAAGTGGGCACTGCGCCTGACCAGTAAAATGGTCTAGTCCATTACAGGTGGCGCAGTACCGGCGTCGGCGCCTGAGGTCGTGTGCCTGACATACTGCTGTGGGATTAGGAGCGCCACAGTAGTGGCACCGCGGAGGCGCGGTGCAAGTGTCAGCGGTGTGCCCATAGGCGCAGCAGTGTCTGCATAGAGTGTGGCGCTGCAGTTTACTATTCTCAACTTTGAGACACTGCCCAAGTATGGGCAGGCCTGAAGCTAAGGCGGCGTCGCGATCCTTCTGATCTCTGAACTGCAGACGCACACATGTTGTTGGACCCCTCCTGCTAGTGATGCGGGTGGCGCTGATCACTGAGGGCCACTTCTGTGATGCGGCGGTGAGTAGGAACCTAGAAGGTAGGTCCCTAGGAGCTCCAACGATGACTGCGGTGTGTGAGGTAGCAGTTGTCAGCTGGTGTTCAGTGGCGGCAGTAGTTGCCGTCGCTTGGATGGTTGGTGCTGATGGAGTCTGTCTGCCTGCATGGTTGCGAGGTGAGAGATCCAATGGCAGTGATGCAGTCGTAGGTGGCTGTGGCATGCTCGGGATTCCAGTCTCCGTGTTGCGCGGTGAATCGCTGCGTTGGCTGGTGTGCGGAGCAGTGGGGGAGGCATGCCTCCGTGTGGAGCTAGTTGTCAAGAACTTCCCGGCAGGCTCAGCGGATGGCTCCCTCTCGGCCGCCAGAGGTGGCGAGGGGGCGGGAGACGTCTCCCGAGAGCTGACAGGAGTAGGCGGAGCGGTCCTCGCTGTCTGGCTTGATTTCTTCTTCTTGACTGCGGTCTTCTTTACCATCCTGGATCGGCGTTGTCTCGGAAGAGAGAGATGCGTACTCGTCGGAGTTTCGAGGAGAAGTCAGACCTGACTCGCCAACTGCAGGCCTTATATAGGGAAGATCGCCGTTTCTGGAAGGTTCGCGGCGTGCACAATTATCCCGAGGTTTCCAGATGTCTCGTGGGAGGGGAAAGAGACGGTACAGGGCTCGTGCCGCTCTCCTAATCATCCCTTCAGTTAGTGACACGAGACAAATGGGTAGGCGTGAGCTAAATGCTTCCCGTCTGGCCCTACTGCCGGCCGGTTCTATCGGGAGTTCCGAAGTTCGGGTGACAATATCAAAGTATGCTCACATGTTGGGTTTCGAACCATGAACTGTTGAACCACTTGTCACAGTTTGCAACTTGTTACTGAGCTATGAAAGCATTTGATAACCATCCCTTATACACAACATTCGTTCTGTTAAAATCATAACAAGAATATTCCGTTTGCTTGCAGTTTCCAATGTCATGTAGTTAATAGCTCAGCCGCAAGAGATCTGCTACGTACTTCCTTTGTGATAGTCAATATGTAGTTATATTGCGTTAATATAGCCTTAGAAGTGAGTAACCGGTTAAAATGACCACAACGCTTATACATCTACAAACATGGCCGTTAGTTTCAATACCGTCTAGCAATGGAACGCTTGAATGATACCGATCTGCGGAAAGTATACATTTACTTTCTTGAAAGATGTTACACTTTGTACACTGTGTGCTTCAAAAGATTCTCATATCTGTCTTAATTGTTCTAATCCATTTCCCAAATGTTCCTGTTTATACTATTTATTGAATAGTAAAAAAATGCATATTGGGCTGTCCAAGTCCTGATCCTTTTGTTAATAGGTTAGCCCTTCACTACATCTTCATGCGTAGTAGGTATATATTAGGAGGACTTCTGGGGTTCCATACATCCAAGCACCATGGTTATGTCAGTTTATTCTCTATGATCGTCTTCACTGGACTAGCATTTATGTTCGATTCTTAGGATCGCGACCATTCTTACTCAAAATTTGACCGGGAAACACGCAAATGGTCATTTGCATGGGTTTAAAGACGGCTATTCACTATTCGCGCCAAACGGTCTCACTCCAAACTCTCAGGCGATTAGGATCCGCCACTGGTTTGGCGGTCAGCAGTTCGAAACCAAGCCACCTCCAAGTCACTGGGACAGAGCCCACTTTATCCTGAACGTTATTGAAGCTTGCTTGACTACCACAACAAATTGAAAACAAATGCTGCTCTGTTTATATCCGCAAACAAAAGATAGCAGCATCGATTGTTTATGTCCCCCCATTATATAAAGCACAGCAGTTGTAACGAAATTGAAAGCAAGGAAAATATCAGACATTTGCAAAAACATTTTTTTTTTTTTTTTTGCCAAAGTATGAAAATATAAAGAAAAGCTCCCAAGTATGTATTATGAAATGCATATACATTTTAAAGCCAAAACGTAAGCATACTTTGGAGTTTGGACCAGGTTCAGTTTCTTGGTTTAGAATGCCAGGCTTTGTAGAATTGTGCTCATATTTGGTAGTGAAATATCAAATTAAATACAAACTACATGCAGTTTATAGGTTTTAATCTTTGTGGGACACTTATATTGTTTAATATAATCAAGCAGTAATTTCGTGGACTGTTACCACTAAAAGTATCGGCCCGCGAAAATAAAATTTACTACGGAAATTTAATTTTGCACATGACGTCACAGAGGAAATGTTATATTCTCTCAATTAAGTTGCTAGGACTTTGTGTTTGAGGCAATCTGTTGCAAAAGAAATTGTTGGTTGCCAATAAAACTTATTTTGAAAGGAAAAAAAAAAAAGATTTTACTGAATTCTATCAAATACATATGACATTTTTATCATATTCTTCACAAAAATACTTACTATCATAATGATAGCAAACATATTTTAAAATACGAAATTCCATATTTTGCCTGCTTCTAGTCACAATTATTTCTTGTTGCTCGGTCAGGGACGTCATTGAAATGGAAGCTTTTGTGAAGGACGCCTTTTGATAAGGTAAGTTTTATTCGATGGCGATTTTCGCAGCCTAGAATAAACTCGTGACGATATTGTCTTGACGTCCATCGCCCATGTTCTTGCAGCAACTATTGAATCAAGCCAGCGAGGCGATCTAAGCGTGCCTTGTTTTGTTACTCGTTAACCACTCTTGTACTTCTCATTCTTTGCAACTGTGCTGGTGTGACTGTGCAGGTCTGGACGTGCCAGATGGGGTAGACCCAAACTAAACTCATTGCTAAGAGTGAGCGCAGCTTAGAAACACGATAAGCATTGTGCTGTCATGGTAACGATCAAACACGACCAATTTGCAGTGATGGAACGTCGAAATGCACGTGCATTTTATTTGAAATGTTTTGAGCTGCATCTTAATAATTTTTTCTGTGCTTCGTGTGCTCGTAATTTTCGTAATCAGTTGTGTACACGCGTGTTGCCACTAGTATTGCTAGAGGCGCTGCTAGCAGAACACAGTTTGACAACGTAGTCGTCGCACTGGCAAAGCTAAAAACATTTTTGTTGTTTGATATTCAAAGGCCGACAACCACCGATAGCCTCAGTGCCTTCTCGATGAAAACAATAGTGCCGCGCTCGGAAAACAAATGCATTGGTTGTTACTACTGTCTATGTGACCGTATCGCGTGGCTCCTAATGTACGTAAAACCGGCTCTTAATGAACATTTAAATTTAAATATGAGTGTGGTGCGCAAATGAAAAGGTAAGTCGAGCAATCAGTTACTATCGTTCGTCATGCTGCCACATCTGTCAAATGGGCCATTGCTGGAGTAGTTAAATATGGCAACACTATTCTTTTTAACTTTATTTTGTACGAAATGTTCACCTTAGCACGTACTATACGGTACGTCAACTACTTGCTTTGGTTCTTCTTGTTGAGTGTGACTTAGAGCTTTTACGATATCGCCGCCGAAATACACGTGACAGACTGCGCGATCGTTGGACCATTTTATCAGAATGCGGTATAAAGAGTCTCAGTACTCTTCGGACGTGTACATACACCACCTTGCTGTGTTTCATTACCGCTGCTATGTTGTTTTAATCGTCCAAAATGCGTTCAAACATACTGAAATCAAAGCAATTTGTTGAACATGAAGTAATAGTTTTCTGGTCGGACGTAAATATTCACACACTGGGGTGTAATGTTGCAACCTGAACGTTACAGCACCAGAGCATTCAAATATGCAGATGGCAACATGGGTAGACAGAGTGAGGGTGAGTCATACACTGAAATAGTAAATACTGTGAAAATGAGTCATATACAGTGCACAATATAGCTGAACATTATACAAAATCAAATACATTGATAAATAAGGAGCATATTGGAAGACTATTCATACTTACACAAGGGAAGAGAAGGGAGATTGTAAGAGTAGTTCAGGGGGGGGGGAGATCTAAAATATATACAGCTGATACAAATACAAGAGCTTCAACCAAAGACAATCAGGAGGATTCTTTATCTAGCTGATTACAATGTTCCAAGAAAGAAATCCTTGCAAATGAGTATGTTACAAAGGAGTTCTGGAACAGGGACCAAATTTAACTGTTCCGCCATTGGTGTGGAGAAGGAAAAATACTGAGCTGCATCCTGTTAATTTGGATTGCACTGTGAAACATTGTGATGTAATGGTCAAGGTGTTCAGGTGTTTATGGATCAATATGTCTACCTAGACATTTAAAATTTTAAAGATGAAATTTAAAATCTGCCCCCCAAAAAAAAAAGTTAGTTTTGAATAATAGTTACTACTTTCAACAGGACAATGATCCATACCCTAGAGCATACAATGTGTGTTGCTGAAACACTCCCTGCACCTTAGTTCCCGGAGCATTTGTGAGATCGAACTGGAGAGAGCAATTAGAAAGCATATTTCCATTAAAACTCAACTTAGGGAGGTGGTTGATGAATGGAGACAGTGCTCTAGTTTGAAAATAGTTTAGGTGGTACTCGCCAAAAGTCACTTAAGAATTGCGGTTCGCACTGCCTAACTCTTCATTGTTATACCAAAAAGCTTTATGGCTAATATAAAAGCTGTTGACCTTAGTGCTAAGAACAATCAATAAACATTATTTTTTTCTTTAATTTTAACCATTGCTTCACAAATTTAGACAGTATGCTTACTTGTTCAAATTTTAGATGGTATGGCATACCGGACCAGCATCTGCCCAAAACTATGCACTGAATGGGGGAATTTCCAACAAGAAAACTTGTAAAGTCAATGCAGAACGGATTAAAGACTATTATATGGAAAGGGATGACACATGTCTTTAAAATGTTAACTCATGAAAAGAACAAAACATTATGCCTTGTGTAAATACTTATCTCCTGTAAGAATGTAATATGTACTTTTTTTTTCCCCAGAGAAATACTCATTTAATTTCTATATGTACACCTAGAAGTATGTAAATACTACTAAATTTCTTGGTCTTTGGATACAGAGTAATCTAAAATGGGAGACACATGTTGATAATCTAATTAAAAAACTGAGTACAATTTGTTATAATTTCAGACAACTGGTACACATAGTTAACATAAAAACTCTAAGAAGCGTGTATTTTGCGTGAGGCGTAAGATTGTGGGGTAACTCACCACATTGTAAATCATTATTCATAATGCAAAAACGGATTCTAAGAATACTTGGAGTTAAATCAACATCTACGTGCAGACCATTATTTAAAAAATTTAAAATCTTACCTCTCCCATGTAGTTTGATTTTTGAAATTTTAAAATTTACAAAGACTAATTTATTGAAATGGCCACTGTACCTTTAATGACACAGTTTATAATCATAATACCAGACAGAGAATGGATATTCATGTGGATAGAAGTAACACAAGAGTTCATCAAAACAGTGTAATAAACCTAGGAATCATTTATTTTTAATAAGCTGCCTATAGCCAATAAAGCCACTTGCAATTTTTCAGTATTTAAAAAGTCAGTTTTGACATACTTGCTAGACCACTGCTTTTATTCTGTTAGTGAATTTATGGAAAGTTTATAATATTGTTACATTTCTTAATTAATTGTGTATATTATAAAATTCTTGAAATATCTTTATAAAAACATTATTTTGTACAAACATTTACTTGTCCTTATTGGATGTGACTTGTTAATTTACAAGTATAATTAATTGCACTGTAAATTCACAATTTGACGTGTCTTATATCATAGTACTCATGTACAATGTATGATTTACAAGATGAATAAATTATCTATCTATACATGTTACAAAAATGTAGAATGATTTGTTTTTAAATGTAAGTTATGATAATTTATAGAGAATGAAATTATAAGCACCCTTACAATTAATGCCTGGATGTGTTGTCCGTGAGTGTGTATAGAATTTGCCTAATATTATTACAACACTTTAAATGCAACTATGTATTCATTTCTCAGAGACAGAATAGAATTTTCATATAAATGTTTTAAAATGTTATGGTTCTAAGGTTATAGCGAAGAATGTTTTAAGTATGCACATTGTTGATAACTTGCTTTCCATGCAATCTAACCTATAGAGGTAAGATGAAGTTTTGTGTTCTATCCAAAAATTTAAATTTGAGATTTCACTGGAAATAAGTTAAGGCATTAATTTAAGAGAAAGCATTTTATAAGAAAAATTATGTGAATGTGAACAGCACAACTGGTCATTCATGTGACTTTCTCTTACCCTTCAACAACTAATTTGTACAGAAGCTTAGTCTTTTTCATGTTAGTTGACATGAACATTTGTAGAAAGTGAACACACTTCTTATATCAAAGGGACAAAACTATTACACCCACGTCAATTTGTCAGTGTTATAAGGAACAGAAGTAGATGTTGCTTTTTATTGACCTTTTTAAGTGTTCTTTTGTAGGAAAATTGTTGCAATATAGTAAGTCTAATTCTAAAAGCTGGTTGCTATGTGTTGATTTTCAAACTCTTCTCTCTGCATGACCAGGAGGAAAAATTAATGACTTCCCATTTGAGAAACATAGAAATATTAGATGATTGAAACTGACAAATACCTCGGAAATGATTAAGTCTGCAAAAGAGAATTAGAATTAAATGTGTGTTTTAATGAAATAAATTTGTTTTGTGCAGTAAGATTTTTGCAGGTTACCAATTCTGCAAAAGTCATCCAGATCGAGGAGGACTTTGGTGGCTAATGAAACCTTGACCTAACATTTTAGGATGGAAGACAATTTTCCTAATTATTGTCACCCAATTAGCGGAAAGCACAACCAACGACAGCTGAGTAAGGGTCAGAGGCAGCCAAGCCACACCCGCCCAATAGTCTGTCACTAACTGAGGGGATGATTAGGGAAATTTCACTTGTCGCTGGCCGCCTCTTCCCCCCCCCCTTCCACTGCCATCTGCAACCTTCGCGGTGATTCACGGAAACTAGAGGCGAGTGGTGCAATTGGACTTTTCATTTCTCGAACCCACAAAGTCACACTGGTGTCAGGAAGCGGGACGACATCACCGAACATTACAACCATGGACGCGGCATTGGAAAAGATTTTGGAGAAGATGATGGAAATGAAGGCCGAACTGACATCGGAAATGAAGACGGCAAATGACAACATCACCGAGAAAATGGAAAAGAAGTTGTAGACGGCAAATAACAACTTAGCCGCGAAGATGAACGAGTAAACAAAAACAGAAGCGGCAAATAACAAACTCACCGCCGAGTTGAAACAAATGATGACGACCAACGACAACATCGTCGAGAAGATGGAAGAAATAAAGATCGAATTGACCACAGAAATGAGGGCAGCGAACGACAGTCTGGCCACGGAAATGGAGGCGAACGAGGTCCTCGCCGCCAAATTTGAGGAACAGTTGGCCGGCGTGAGGGATGACGTCGCGAAGCTGGGCAAGCGGATGGGTCAAGCAGACGACCGCCTTAATGATTTAGAGGAAAAGGCCGACATTAACGCCAAGACCCTGAACGCCGTGGTGGAAGACATCAAAGACCTTGCGAACCGCGTAAACAACCTGGAAGGAAAGGCCGACAGCAGCGTCAAGTCCCTGAACGCCATGGCGGAGGACGTCGTCGGCAGGAAGCTGAAGGATTTGAAGGCCGACGCGCCGGGACGCGACACATCTGCGCGCGTCAAACCTTCCAAGTATGACGGCGCGTCAACGTTTGAAGTCTTCCGCCGCCAGTTGGACGCAGTGGCCAAGCACAACAAATGGTCACCAGAAGAGGAGGCCACACAGTTAATAGCCAGCCTCCAGAGTCGGGCCGCGGAAGTCCTGAACGCGGTTCAGTCAACGGCGGCACCCAAGGACATCTGGGAGGTACTGGAGAATCGTTTTGGAAACCACCGCTTAGCCGCAGCGTACCGCAGCCAGCTAAAGGCAAGGTCACAGCAGCCAGGGGAGACGCTGCAGGAGTTCGCCCTGGCAGTTGAACAACTGGCAAGCAAGGCCCTGGTTGACCTCCCACCAGAGTTCGTGTCCCGGGAAGCTGCCTACACCTTCGTTGACTTGGTACGGGACACGGAGATTCGTCAGCGCCTAATGCTCGGCGATTATAAAACCATCCACGAGGCGCTGACAGCAGCATTAAGGATGGAGGCGGCCAAGGTAACATCTATCCCGACGTCAAGGACGAGGAGTGTCTGCTACACTGGAGGCAGAAGACCAGCCGAGGGACGCCGGCGAACACCTAGTGGCCTGTGTTGGGGGTGTGGACAGCCCGGACACCTGCAGAGAGACTGCCCACACCAAGAAGAGCAGCCGGAAAACGAGTAAGGGCCGTCGTGGAGAGGGGCACGTCGGCGCCATCACCATCCCCTCGAGTGACACTGCGCGCCGTCAGCCGGCGTATGGATGACAGCCTCATCGCGGACGGTTGGGTGAGAGGGAAGCCGTGCCGCGTGCTGGTGGACACCGGGGCAGCCGTGACCATCATCAGACCTGACGTGGCGAAGGACAAGGAAGCCAAATTGATGTCTGGCTGTTAACCCCCAGCTAAAGAGTCTAGCTAAAGAGTGAGTGCTAAGCCGATAGGGTGTCAGTAGTGTGCACACGGCCCTAACGGAAGATTGCCAGACAGCTCCCGGGTTCTCGTCCCCCGACCCTGAGCAGTGGATAGGCTTTGTCTATCTACTGGCGGAGAGGAGCGAATAAAATGGATAAGGACAGAGGAAGGAAAGAGTCGGCAGAGGAAGTGTTTAGGCCGAGACAATCCCTGCCAAGATCTCCAATGAAAGGCAGCGGAAGCGATACGGTTACCACTGTAAGTGGAAGCAATTATCAAACACAAATAAAAGAAGTTGGTGTAGACATTACATCTATAATATCAGAAATTAATGGTGTAATTGGAGGAGATAAAATGTCTGTTTCATCAAAGAACAAAGTGTTCTCACTATTGGGGAAAGTTACAGGAGCATATAACGATTTGAAAATGGAAATAGTTAAGCTAAGGACAGAGGTTAGGATAGTGAGAGAGATGAAAAAAGAAGTACCTACAACATCGTATGCACAAGTTGTGGCTAAGCCTAAACTACCGGAGGTTACAGAGAAAGTACAAAAAGTTTTAAGCAAGCAAACTTATGGAGTGGTCATCAAATCTACAGAAGGAAAATCGACACGTGAGATACAAGAAATTGTAACAACAAGTCTAAAACCAAATAAAGAGCAAATTAAAATTAGTGGTGTCAGGACAACAGATACAGGGCTATTTATAGAAGCTGACTCAAAGGAAGATGTCCAAAAGATATTAGGCAGTGCAAATTTACAAGGAAAAGGAATTACGGTTGAAGAGGTAAAAAAGAGAAATCCTTTGGTAATACTTTATGATGTGATAGCAACTGAAAAAGAACAAGATATAAAAATGAACTTATATGAGCAAAATTGTAAGGAAGACTTTACGTGGGAAGAGTTCGACAAGGGTGTCGTATTCAAATTTAGAACAGGTCCAAAAGAGAGACGAGTGGTACACCATGTACTGGAAGTTGATCCTGGAATAAGGAAATGGCTGATTTGCAAGCAGAGAGTTTACGTGGGCTTTCAGGCCGTTTCTGTGAAAGATTGTATAGTAGTAGCCCGTTGCATGAAATGTCAGCAATTGGGACATGTTGCAAAATATTGCAAGAATGAAGTGTCTATCTGTTCCCATTGTGGGGAACAGGATCATCTCAAAAAAAACTGTGGAAAGAAAAACCAACCAGCAATCTGTGTTCCATGCAGTTCTAAAAAGAAAAACCAAGTGCAAGGGAAAATATTTTACTGTAAAGACAGACAGCATTGCCCCACATATTTAATGTTTTGGGAACGATTGATAAATAGGACAAATTATGGATAAGTACACACAACTAACCCAGGAAGAGAGGAATAGTAGAAATTGTAAATGGACAAAAGGTGTACGAGTGGGACAAATCAATGCACAAAGGTCGCGATTAGTGATGATGGAAATTAGGAAAGTAATTGAGGATATGAATATAGATATCCTTTGCATACAAGAGCCGTATGTGGTCAATGGAAAACCAATCCATATGTCATCAACTGCAAGGATAGTAATAGAAGGCAATGAGCCAAAGGCTATGCTAGTAGTAGTGAATAAAGATATTCAAATAATGAAAATAGCTCAATTCTGCGACGAATAGCTGAACTGTGTGGAAATCACTATAGGAAATGTGGCGTTTGTATTATGCAACCATTACTTCCAATATAGAGACGACATACAATTACACTTAGACAGGATGACAAATGTATTGGAGGCGTATACAGGAAGATCCATGATTTATACAATGGACTCTTAACGCAAAGTCTACCTGGTGGTTTAGTAGGAATCCAGATGATCGAGGAGAAAAACTGGAGGAAGTTATTAGCGCTTTTAACCTAATAGTTATGAACCAACCTGCAAATACATATACCTTTCACAATAGATCTGATGCCAAGGAGAACATAGATATAACCTTAGCAGTGCCTGCGGACGGCTGGGATAGCGCAGCCCTGAGGAGGGAGCAGCTGACGGATGCAGACTTGGGGCCACTCTTGAGGGAAGTGGAGGCAGGGACAAGACCAACCTGGGAGGACATCGCACCGAGGAGCGCCACCTACAAGTCGTACTGGGCCCAATGGGACTCGTTGAAGACCAGAGAGGGCGTGCTGTTCCAGGTATGGGAGTCACCCGATGGGAAGACTCAGAACAGTTGGTACTTCCCCGGAGTAAGGTCCCGGAAGTCTTGGAGGAAGTGCACGCTGGTACTTCGGGAGGACACCTGGGAGCGAACCGAACAATTGAGAAACTACGGCAGCGCTACTACTGGCTGAGACTCCGAGCAGATGCTGAGAGATGGTGCCGACATTGTCACGTGTGCGCGGCGAGTCGTGGCCCCCAGACTAGGAGCCGGGGTCGCATGCAGCAGTACAACGTCGGAGCGCCATTCGAACGGATCGCCGTTGACATTGCAGGACTGTTTCCAGTTTCCGACCGAGGCAACAAGTACCTAGTGGTGGTCGTGGACTACTTCACCAAGTGGCCGGAGGTGTATGCCATCCCAAACCAAAAGGCAAAGACAATCACAGACTGCCTCGTGGAGCAAGTGTTCTGTCGATTTGGGGTGCCGTTAGAGCTACACAGTGACCAGGGTACCAACTTTGAGTCCAACCTAATGAAGGAGGCCCTACAAAGGCTTTTGGAAGCCTTCCGGAAGCGAAACAGCCAGCGACCGAGTATGTGGAGAACTTGGTGGACCATCTCCATGACATGCACGAGGTGGCTCGCCAGAACATCCAGAAGGCAAGCGACTGCCTGAAGACCAGGTATGACAGGCAAGCCAACAGCCAAGGGTTCCAGCAAGGTGTCCTGGTCTGGTTGTACCGTCCTACCCGGACCAAGGGATGCTGCCCAAGTGCCAGCAGCCATGGCAAGGACCGTACCGGGTGGTGAAGAGGATTAACGATGTGGTCTACCGCATCCAGAAGGTTCCCCGAGGGAAGATGTTGGTGGTACACCTGGATCGTCTAGCCCGCTACGATGGTGCTGTTCGGTACGACCAGCTTTGAGGAGGGAGCAGTGTCACCCAATTAGAGGAAAGCACAACCAACGACAGCTGAGTAAGGGGGCCAGAGGCAGCCAAGCCACACCCGCCCATTAGTCTCTGTCACTAACTGAGGGGATGATTAGGGAAATGTCACTTGTCACTGGCCGCCTCTTCCCCCCTTTCCACTGCCATCTGGAACCTTCGCGGTGATTCACGGAAACTAGAGGCTTCGAGAAGACGGCGATATTCCTATAAAAAGGGCTGCAGTGAGTGAATTGAGTCAGTCAGTTCTTGGCGAACAGCTGTGAGGAGCGCCCATTGAGGGGACGGACTGCATAGGTGCGTCGGAGGAGTTTACGTAATCGCGAGTGCAAGTGGAACTTTAACGGATGAACTGGTGAATCGTAATTGTGTGCATTACGTAATTCTGTGTAATTGGCAAGTGTTCAACTGTAAGTCGGTGGACATAAAGAACATTTTTGAGTGGTGCAATTGAACTTTTCATTTCACGAACCCACAAAGTCACATTATATTATGTACCAAATTGTTATAATGAAATGCCAAATAAATACTAAACTTCGTATATAAGTTTAATTATCTTCCAAACAAAATATGCAAGATGATTTTCAAGAAAATTCTCCACCAAAATTATCCTTTACACGGAAAATTTATGAAACTTTATTTTCTTAAAAATGTCTAGCAATTTGATTAAAATACCTTGTGTTTCAAATATGATTATGATAAATGAAATGAGTATGAGTTTTCTGGGAATAACCTGTTAGGTACGTAAATGAAAGCTGATGAATAAAAAGTACGACTCCTCTATAATTTAATATAACTTGTGAAGTCTTTCTCATTCTGAATAACGTTTGCATAATTAGTAAACCTAAAGGATAGATAAAATCTTACTGCAAAGAAAATATAGATCTTGTTAGGGTACACAATGTTTTTCAAGTGGTTTGCATTTCAAAATATACTTTCTTAATGGAAAGTCATTCATTGTTTTGTCTTAAGCATGCAAAGATATTTAGAATGAACAACCCATCACATAGCGATCAGACAATGTTATGAAACCATTTCTAAAAATGTTGAACTTGATTAATATTAAGCAAATATATATGCTTTTATGAGATAATTTGTTAATGAGTAGAGAAGTTCATGTAAATGTAGATACTACATACATTTTACTTGTATTATGTGGATTGTACAGGAAGTGGCAAAATTGTAAATCATCGGTTTGAAATCATTTCATAACCCTTCTTTTAAAACTTTCAATTTCACATGTTACTGTAGTTGTGTAAATTGTGGAGAAAATTGTTATACATTTCAACAAATAGTATTCCCATAGCAAGTTGTTCATGTGAAGAAATAAGTTAACCATTACCGTTGAGACAGTCGTCTTCTGTGATCTAGAATTTTGTCCTCTGGTTTCCAAGGTTTGCAGGTTCATTACTCGCAGAGGGCAGTGTGTTTTTGTGGATATTAAAAATGTTTAGTGTGGCTTCCTTCAGAAGGGAAGTAAAGTCGTTAGTCCCTGTTACAGATTTATGGCACATAATAGAAACTTAGGCCTGCTGAACAAAATTAAGCAACCTTTCATGCCCAATATACAATGGAACACTGAACTACAGCAGTTAAAAAGCATCTGTAAATAAAAAATAACTTTGAGGAGGAAAAAAATGAATATTGTTCTTGCAAATTAAATAACCATTACCTGAGAGGAGAGTGCAAAAAGAATACAGATATTGCCATTTAAAATTTTGTCAGTGACATTACCCCTGTAAGGTAATAGATAACCTTTGGTTTCTTTTTTGTGACATTTCCATTTCAAAGTATGAGGTATGTCCAGAAAGTAAGTTCTGTTTGGTAATAAAATTAAGTTGTGTACAGATACAGAAAAATTATTTGCTGCACAAAATTCTACAATTCTTAAATTAGTTTTCCACATAACTGCCGAAATTTTGCAGGCATTTGTCATAGCGAGGCACAAGTTTTTGTATATCTTCTTCATAGAAGTTTGCTGCCTGTGTCGTCAACCAATTGGAAACATTTTCTTTGAGCTCTTTGTCATTGTTGAAGTGTTGACCACCAAGGAAAGATTTGAGATGCAAAAACAGATGAAAGTCGCTAGGAGCGAGGTCAGCGCTGTAACGGGGGGGGGGGGGGTCAAATATGTCCCAGCCAAATCCCTGTAGGATGTTTTCCGTCGCATTTGCAGTGTGTGGCCGTGCTTTGTCGCGAAGAAACACAACACCTTTTGACATCGCAAATTTACTGATAAATTTCAATTGGTTTCACTTTCCTAGCATTCAGAAAACCAATCACAGATCTGATTTCACAAGCGGCGGGGTTTTCAATCAACACTGACACTGTAAACAAGCACAACAAAGCGTACGTGGCTGACAGCGATCTCACAATGGTGCACGTTTCTTCTCCTTGGTACAGAGCGTCTACCGCACATGTGCAAAACTGTGATCGCAGTGCTGCAGCAGAGATAAATTGAAACAGAACTTACTTTCTGGACGCCCCTTGTATTGAAATCTGCTGAGTTTAGGCACTTGTTTAAAATATATTAATTTTAGTTCTATTTGCGCCATTCTTTGCTTATGAAAGACCTTGTACATGGAGCACCTGTAGTCGTTACTAGAGTATATCTCTGTGCATTAATATTTCTGAAATGTATAAAATTGCAGCAGTAATTTGGGCAACTGTTAAAAATCTGATCTCAAACAGATAGGATGAGTGCAATGAATTCACCTACTGGCAAGAGTATTTGAGTAATGTACCTACTGAGAATAGCAATTGTCTGCAAAACAAGTCTTCATTTACTACACTACTTTATTTTTTTTTTTTTTTTTCAAACTGGTCCGGGTTATCGTCTGGATTAACAAGGTTTTGCTGCACTACAAAAAATATTCAAATAACATTGATATAAATTTAATTGCTTTATTGAATGGCATCCAAAGGTAAAAGTTTTAGTAAATCAATAAAACATCTGCATTCTTAGAGCACATGACTGTTGATCTTGCTTTAGGTTCCATTTCTACGTTGTATAAGGTCAGGAATAAATATAGTATTTTATAGCTATTTGCAAATTTTAGGGTTGTTTAAATAAGTAGTGTAGATATGTCACACATGTTGAAAGTGATTTTATTTTGCTCATAAGATTGCTACACCAAAGATTGCTAGCTGCAAAATAAAACCCTATATTTAACTTATATATAACTGTTACTTTATGTTGCTTTTTATATTTCCATATAAGAATTTGCAGTAAGTATGATAATACTAAGTACTTTTGCAACAACAATTTGTTACTCTCTCAATTTATTAGGGTTCTCCAGATAGTAGTGTATCATCAATGGCTTTACCACGTATCAGTAGTAGTCCAGCATTGCCAGTGTTGAGGCACCTGCGTCCAGAATTCAGAGCTCAGTTGTCCTTAAATCCTGCAGTCAAGAAAATAGTTGAGACCAAGGAGGACCAACCAGTCGAAAAAGCTGAGAATGAGGAAGTTGCAGAAAGGTTAGAATCTTTTTAGTATTTAGTTGTTTGGTATGCTTATTCAAAGCTAGTGTTATGAAAACTAACTTGGTAATGTGTAATTCCTTTCTTGGAAGTGTTGAAAACAGTGTTATTGATAAATTAACTTTAAAGATAGTTAAATTGGTAATGTGTGTTTGAATATATAGATTTTATACTCTTGTAAATCTTTATCTTTAGCATAGGTTTATTGGCAAAAGTGTTGTAATGCCCGCATTTTTCAACTACATTTTTATTCATTCTCAAAAATGACTGCTAAGAATCGGATTAAAGTACCATGCCTTATATGTATACACCTATGTAGCTTACACACTGGAGCAGTGGTGTGGCGTTAATGTTACTTCTGTTGCCAAACAGCTAATAAATTGGAGAAAGTGTATCCAAATTTTACATTATTTTTTGTTCAGAGGATAATGAAAAGTCCAAGTGATTTCACTTTCAGATTAAAGTTGTGTTAATTTGTTTTCTAACCACCGGGACCAGCTGGTGATAGATCCCCCGAGACTGGCTCTCTAACATCCCCCAATTCTAAATAGTTTGTTGCTAGTGGCACTCACTGGCAAAGTCAAAGCGTACAGATTCATGTGGGATGTCAGTAACCTTGCGAGACAACCGAGGATTTAGTTTTTTGTTTATAGAATGATTGTTGCCAGTGCAGTGAAATTTGCAAATCCTGCATTTTAGTGTTAATTCTTCACGTGTAAGTAATAGGATGAATGATTTAATTTGAATAGTTATAAATAAAAGCATTAACAGTGAAGCTAATTTCATGTATAAAGACTAAAATTCAGTCATACCTTTTAAAAGTTGTAACTTCACTCACATCCTTTTACAAAATCAGAACAGTTTTTGAAACTGTTACAATCTCATCCTCAGCTGATTAGTGACTCATCACAGTTGGAGGATGAGACTGCAACAGTTTCGAAAACGTTTCCGATTTTGTAAAAGGACATAAGTGAAGTTACAGGTTTTAAAAGGTATGACTCAATTCTAGTCTTTATGAATGATTTAATGTTAAAAGTACAATAAGAATGACATCACAATTTAAGGGTAAAAATGACTGAGAGAAAACCTTTTAAATGTGTCCTTCAGTTCGCATTCTTTTGGTGAAAAATAGTTTCAACAGGAAGGCCAACTCCAGATCTTAAACATTTAAAAACTAGATCACACTATCACACATTTAATTATGAACATTCCTGCCACCAGTGCATCAGCAGAACAATCTTTTTGAGCACTCCGCAGAATACACATTTATATAAGAAACAAACTCAAAGTAGACTTTCATCTGTCCTTGTTATCGGTGGAAAAGGGGTTCTTTAATAAACTTAGAGTAACAGCAAGCAACATTTGGAAACTCTGTCATTGATGTTTTCTTAGAGAAGATTTGGCGTATTGAACTGAAGTACAAATAGTGTAAATTGGAGAACTTGTAAATACATTTTAAATAAGGTATGTTGCTACAATTTTTTTTTATACACCTGTGTTTGATTTATGTTACACAACAACCTATATAATACTGACCTGGAAAGCATTGGAATTTGCCATTGCAATGGCAGATTTACGTGGCAATTCTGGAGTGGCAGAAAGACGTGGATTGGAGGATGAATGGTGAGCCAAAGAGGTTCCATTAACCAAGACCACGTTTGGTTCTATTACTTTATAGCCACACCTCGTTATATGCTGCGTGCTATATCTAACAGTTGGCTTTATCTTATTATGTTTTAAATAGTTCTAGCAACTCTGGCCTGTCCAGAACTTCATAGTTATTTAGCTTTGAAGTTGTGTGGAACAGTGCCTATATCAAAATTGACATATCAGGTGTGTTCAGTTGTAAGTCCAAACTGAGCATGTATATTTATGTCGACATTCAAAACAATTACACTGATATTATTTATTGCAATTCTGCCTAAGCTGTAGGTAGAGAAGGTATTACATTTTACTCAACAATTCAATATTGTGATTTCATTAGAAATGTGTGCTTTGAGGTCCTCTGTCCAAAAAAAAAAAGGCTTTTAGAAAAAGGTCCATGAACAAATAGCAAAAAACAACAATAAGTAGTATGTACATTTGTAGTATTTTAAGTGTTGCCTCATGATTTTTAAGAAAATCCCTCTTATCACTATTTGCTTTGTATTCCCTAGGTATTTCTGTAAAGATTTATCTCGATTCAGTTGAAGTAAATTAACAAAGTGGTCTTTCCTAAATAGTACGTATACCCATGATAGAGAATCTAATATATCAAAGTTAGAAATAATTCTGAAAGAATAACTATATAACAAAGTGAAACTGTAGATATTACCTTTATTTTTGACTAATAAAAACATTATCTCAACATTTATACAGTTGTAGTTAATTATTTCTTCATACTAGCCGTATATAGGCTAAAGTCTTTGATAGAGCCAACATGAAAAATTCAATGTCATGGCTGGGAAATGATTAATTTCCATCAATTAACTAAAATAAGAGTTAAATGAAGCCTGGGACTCAAGTGGTTTACTGGGGAAATATACGAGTCAAATGGTGAATTTAATGTCAGAACGGCACGTTGGCCATGGTAGCTCAATGGATTAGAGCGACTGGATAGAAACCAAGAGATCCGTGGTTCAAATCCCTGCCATAACATTGAATTTTTCATGTTGGCTCTATCTATTTATACAGTTGTTACACTTCCTGATGTGCGAGATGTTGACAACTCATGAGCAGGAATGTTACAATATAAATAGCTCATTTGTTAGTTTATATATTTCCTTACTGTCTCTTTTGCTTTTATCTCTCGTATGAAAGGGCATCTTGAACCAAATACATTGAGTAACTATATTACAAATAGATTTATTGCTTTATGTAATTTCAATAACACACGTTTTGTCTCAAACAGTAATTTTGAGGAGAGGGGTTAATTTTCTGTGTTCTGAGTTATATTAGATGTTGAATGCATAAAATCGAAGTGCAAGATGAATTTGTCAGCCCAGCATGCTAAAATTCTCACTTTAAGGACAGTTGAATACCAAATGAAAATCTCAGCTGCTAGGTGAGTGATTCCAGGCAGCAATGAGGTTAATGCAGCATAGTAAAAAATCAGGTTGTACATTTACTTGACATTTACTCATTCTTCAATGACTCTGTTAATTGAGATAAACATTTGCAGAAATTTTATTACATGTATCCTAGTAGATTACAATGGGAGTAGAGTGTCTTAAGTGATAGTCAAATCTTTTAAGAGCTTATTGCTTGGTGATGACTTTAAAATTTCATTCTCTTTACACAAGAAAAGAAAGAATAAAATGCAGAAGGTAAAATCATTGGGAAGTCCAACCTAATAATAAGGTATACCTCCATAAGGGGGAGAAGGAAGTCAAATTGTGTACTTTGAAGATTTTGGGGGGGGAGGAGATTTTGTCTCTTATGATTTACCGGCTATGCATAAGTCATCCAGAATAAAGAAGTTTGGTGAAATTTAATCAAAATTATTAAGAGCCTCCCTCCCCCACTTATAAATAAACATTTTAGAGAAATGTTCTATTATAAAGGTGGTTTGGGGTGGACGCTTTTTCTTAAAAACTTCATGTTGCATACTTGGAAGACACTAAAATTGATTATTAAATTTTAGATGAGTCGCATTTTTTAACACATCTGCTTCACTTTCGTACCTATTTTGAGGACATGTTTCGCAAATCTTCGCTTGCATCTACGGCTCTTGTGCGACTGACGCTAGATGTGTTAAAAAATGCGACTCATCTAAAATTTAATAATTTTTCGCTTCACTGTGGTGTTCCAATACAGTTGAATCTCGACTAAAATTGATGTTTGATGGATCTATTATTTTAAGTTGACAGAGGTGTGCAAGGTCACTGAGCTAGATGTTGATGTTGGAAATGTCTGATATGAATCCTAGTTTGGTCATTCTGCATAGCTTGCACAGTTGCTTTTGCTGAATTTCATAAGTTCCGAAAAAACTGGTTTTCTGGACTAATGTGAATTGATCACATTTAAACTCTTGTGAGTTTCATTGTTTCAGCACTGAGCATAGTGTATAAAGTTTTATTGAAAGTTTTGTGTTGTGGTATCCAGTTTGACCAGTGTTGTCTAAATTGTCAGTTTGTGGCCTATCCAGAACTTCATAGCTAAATTAGCTGTGGAGTTGTTTGGAACATGTGCCTAGATCAAAAGTGGCATATCAGGTGTGTTCATTTGTAAGTGTTAAACTGAGCATGTATAGTAGTGCCAACACTTCTGAACTGTTTGTTACAATGTTGGGAAGCATTCCAATCAGAACCTTTAATATCAAGGTAAAAATTTTTCAGGTCTAGGAATTCCCTCCAAACTCCTAAGAGAAAGTGTTTTCAGATGAGAGAGAAATTCCAATAACTTTTTGAGTATCCTTAGCTTCTGGTGGAGGTCGTGTCATCTGTGTTAGACTTGTGCCCGATTTCACCAACAGATGTTAAAATCGACATTAGCAAAAGTAACGTAACAATTGTATCAGCGCTAACAAAGCTGTTAAATTTTATTGCATTTCACCAACCTATTTTCTGAAAATGTTAAACACGTGTTAACACCAAGAAACTTGTGAATATTACAGCTATAGAAGGCTATGGACGAGTCGTATTATTTTCTAAACGTACTGTGATGCGCTTTTGTTTTCATATTTGTCGGCACAACAGATTAATACGTCGGCACACAGCTGAAAAAAATGGCTGATAAACATAATTGTAAACAAAAGCCATGAAACAATTTTCTCATCGATGGAGAAAGAATTGATTGAATTGGTGACGCAGTATAAGGATATCGCGGAAAATAGGACAGATGCAGTGAATGCAAAAGAGAAAGATGTCACGTACGAAAAAAATTGGATACTAATTTAATTCCAATGTATGTGTCATTACTAGAAACACGAAACATCTTCAGTATTAGGTAAATTTAAAACGAGGTGCGAAGAAGTACAAGTGACGAGTGACTTGCACGTTTCAAGACGGGAGGTGGACAATGTATTTATTATCCACATAATTCAGTGAATTATAAAATCGCAAAGTTATTAATACTTGAAGCAAAGGCGAGATCGGCATATTCCTTTCCATGCATGTTCTTACCTCTCTTGTACTTCCGCAGTAACCTTCATAGCAACTTGTTTGGACAGTCTATACCTCTGTAGAAAAATTTCTTCTGATAGCTCCTCAAAATAATTTCTCCTCATAGGCTGTACTCTATTACGAATGCCATTTACACGCTCTTAAATATAGCAAATCGACAACAGCTCCGCCTGCCATCTTGACTATTTACAATTGTTAAGGACTTAGCAACAGAACTTTGACTTGTTAGTTTAAGAAGATATTTAACACAAGTGTTAAGCTAACACTTGTTGGTGATATGCAATTTTTGTTATAATTATTGTTAAACCTGTGTTAAGTCTTAACATCTGTTGGTGAAATAGGGCACTACTGACTTTTGCTCAGCATGTCGTGAGCTGCTTCTGTGCAATTGTCTGATCTTTGCCTTGTTGTTGTTGCTTATATATGTGGTTCCCTGGTGGCTCTGCCCCTTTGTTCTGGATTGGCTGCCTGTCCACCAATCGAAGTCACTAGTGTTGCCAGTTTCCTGATGGTTTTGTAAATGAGTTCTGTTGCCTTTTCCTTCATTATTTGTTTTCTTAGGTTTTTTAGGTCTTCTTGGTTCTTTTGGGTCAGGGTGACGCTTCTTTGCCAGGAGCTAAGGATACTCAAGAAAGCCTATATATCCATGTAGTAACTTTTGGTTCTTTTTATTTCATTAAGATTCTCTGATATTTTATATATGTGGGAATAAAGTGAGACTTTCTGTGGATAACCTCTGAAGTCCTGTTCACAATATTGAATTTTATATAACTTAAGGGATGGAAAAAGATAAGAAAATTTATTTCTGACAAAGGAGAGCATTTTAACAGGTAAACTTTATATCAAATTTTTTGACAGCATGGCTTTTACCCAAAACTTTCTCTATGTAATAAGGGTTATCCTTACCTTCTTTTTCAGTTTGGCAACAGTAAAGGTAAACACATGAAAATTCCAGTTGAATTTAACCTTTGATTATTTTTATCCCATACTCTCCTTGTGCTAATATCAAGAAACAAATATCTTTATTTGAATATTTTAAAATTAAGATGAATCAATTTTTAAGTTATTTGTATCATTGGTTTAATACTTTCATGGTTTGTTAGACTGTCTTTGCACACAATACCAACGCTGCAGCAGCAGGTATCTGTGGAGAGTGTTGCTGAAAGTATAACGGACCTCCAGCCTGCGGCTCCAGAGGTAGTGCTACCCATCGTCGAACAGTCACAGGCTGTTGTTGCACAAACAAACGACACATTGGAAGTCACAGAGTCTGAATCACAGGAAAAGGATGGGCACTATTTTTTGAAGGTAGGTTGTAGATGCATCATGCATATACTCTGTTGCAGTGATCTGAGATTCAGTAGAAGCTGTTGAAATACACAACACTGGTGTTTGTATGTAATATTTTGCATTTTTTCCTTCATATGTCTGTTACGCACTGTTACAGACTGTTACTGTTATTAACACCTAATTCATATATACTCAGTTATTCAAAGAGTAACACTATAAAGCAAGGAGTCCCTGAAGGTTTTATTTTAGGACAATTTCTCTTAATTTTTATAAATGATCTAGCAACAAGCTTACAATACAATACTTTGTTCATCACATTACACTTACATAGTTGAGCAGACACTCGTAAATTGGTGACTTGTCAAAATTTTAAACCTAAACTTTAAGATCAGAAATAAGTCTACATTATTTACAATACAATATGTTACAAAGTATAATAAAGCAAGAGAATATTAATTATGTACAATATCTAGAGTATATAGTTTTCTAAAAGTTGAACAGACACTAAGATAAAATTGAGATCACAGTACATCCATGTATTCCTGAATTGAATAGTATACTTTGTTGGCGAATAATCTTTTGACTGTTTTCTTAAAAAGATTTTGGTTTTGGATTTCCCTAACCGTATGTGGCAATTTATTATATATTTTAATCCCGATATATTTTGGACTTTTCTCGAGCAGTGCTAACCTATGAGTAGGGTATTTTATATCTCTTTTTCCTCTTGTGTTATGACCATGATGATGTTGATTTTTTAGAAAATTGTTATAATTACTGTATACATATAGAACTAGATTATACATATAGAGGCAAGGCTGTGTCAAAATTCTTATGCCCGATTTCACCAGCAAATGTTAAGACTTAACACGAGTTTAGCAATAGTTAAAACAAAAATTGCATTTCACCAACAAGTGTTAGCGTAACACTCGTGTTAAATCTCATGTTAAACTAACAAGCCGAATTTCTAATGTTAAGTCCTTAACAATTGTAAATAGTCAAGATGGTGAGCATGAACTCAGCTGTTGATGTCGATTTGCTATATTTAAGACCATCTAAATGGCATTCATAATAGAGTATGGCCAATGAGGAGAAATGATTTTGAGGAACTATCCGAAGAAAATTGTTTTACTGAGGTATAGATTGTCGAAACATGTTGCTATGAAGGCTACTGCGGAAGTACAAGAGAGGTTAGAACATGCATCGAAAGGAATATGGCGATCTCGCCTTTGCTTCAGGTATCAATAACCTTGCGATTTTGTAATTCACTGAATTATGTGGATAATACATTGTCCACCTCCCATCTTGAAATGTTCAAGTCACTTGCCGTTCCTCGCTCCTCATTTTAAATTTACGTAATACTGAGTTAGAACATGCATCGAAAGGAATATGACTATCTCGCCTTAGCTTCAAGTATTAGTAACCTTGTAATTTTATAATTCACTGAATTATGTGGATAATACACTGTCCACCTGCCGTCTTGAAATGTCCAAGTCACTTGTCCTTCGCACCTTGTTTTAAATTTACGTAATAATGAGTTAAAATATACATTGAAAGGAATATGACGATCTCGCCTTTGCTTCAAGTATTAATAACTTTGCGATTTTATAATTCACTGAATTATGTGGATAATACATTGTTCACCTCCCGTCTTGAAACGTTTAAGGCACTTGTTCTTCGCACCTCGTTTTAAATTTACGTAATACTGACAAGTTGTTTGGTGCTTGTAGTATGACACATGCATTTGAATTTTCCAATATTTTCCCCGTGACATCTTTTTCTTTTACATTCACTGCATGCGTCCTCTTATTTTCCACGATATCCTTACACTTCGTCACCATTTCAATTAACAATTCTTTCTCCGTCGATGAGAAATTTGTCTCACTGCTTTATTTATGATTTTGTTCATCCGCCATTTGTGCAGACAAAAATGAAAACAAAAGTGCATCGGAGTACGTTCAGAAAATCATCCATAGCCTTCTATAGCTGTGATATTTACATTTTTCTTGGTGTTAACACAGGTTTGTTAGTATTTTAAGAAAACAGGTTGGTGAAATGCAAGAAATTTAACATTAGTTTTAGCGCTGTGACAATTGTTACGTTACATTTAACGTGGATTTTAACAACTGTTGGTGAAATCAGACATTAATGTTTTAAAAAGTGGTCTGCAGAATGCTCTATAACTCGAATGGGTCATTACGTGTATGATTTTCTTTTGAATTCGGAAAAGTTTGTCAGAGCCTGTTGCATTTCCCCATAAAGTTATTCCATATGTAAGTAATGAGTGAAAGTAACTGTAATATACCACTTTTCTTGTTTCTAAATTTGTAATCTGTGCCAAGCAGGACATGTTGAAACAGGCACTATTTAGTTTTTTTCTATATTGGCGCGAACCCATATTTGCGATCGCGTGCCTTGTTTGCACAAAAGGAACTGATAGGCGGGCAGTGTGAAAACCAAGAGCCGGCACGCAAAGATAACATGCAGATAAATGTCTGCCGAAACAAACTGAGATAAATGGAAATTTCTAGTTACTTCTTGACAGATAGGGTTTCAGTGTTTGGAAGGTTCTGGTGATATCTCAATTGACAGAAACGTTTTTCTTTATTGTTCCGGAAATATCTCGAAATTAGGAATGAGGTATTTAAGGAAGTGCCGACTCGCCAAGAGTTAGTTGTAAGCAGAGTGAGTAAGCAGAGAACAGCTGAGAGTGTTGTTGTTAAGACAGTTGTGTAACGAGTGTTGTTGTAACGAGAGCTAATGTAATCAGCTGTCACTGTTTGTCATAGTCATCGACCTTGGAAGACTGTTGTATAGGTGATGTAATGTTACGTGAGAATTGAACGATGTATCTCTGCGGAAATAAAGAACATTTAGAATTACGGCAAATTGGACTTTTAATTCTACGAACCCACAAAGTCACAATTGGTGTCAGGAAGCGGGACAACAGCATCACTGAGAAGATGGAAGAAATTAAGACCGAATTAACAAAGACGGAAGCTGCAAATAGCAACTTGGGCGCGACGATGACTGCGAAGATGACCGACACCAGGAAGAGCAGCCGGAGGAACGAGTAAGGACCAGCGTGGCGAGGAGCACGTCGGCGCCATCACCACCATCCCCTCGAGTGACACTGTGCGCCGTCAGCTGGCATATGGATGACAGTGTCATCGCGGACATTTGGGTCAGAGGGAAGCCGTGCCGCGTACTCCTAGACACCGGGGCAGCCGTGACCAAGGGTTTGCCGTCGAGGAATCCAAGCAGATCATGCCAGCTAGTGACGGCATTGGGCGACACCTTGCCCTTGGAGAGGGAGGCCCTGCTGCAGTTGACCTTGGGACGGAGTGCCGTGCGTCAGTGGGTGTTTGTCGCGGAGGTGGCTGAGGTGATACTGGGACTGGATGCCCTAAGGAGCCACGAGGCGACGGTCGGCAACGGTCGACGACGGCATAAGGTCCTGTGGCTCAATGGAGGAGAGGTCATACTCCGGCAACCTGAAGAACGCCTTGTAATCTGCAGGGTCATCTTGAAGGAAGACGTGGGTGCCCGCGAGAAAGGAGGTGGTGGTGGCGGTGCGACTGAAAGGACAGCAAATGAACATTGTTGCCGTGCCAAAAGGTGCCAGTGAGGCTGCTTAACCTAGCGGACATCCCTCACGGCTTTCAGGCTGGAATGGAGATGCGGACGTGCGAGCCCGTGGTAATCGTGACAGCAATCAACAAGACACAGGAGCCGGTGCCAACGCAACACCTGGGGCGCCGGCTGGAAGGCTTACTGGAGAGGGCGGCCGATCACCGGACCGCAGAACAGTTCGAGAAGGTTCGACAACTGCTGAGACGATACCAGTGCGTCTTCAGCCAAGGCAGAGAAGAACTACTGCGTCACCCGGCTAGAGTTACTGGCGGTAGTAAAGGCCTTGGAGCATTTACACAACTACCTGTATGGTCAGCCATTCCACCTGAGGACTGCCCACTCTGCCCTAACCTGGTTACTGAGCTTTAGAAACCTGGGAGGCCAGACAGCACATTGGGTCCAGAGGCTGCAGGAGTATGACTTCGCCTCTGAACATCGTAGAGGGAAGAACCACGGTATCGCAGACGCCATGTCCTGAAGACACTGCCCAGAGGAGTGCGGCCAGTGCACAAGAGTGGAGGAGAAGGAGCGTGCCGCAGTAGTCCGAGTAGTCACGGCAGTGCCTGCAGATGTCTGGGAGAGCGCAGGCCTGAGGAGGGAGCAGCTGGCGGACGCAGACTTGGGACCACCCTTGAGGAAAGTGGAGGCAGGGATAAGACCAACGTGGGAGGACATCGCACCGAGGAGCGCCACCTACAAGTCGTACTGGGCCCAATGGGACTCGCTGAAGATCAGAGAGGGCATGCTGTTCCGGGTATGGGAATCGCAGAGACAACAGTTGGTACTTCCCCGAAGTAAGATCCCGGAGGTCTTGGAAGTGCACACCGGTACTTCAGGACACCTGGGAGCAAACCGAACAATTGACAAACTTCAACAGCCGTGGCAAGGACTGTACCGGGTGGTGAAGAGGACTAACGACGTGGTCTACCGCATCCAGAAGGTACCCCGAGGGAAGATGTTGGTGGTACACCTGGATCGTCTGGCCCGCTACGATGGTGCTGTTCGGGACGACTAGCCTTGAGGAGGGAGCAGTGTCGTGAGCCCATATCTACGATCACGCAGCTTGTTTACACAAAAGGAACTGACAGGCGGACAGTGTGAAAACCAAGAGCCAGCACACAAAGATAACATGCAGTGAAAGGTCTGCTGAAACAGAGATAAATGGAAATTTCTAGTTACTTCTTGACAGATAGGGTTTCAGTGTTTGGAAGGTTCTGGTAATATCTCGATTGACAGAGAAACGTTTTTCTTTATTGTTCTGGAAATACCTTGAACTTAGGAAGAGGTATTTAAGGAAGTGCCGACTTGCCAAGAGTTAGTTGTAAACAGAGTGAGTAAGCAGAGAACAGCTGAGAGTGTTAAGACAGTTGTGTAACAAGAGTATTGTAACGAGAGCTAATGTAATCAACGGTCACTGTTTGTCATAGTCATTGACCTTGGAAGACTGTGATGTATATGTGATGTAATGTTGTTACGTGAGAATTGAACAGTGTATCTCTACAGAAATAAAGAACATTTAGAATTTTGGCAAATTGTACTTTAAATTCTACGAACCCACAAAGTCACATTGTTTTGTCCAATTGTTTAGTCCATTTAAGGCGTTCATCTATAAATAACCCTAAAAGTTTTGCTTCTTTTGAGGTAGCTGAAGTTAACGAGTTACTTTGTGTGTTTCCTACTGTAGTCTTAAAATGTACAATTTCAGTTTCTTTTATTTAATTTCAGACCATTGCATGTAAACCATGCTTCCAATTATTTTATGGCCTGGTCAGTGTTTGTTTTTAAATTACCAATATCTGACCCACTTAAAATAATCGACTTGTCATCGGCATAAAATATTGGTTGTCCACTGACTGTAACTGAAAGACCATTTGTGTAAATTACATAAAGTAGTGGACCCAGTATGGAACGCTGCGGAATTCCATTTTTAATTTGTTCCCATTTTGTATGTATAGGACCAGAACTGCTCTCCAGTATAATTTTCTGTTTACGGCCTTCTAAATATGATTTGAACCATTCCAAGTTTGTGTCTTATCAGGTTTGCACAAGTATTTTTATTTGCTGATGATACCACACAATCTCACATAAAAGATTAGACTTAGACACCTCATATCAAATAACTTTAATGCAGTCTTTGTTCAATGCAAATGGTATGAAACTAAATGTAGATAAAACAAATATTGTAAAATTTACCATTGTTAATGCAGCACATCATAACTTTGCAGTCGACATAAATGGAAATTCTGTTCAAGACTCGAATACTTCTAAATTCTTAGGTTTACGAATTGACAAGCAGTTGTGTCCTATTTTGCATACTTCACTTGGTAATGAAATATGGTATAATTTTTTGGTTAGGTTCTACAGATTCTAGAAGAATTTTCAACTTACATAAGAAGACCCACAGAATTATATCATGCTTTCATGCAAGTTCATGTAGAATCATTTTCAAAAACTTAGAAATGTTAATCTTTACTGGAAAATACATATACACATTGATCTTCTGCGAGGGTCACTAGGAAAGCTTTGAGACATGGAGCTCTGGACCTGCGAAACTTTATTTCAACTATTACATTTCTTTTTTTGCCGTATGGGAAGTGTTGGTATATATACATTTTTTCTAAGTATTCTCCCTGACACTCCACACAAAGTGTCATCCTTCTGAACCAGTCGAGAAGCACTGGTGCCACTTTACTTCCGGCACTCCATTTAGCTGCTCTTTGTAAGCACGGACAGCATCATCAGGGGATGGAAGTCAACGTCTACCAAGTTTTTCCTTCACCGTGGGTAACAAAAATAGTCACATGGTGCCAGGTCAGGGCTGTAGGGTGAATGGCTAAGAAGTTTGACAGGGCTGTCCTGAATGAATTGAGTTGTGATTTCGCTGAATGGGCAGATGTATTATCTTGGTGAATCATTCCTGCAGGCCAGTTCTGGGTCGTCTCTCCATGATTTTCTGGAACACTTCTGAAAGACAAACACCTATGTACCATCTTGCTGTAATGGTGCTCCGATTTTCCAAAGGAATTGTGGCCACATGTTCATTTGGTAAGAAAAATGTTGCCACTGCTTGCTTTTCAACGCTTCTTGACCTCTTGACTTTCATGGGTGCTGCTTCGCCAGAAAACAATCACACAGACAATTGTTGCTTGGTTTTGGGATTAATTCAATATATCCATGGTTTGTCAGCAGTAACTATGTCAGACACCATCCTAAAATCACCATTGTTAAATTTATGGAGCATGTCTGGCACCATTCCACACGAGTCTGCTTCTGAGCAATTGTCAAGTTGTGGGGCACCCAATGTGATGCAGCCTTCCTCACATGCAGGTGTTGGTGTAAAGTGTTTGAAACACTCTGCAAACTAATACCAAGGGCACACTCAATGTTACTGTAGGTCACATGCACATCTGCCCTAATCATCTTCACAACATCAATGATTTCTTCAGTGACTGCTGTGGCCGGCCACCCACTGCACCCCTCATCTTCAAGCAAGGTCTGGCCCCGTTTAAATTCTGCAAACCAGCGAAACACTGTTGCACATGATGGTGCACTGTCCCCAAATGCAGCAGACAGGCATTCAAAGTACTGTGATTCATCCAAACCACTTTTGTGCTCATACAAAATCATTGCACGAAAATCTCTTTTTTCCAATTCTCCATCGATGAGAAATTTGTTCATGCCTTTTGTTTACGATTTTGTTCACCCACCATTTTTTTTTTCAGCTGTATGCAGACGAAAATGAAAACAAAAGTGCATCACAATATGTTCAGAAAATAATACGACTCATCCATAGCCATGTATAGTTGTAATATCTACAAGTTTCTTGGCATTAACACGTGTTTAACATTTTCAGAAAACAGGTGGTGAAATGCAAGAATGCGCTGTGACAATTTTTACGTTACATTTGTTAACGTCGATTTTAACATCTGTTGGTGAAACCGGGCATTAGTGAATTTAACACCTAATGTATGCAATTAATAGTTTTATTTTTGTACATAATATTAATCCCGCAAATTATATTGTAAGTATTGTATAAACATTTTGACGTGTTCCGCATCCTGTTAAATGTAGGATCTATGGAATTCAAATAAATGTATGTATTGTGGGTTTGTGAAATTAAAAGTCCAGGTTACAAACACCAAAAATTGCACTTTATTCCCGTAGAAACACGTCATATACAGCAGTCAGAATTGCGTCACATACACAATACAACTTGTAAGGTCATCGACACAGCTCACCAGCTGTTCATGCACGTGAGTTCAATTAACGACTAACTCCTGTGGCAGGCGGGCTCCCTTTTTTATAGATTACTCACATTCCGGAATGTTCTCCAACAATCGAGATGGCTAGAACAAAGAACTAGAACTCTCAAGAAATCTGTCTCCCCCCCCCCCCTGCCATTTCGGCGAGCTTTTTATCTACACACTACACTGCCCGTCCCTTTCAATACCTCGCCGTGCCACCTCGATCAACAATGGGCTTGCGACCCTATGTACTCCTGATCCCTTGGATATTCCATAACAGAACTTGCGTGATATAAGGAGACACTATGAACTTATTTTGAGAATATTTTTAAAGTTTTAAAATTGTTAGCTTTTTAAAAAATTTAATTTCAAAATATCGGAAAATAACATTTGATTTTTTTTTAACCCTTCAAAATAATCTTTAATCAACTAGCATCTCTTATGAAAATCCATTAAGAGTTTTTAAATCATTGCACTCTAAGATCTGCATATTAATTGGTTTCTGCTCTGCACGTTATTATAGATTTCAAAATGCATTGAATCTTCTTGAAATTTTAAAATTAAATAATGAAAAACCAACAGAGTAAGAGATAAAATGTGATATTTTTTTTTTAGGGTTCTGTGAGGCCAACAGTTGTACCAAGTATCTTTTTAAAGAGATATCAAGTCAGAATTTCCTCTGAAATTGTTGAAATAACATGGAACATAGTCACTGTTTTGTAGCTAAAACTGTGTTACAATATTTTTGTTGGAGCTTTAATCTTTACTGATAGTTGGCCAATTTGACTATCATGCAGCTAAAACTATTCTGATAGGTTCTGTTTGTTCTGTATTGTTTTATAATGAAGTAAGATTTCATTATATGCTGTTTTATTCTGCCCCAGGTTGCGAATACATTTGATATAGGATTGTCATTATGGCACTTTATCAGTTGTCATTTGAAGTAGAATTTTAAACTTCTGCTGCTTGCAGGTTCTTTGAAGAAGTTTTATGAATTGCGTGTTGAAATTTTTTTTTAATTATGTCACAGCTGGCATATGAAGATTCTTATCCCAGGGCATCATCTTGGATCAATGTTTTTCTCTTAAAATTATTTTCCGTAACAAAATAAATTACATGTTTACTTTTTCAATGGATTAAATTTAATTCTCAATCAGTTAACAAAAGATGATATAGCACAACTGAAAATAAAACCTCTCCAAATGAACTTTATAAAATTACTCATAGCAATCCCTAAGCATCCATCTTATGTTATGATCAATAAACGTTAACATAAAATGAATAAATAACAACTTTTTTTTTCTGGGGTCAGATTTAAAATTAAGGTGTATTGTGAATTTAAGTGGCCCAAGATGGAAACAAGGTGGCTCGAGCTACACGAGTCTGATGTACTGGTGTAATGTTTCAGCTGTTGAAGCAGGAGATAGAAAGACTGAATGGACTGGTAGAAGAAGCAGAGGCTGACTTAGCGAATGATGACGCTTTGCCAGAAGAGGCTCTGGGAAAACTAAGGGCAGCTTCTGGCCAAGCAAGACTACTCATTCGTCAGAAACTTCAGCAGTTTGAAGGACTGTGTCAAAAGAACATTGTAAGTACCCAAAATAAAACTGAAATAGAAGCAGTATTCTCCATAAAATTGTTTTTATTTAAGTAATGTGAATCAAATGTGCACATTTTAACTTATGCCAATTGTTAAAATTTTGAAACATTTAAGTCTCCATTGGGATGGTGACAAGTAATGGATATCTCTTGCTTGTGTTGCTTCAACCTGAACATACAGTTGCTGCCATCTGATGTTACATATAGAAATTTTGCTGACTGGTGGAATATGAAAATTTAACATTAAATTGGAATTTTCAAAAAGAAAGATGTTCTTCCGTTTTATGGATTTCACTATAGTGGTTAAAGCTTTTTATAATTTAATTTGTTTCTGTGTGTGATTATATATATATATAAAGTATGGCAAGTTTATGACAAAAGTAAAATAAAGAGAGATATAATCTAAGTTAACCCCCACCATGCCTAGATAACCATGGACTTAAAATACATGGTGGATTAAGGGATAAAATAGCAAGTTAAAAACTGTATAAGAACATTGTAAGAAGATAAAGCATTAAAGAGAAATAAACACAGAAAGAAGTTTAACAGTTGAAGCAAATATAATTCAATAAATTATAATTAATGACTAAACTTCATTTATCTTTGATATTAATATAAAAGAGGACTAGTTTTGCAAATTCATTGTTTGCATCATGATCCAGGTAAATTGTTTATTTGTTATAGTAATGTTATAATTTATAAACATTAAAAGTATAACTATATTTGCATGCATAAAAAATAAAGCTAGTAACTGTGAAGCAACAAATAGTACACAAATATAATTATTTGTAACAATTCCTTGAAATTTCCTCAATTTCTTTAAAGATAATAGAAGTTTTTGTTACAAATAATTATCCAACAGAATGTTGTTTCCGGGGTTAAAGGCCGTGGTTAGGATGATGAAAACATATCTGACGTTTCGCCTGTAACTCTGTCGGGCATCTTCAGAGATTCAAAGTCTTGTCTGTTCACAATTAGACTGGCGTTTAGTTGAGCGCCTGAACTATATATAGAGGTATGAGTGACAGCCCACTCGGCTCCTATTGGTTACTCATCCACCAATCCCTGTGCGGGTGAAGAGGCTGCCACACCTTTATTCTGGTTGGTTCTTTGTGGTTTAGGCTTTGTGCTGTCCAGCACTGGCATCCAGGCTTTGTGTAGGCATGCTATTTCTTCCTTTCTATTAAAACTGTTTTTGTGTTTATAGATTTCAGTGGTTTCTCTGTATAGCCGTGCGTGGTAATAGGCCATGTTGTCGAGAAGCTCAGTTTCTTGAAAATTAATGTCATGGCCCACTAACAAAGCATGTTCGGCTACTGCTGATTTCTCAATTTGACCCAATCGGCAGTTGCTTTCAGCCGCATAGGGATTGGTGGACGAGTAACCAATAGGAGCTGAGTGGGCTTTCACTCATACCTCTATATATAGTTCACTCGCTCAACTAAATGCCAGTCTAGTTGTGAACAGACAAGACTTAGTATCTCTGAAGATGCCCGACAGAGTTATGGGCGAAACGTCAGATGTTTTCATCGTCTAGACCACGGCCTTCAACCCAGGAAACATTCTATTGGATTAAAGTCGGCCGTGAAAGCCTAAACATGTACAAATAATTATATTTGTGTAATATAACTGTAAACTGCATAAATAATAAAATAGTAACATTCTTATATATATATATATATATTATCAAAGATAAGTGAGTTTAGTTCATAATTATAATTTATTGAACTATTTAAATGTTTTAAATTAACTGTGGATTTACTTCATGATTAAATGATCAAAACTGATGTATAAATTTATTTTATTTAATACAATTGGGTACCAAACTTCATATTTGCATTGCATGCATAAAGGAAGACTTCTGTATTTCTTTCTCCCTGCATTGCCTGCTTTTGGACAGCACACAATCTCAGTGTGATATTTTGTACGATCCATGGTGCTCTTACATTTGGCTGGGCCACACCATTTCGAATGTGGATTTGTTGTTTGCTTGGTACAATTCTTTTTGTGTTCTCTTAAACTGGCAAAACGGAGAATGTGAGAGAAATTACTAGTTTTCATATAAATGCCAGAGAAATTTTCAAATGGGCTTTCTTACTTGGATTTTGTAAAAAAGTCAATTAAAAGTGAGAAAAATGAATTAATTTTATCTGATGTTCTTTGTTTTAATTCGCTAGGACACAGTGAAAGCATTTGTCTTAGTATTGTTCTAAATTTACGTTGATATGCAGTGTTCTGTCAAATATAATGCAAATGATATAACTTAGAGAATATAGAGGATTATAGAGAAGGTGTTGGCTAATTTAAAAAATCGGTAAAACGAAATGGTATTGTTCAATTAGTTCTTTCCTTTAAACTTAAAGGAATTCTCACTTAATGTCAATAATTGAATAATATTTAGAAAAATAATTTTTGTAGTACCATAATGAAAAATCTTGATTGTCAGGAGAAATTTCTCAAAGTAGTGAAAGTGAAGGAAATGAACATATGAACATCTGCCCTTGTGCTGTTTTATGTAAATGGGACCCAGTGAGTTGTGCTTGCATTTCAGGCACAAAGTTCAGAGGAACCATTCCCTACAACAAGTGAGGACCTTGCTGGCTTCTGGGATATGGTGATGTTGCAAGTGGAGCACGTCAACAGGCTCTTTGAGGAAATCACAAAACTAAGAGCCGCTAATTGGATTGAGGTAAAATGTCTCTCTGCAGCTTGAACATGTATTTGATGAAATCTAACACAATGTTTTACCTATGTATAAGAATCTTGTAAATGAAGTAAAATATAGGCTGTAATGCCCATCTTATATTTTAATGTTTCCTGTCCAGAATTAGTTTGGGCCAATCTAGCCAAGTTAATTTACTCTAAAACTGAAAATATGCTCTTTACAATTACTCATGCATATAACTGATATTGTGTAAATTATGAATAGTCATTGGAAAGGTAGAATCAGAGAGAAATTCAGTGCGGTAGTCAGGATTTGAACTCTGGAACTTCTGATTTCTGTTTGGTTGCTCTAACCAACTGATCTTTGTTAGCTATACGTAGGCATGATATTAAATTCTCCAACTGACTTGTTTTCCTCGGTATAGCATAAGTAGATTTCAAGTTCATTTTGAAGTAACATACCCAAGCAGTAACTTAGGTAAATACTTGAGTTTCTTGGTTTTATAGTTTAATCCACTGTTTTCATTGTTCGGTTTCACTAATAATGATCATCCTTGACTGTGCTTATTTTGGAAGGATTCTCTTAGCTACCATGTACAAAACCCAGTTTTTTTTTTAATTAATGCTAAATGCAGTAGATTCATACTGCAACTGAGTAGAACAAAAGATTATTAAGGACAAAGCCTGAAGACTTAGTGCAGTGATGTGCACGAAAAATGCAAATGTCAGGACGGCAAGTTGGCCATGGTAGCTCAATGGGTTAGAGCGACTGGACGGAAACCAGGATATCCGTGGTTCAAATCCCGACCATGGCATTGAATTTTTCATGTTGACTATAAAAAAACTTAGCCTATATCTATATACAGCTAGTGTGGAGAAATGATTAATTTCCACCAATTAACTTAAAAAAGGGCAAAAAGAGTTTGCCATTTATTCATTGGAATAAATTACCACCAAACGGTGGCTTAGTTATAGTGAAGATAAGTTACTTGGCATTTACAAAGATTGATTTGTCTCAATCATGTTTTGCAAAACCAGCTAATCTAATTCGGAGCATCTAAGCTATATCTGCAGGAGATGTTTCTGTATGGTTCAATAAGATGCAAAATTAAAGGTCTCCTCTAAGCCAAAGGCTGATGTCTCATTGTTGTCATTTTGCCTTAGGATGTAGGAGAGACAAATCTAGCAAGGGAACTATCACTTTTTCTGCTGTGTACCTGAAAATTTGATGGCATAATGCCTTCTGTATGTAAACCTAAACCATACGCTGCAGAGTAGAACTGCAATGCCAAAAACTGAAGGCTGGAAAGTGCAGCTTGCGACCACTTGCACATCCTTCGTCACCTCTGTGATGGGTATAGGGTTGGCGCTCCTTACATAACCTTGTGTAGACCGCTGCCCGTCAGGGGTAAACAATCCCTTCTGTACAATGCTTTGTTGTTATGCCTATATGTTCCTATGTATTCTGGACTTGTTTTCGGATACTCCCAGCTATACTCTGCACACAGGCCCCACATAGAGCAAAGATGCCATCAAAGTCTCAAGTGCTTACAGGTGTGAGAATAGTGAGTTGCCTTGCAAGAAATTTGCTTCATTTCTGACAAAATACACAAAATATGATTGTGTAAATCTGTACTGAAGTTAAATTACACTTTTCTTGTGCATGTTTAGTGAATCATTCTTTATGCCTAATATCTGACTAGTTTTAAGCTTTTAATAAATTAATATCGGGTGTTGATCTAATAATTACTAAGTGATACAAAGCTGACTAGCAATGCTGCACACCTCTTATTTGCTACATGTAGCTTCTGAAGGTCATATGCAGGAGATTTGACAGGAATTATGATGAACCACATTAACAAGGCGGTAGTGCTAAGAATGTAGAACATTTACATTAAAAAAATGGTAGCTGTATTTGAATTTTTATATCCTAATGGAAGGAAATCTGATTTGCCATTAAATCCAAATTGTTGTACCAACCAACCATCAAGTTGGAATTAGCAGAGTTCAGAATTTCCATCAAGGCACAATTTATGTTGAGAACATTTTTTGGATATTTGTAGTTATTGGTTTGAATTTTCAAATGCTTTTCTCAGATAGGAAGTCATTATTGATACAAAAGTGAATCGAGAAGATATTGACACATTGCTTCACTCACACTGTTTATTCACAGGACATGTTTCAAGAGCTCTTGCTCCTATCATCAGCTGATACTTGACAGTCCTGTGAATAAACAGTGTGAGTGAAGCAATGTGTCAATATCTTCTCGATTCACTTTTGTACTAATTTGTGCTTTACTGTCCCTACGCTTCTTCCAAGTTTATACTGAGTCATATTGAGTTTTTAGTCCTTGCCATTTAAAGAGAAAGAAATGTCAAAACCATCCCAAAACAGCTCTTTAAAAATTTGGCTATAACTTGAGCCTTTTGCATTCCTGTATTCGCATTGTGTCTGTTTATTAAAATGAAGTATATAAAAGCAAACATTTTTTAAGAATAATCTGTACAAGAGTTAATAAGAAAAGACGTGAGTGCAAACATTAGAATTTTTTTTTTTGGGGGGGGGGGGGGTTTACTTGTTTAGCTGTTTAAGAGTCCATTAGTGGTGTGTTCATATGATTGAAGGGGCTGAATGATTCTTAATACCGTAAATATATAATATGTAACTAGTTATAAAATTGTAACTGTAAGTAGTGTACTGTAAAGCATAATATTAATAAACATTGGAGTTGAATAGGATGATATAAACAGTTCACAAAAACTGTAACCTACACAGAACTCTGTGTCATCTGAACAATGTGTCAAGATCCTGCAATACTGTTTATGTATATATATAATACTGTATATGTATATATTGTTATATATATTTTATACTCAACTCCAATATTTATTACATCAGTTTCAGTGTAGCTGACATTCCCTGAACAGCTTCAGTAATTGCTGATTGCTTGATGTTTCTACCCTGCTTCTCGATTAACTTAAAATAATTTATTTTATTCATCTGACTATAGCGTACTTTTAAAACATGGAGTTGACAGCTATTGACATCCCAATGCTTTTTGTCTTCCATTTACCCATTGTGACAATAGTAACATATTGGTGGTTTGCAGAACCATGTCTCAAAATCGGTGCAAGCTAAACCAAACTTATTTGTGTCAGTAAGGCTTTACTGACTTGGTGTCTTGAACAAGAAACTGACATTTCAAAAGTTTCAGCATGGAAAGCAACAAAACTCAAACCATACAAGGTCACTATTTTCCAAAATTACTACCACATGATCACCAGATTTGGGTAAATTTCTGAACTGGACTTAGAGGAATGTTAATGCTCTAGCAATCGATTCATGTTCCGTGACAAAGCAAGGTTTAATTAGATTTTCACAATGTAACTGATATTTATTTATTTTCAGTCCTATAGTGTATACAAAAAGTGTTACATAGACTGTCAGTTTATAATACAAAATAATTACAATATAAAATAACACTATATACATATAGACAATTGTTCTTAAGACCACATCAGACGTGATAAATACAAGTTTATAAAATTAACCTAAATATTGATAATGTAAATCTGTGCATACTATTACGTCAAACTCAACTATGTTTAAAATGTGATTAATTTCCATTATGGATAAGAAACTCGTCTTTATTATAAAAACAATGGGTTAACAAATACATTTTGAGCTCTTTTTTTAAAAGTATTTGTCTATCGCTGACTTCAGTCTGTTTGGTAATATGTTGAAGTATTTTGATCCAGCATAAATAATATTTTTATTTCTAAACTGGCCCCTATATGATTGAAGAAAAAAGTCATTTTGTCTGCAAGTATGGTGTTTGTGTATATCTTTATATATGCTACAGATAAACCGAATTTCATTCATAAAACTCCTTTCCGTAATAAAAATCTTGAGATATGGTGCAATAAATGGATACGGAATAATAGGTCCTATGAGTTTACTGTAAGTCCAGAAAACTAAAGAAATAATATACTGGCACCAATTTTGAAACTTAACTTGAGTGTCAGTCTGGATACTTCCGGCAAGAATCTGCCACTGCATATACGTCCGATGAGTCATTAGAGTTTATTGTGGAAAAGTTTTAGGATAGAATCGTTAGTAAAGATTTATGGCTCACTCTATCCACTCATCATGCAATATGACATTTTTATTTATGGGGCAATTTGAAAAATATACATCACACATTAGAAGAATTAAAACTTAAAATTGGGTCAGAAATTATTAACACTCGGAAGCTGAACTAATGTGTGAATGGAAATTTCCTCATAAGATGCAGTAAGTGTATTGATACAGATGGATGGCATCTCAACATCTCTTAAATAAGGTATGCTTTATAAATATTAAAAGCAGAAGCATTATTAACAGTGAATCAAACTCAAATAAGGTATGCTTTGTTTATATGTTAATGGGATTTGAGATTTGATATCCACATGTGTGTGACTGGGAGATGGCCATGCAACTGCCAGCAATGTTTTACAGTAGGTGATCGTGAGACAAGCCATGTGTCTCTTGGCCAAGTTTTGTAGCATACGTACTGTAGAAAAGTCAATCAATTCATGCCAGAGGATCTACTCCCATTAGTCCTGGACCGTAGGACGAAGGACCTGGGCCTCCTTTGACCAGGGAGTTACCGAGCTGTCCCGAAAGGGCACCCGGCGCCTCTGTTGGGCTTTCCATAGGGCAAGACCTAGACTAACAAGCCCTCCCATCTGGTCCTGTGGACTCAAGACGGGTTGGAAGTGGATACGTCACTTTCGCGCGCCAACACCAAAGTGGGAAGGCTACCGATATGACCTCGGTGGGGCCGCTTGGTGATCTAGCACACCTACTAGCTATGCTGGCTAGACGTATTGTAGAAAAACATGAAACAATTATACCTATTGCAAAGCCTACGATTCTGAACAAAATGGAGATGGCTTTGGACAGATTGCACCAGAGACCGTGCCATAATCTTAATGGACATATTTTCTAATCTGAAGAAATTTCTATCCTAGAGTAAATGTACAAATTAACACTTCCAAGTGGATCAACCTTTATAATTGTAGATTGTAAAATTTGAACATGTATTGAGATTTCTTAATGGATGTCTACTACAGAATTACATATACTTTTTTTTACGTCCTCCAACGTTAAGTCATATCGGACAATGAATGAAATGGGTGAAATGATGCTCAAATGAGTCTGGGCTCCATGGAGCTTAGAATTAGCGGACATTTGTCTATCAGGATAAGGGAAAACCCTGGAAAAAACCTTATCCAGGTAACTCACCCTGACCGGAGATTCGAATTCGGAACCTCTTGAATGAGGCAGACATGCTACCAACTACACTACTGAGATGGGCACATAAATATATGTGTGAATTACAAAAAGCAATGGCTATTTAGAAGAAATGTGTAGGCATTTCAGATGAATAAAATAAGATTGCTTTTAAGTTCTGGAAATAAGTATTTATAATTTTGCTTCCTCTAAGCCACCACTTTTCATGCACAGGCACATTCTGTTTTGCTATGCAGTTGCTAACTTTTTTTCCCACTGTTTGCTTCTTCCTTCGTTACCCTGGGACTTTAGGGGCCTGGTAAGCCTTTTGCAACACATCCTTTTTCTTATGTTCTGTAATTTGTTTTATGTAGACATTGAATTATCATAACCTTAATGCTGCATGTGTAGCTATGCAATTCTCTACTCAAAAAGGCTCTTTCTCAATCAGTAAAACATATAGGTAATGTTCTAACACTTAATTATGTGTTATGCCCAAAAACTTAAATATTTTAGGCCTCTTTCAAATGGTTTTGGATAGGACTTCAATGAGTATGTCGAACATGTGTCATATTGGGAAAGAATGGTTTTAAATATATCTGAAAAGCTTAAAAATATGTGTGAACATAATATCTGATAGGTTAGTTTGTTTCAAACTGCATGACATGAAAAAATGCATTATACAGTCATATACAAAATCTTCATTTGCTTGAACAAGTTATATTTGGTATAGGAAAAGCACCTGAAATGAGTAAATGAAATTTGATTCCAAAAATGCTTACACTAGCTAAAAGCATACAGTACAAGTCATTAAAACCAGCAGTAGCTGTTGACAGTGCAATTCCTTGTATTGTTGCTAGTAGTTTTCTGAAATGTTGGAAGAGGACTGTCATCCCATGAAATGTGAAAGCTGCTTAAATACAAACTTTCGTCATACTCAGAAATGTTAGTAAATAGTTTGTATGGAAAAATTGATCTCAAATCTTAACTGCTAACTGTAGTACTTGAAGTACTCGTCTTGAAAGTCCTTTCTTTGCATGTTGGTATGGCATTTTTGCATGCATTCCTTTCCTAGCTTGTTTTCATAATGTTCTTGTAAATGATTCTTTTCTTTTGTGTTGCACCTGTATTTCTGACTGCAAAAGGATTAATCATTTTAAAACTATTTATGCATACATAATTTGCCAATATGTACTAAAGTAATTTATAAAAGTCAGTGGCTTTGAATGCTCAGTGACATTTGTAGTGCTCATTAGAAATCTTCTGGCCAATCACTTAAAATAATACTTATGCCATAACATTTCTCAGTCTTACTCTTTCAGTGTAAAAGGCTTCTAAATGTATCATATTTTACATTACAATGTTGGGTCATTATGTACTCTACAGTACATTTTTCCTGTGATGGACATTGGGGGAAATTTTGCAATGATATAATTTAGTATTTCAGATGAGATGAAGTTATTGTACACATTATGTCTAAGGACAGGATTATATACATTCAGAGAATTTCACTAAACTAACTCACTTGGTGGTCAATGCTACAAATAAGCTTTGTTCTTGAGGATTTTCGCTGTATATAAATTTATAAAGTTTGTAATCTTTAATCTTAGTCTTGGTAAGATTACAATTCAGCTCCCAATCACATATTCAATACAACGTTCTTCTGCTGAACATGTATGGCCCTAGCTACACAATACAGACTTCAGAGAGAACTAATAGTGAACTGATATACAAATGATTAAACAAGAAGATATTAAGAAATGGTCAGAAAATGTTACCAGGAAAGTTCCATAATGAGCAAAAACAGTATAACGGTTGTCAGATTTGCCTAAGAAAATGCAATCTTGCCTGAGGATTCCAGAACACATCTCACTGAATAATTTACAAAGAGGTATGGTGAAACCCCAACTCCATTCTTAACTCCTAAACAACAAAAAGTGAGGGACGGTGCTGCTTCTGGATAGAGTTTTGAACTGTTAAAAAGAGTAACAAACATGCAATCGACCATGGCAAAAGCGAGAGCCCCTTGTGGTCTACTGGGGTAATGAGTCAACTGGAGAATTTAATGTCAGGACAGCACGTTGGCCATGGTAGCTCAATGGGTTAGAGTGACTGGACGGAAACCAGGAGATCCGTGGTTCAAATCCCGGCATTGAATTTTTCATGTTGACTATCAAAGGGCTGGAGCAGAAGAAAACATAGATGTTACCTTAGCTAGAGGATATATTGTATATAAAATAATAAACTGGAAGGTGACACAACAACAGACTTCTAGCGACCACAATCTAATATTATTTGACTATGTAGTAAGTATGAAAAATGAAGTACCATTACATACTGGACCAACTAGATACATAGTTAAAAATATAGATAAACAGAAGCTTATCCAAGAATTTAGATTACCGGCAATCCTAGATGATGATAACATTGACACTAAGGCAAAGAAAATCACAGAAAGTGTGCAAAATGTTATGAAGAAAACTTTATTAAGGATAAGACCAAAGATTAATGAACGGAATGTATGGAACGAAAAACTTCAAAAGTTAGGAAGTAAATTAAGGAAAGCAAGAAGAATATATCAGAGAACAGTCATCTCAGAAGAAAGAGAGAGGAATCTAAATATCTTTAGAAGAATAAAAGAAAAATATTAGATAACTCTAGAGGAATCCAGACAAAACTCCTGGGACAAGTTCGTCGAAGAAAAATTATCAAATAACGCATGGGGAATCCCATACAAGATTGTAATGGAGAAAGTTAATGTACCGGAGGTTATATCTACACTCAAAAAGGATGATGGTCAAATGACAAGAACGTGGCTAGAATCAACAAATCATTTATTGAACAAACTATTACCATTGGATATACTGGAAGGAAAAAATGATGACCAGAGAAAGAAAAGAGATGCCTTCAAAGGAAACTACAACGGAGAGAGGTTAATGTATCCGTTTGATAAATCAGAAGTTCGACTGGCAATCAGAGACTGTAGAACAGGGAAATCACCTGGACCAGATGGAATACCTTCAGAAGTCATATTGGCGTTGGAAGAACCACTAGTTCCTATTCTTACAGAGCTATTTAATGAGTGTATATACGAAGGAAGAATACCATACTGTTGGAAAAATGCAAATGTGGTAATTCTGAAAAAAGCAAAAGATAAAGATCCTACGGAAGTAAAATCATACAGACCAGTGTGTTTGCTAAACACTATAGGAAAGATCCAAGAAAGACTACTAAGTAAACGTATACATGAGTTTAGGACTATGATTGGCATGACAGACACTCAATACGGATTTCGGAAGCACAGATCAACTGATGATGCAATAAATAAAGCATTAGAGAACATAAAATCAAATCCCAATAAGTATGTCATAAATATATTCTTTGACATTTCTGGTGCATTCGATAATCTGTGGTGGCCAGAATTGTTCAAAATTATGAGAGACAAAGATTATCCAAGATGTTTATATAATATGTTGAGGGACTACTGTAAAGACAGAACCGTAACATTAGTAGCTGAAAGCAGAAAATTAATCAGAGATGTTAATAAAGGATGCCCTCAAGGGTCAATATTGGGTCCTATCTTTTGGGATATACTAACTGAACCAATTCTGGAGAGATTAAGAGATTTAAATTCCACATCAGAAGTTATAGCGTATGCAGATGATCTGATGGTAATTATAGATGGGAATAATCGTAGAGAAATAGAAAATAAGGCTAAGAATATCACTGAGACCTTGCAAGACTGGTGCAATGACGTAAAACTAACCATAGTGTCCTCAGAATCAGCTTACGTAGTAACGAAAGGTAAACTAAAGAGGAACCCAGTAATTAGAATAAACAATGCACCGATACCAAGAAGGCAAAGTTTCAAATACTTAGGTATAATTTTCGACGAGAATTTGACTTTTAATACGCATATTGATTACATAAGACACAAAACTTCAAAAGTGATGGGAAAGTTGACGTCGTTGATTCAAAGGAATTTTAAATTACCCACTGATATCATCAAATTGTATCATACAAGTATTGCAGCTGGGATTATGGGATACGGAGCAAGTACATGGGCTCAAAGGCTTTGCAATAAAAGAAACAAAATGCTAATAAGAAGAACACAAAGACAGATACTTTTACGGTATGTAGGCGGAACTAAGACCACCCCCACGATGGCTCTATTCGTAATCCTAGGGATATGGCCGATGGACTTCATCATAAGATATAGAGGTGCAGAATACTGGAGAAGAAAGAATAACCGGCAAAAAGTACGAGAAATAGTAGGTGTAGAATGTGAGACAAGGATGCAAATTAAAAGGACAATATTACAGGAATGGCAAAACGAATGGGACAGCATAGAGGAAGGACGTCGAGTTTATGAACTACTTCCAACAATAGACGAAAGACTAAGGATGAGCCACTTCAAACCGACTAAAGGAATAATCCATTTTATTAGTGGACATGGACCTTATGCCACCTACTTTAAGAGGATAGGAAGACGAGCGACAAGTCTATGTACAGCATGCAGCATAGAGGACACACCGGAACACCAAATTTTCGAGTGTCAAGAGCATCGAGAAGTGGATAATTTGAGACAAGAGCTGCAAGGAAAGACAACATGGGAAATAATAAGAGATGCAGAGGAGTTCAATAAGTTAGACACAATAACAAACATCATTTCAACAAAAGCTTGGGAACAATATATAACTTCTAAGAAATCGACACCAATGGAATTGGCTACACCTGCAACACTTCAACAAATAAGACGATCAACTAGACTCCAAAGACGAGAGATGGAAGGAAATATGAACATAGGAAGAGATCCAATTGAGGAAGCAACACCAGTAGGAGAAGAGGAATAAAGAGATTTTGAAATTGAACATATCCATGAGTTGGGAGGAGAAGAGCTAATAAACCAACAAGGTGATATAGACTGAAATCCGACTGACTTGACAGCGATATATATAATTGAAGAGAGAGACTAACTTGGAAACAGAAAAAAAAAAATAATAATTAGGATAGTTAGGTTAGTTGACTGCAAAGTTTAGCAGTCACTTAGGTTATTGTTTCTGCAAACAATTAAAAAGTTATTCTTATAATTAATAAATGTATAAATGAAAATAAGAAATAGTTAAAAGGTTCCGATATAGAATCTAGGCATCGGAACATAAGAAAGCAGAGTTTATTTTTATTTTTATTTTTTTATCAAAGTAGCCTAAACATGGCTAGTGTGAAGAAATGATTAATTTCCATCAATTAACTAAAATAACAAGTCTATATGACTGATTTGGCAATATGCAGCACAAGTTGCCTCACATTTAATCAAGTGTAGCACTTGAGAAATAAAGTATGAACTACTTCATAGAGATGCTATTTCTTTATATAGAGCAAAGAAATGTAATTTGTGTTTTCTGGGTGAAGGAACAAAACTTGAGCAAACTATGTAGGGACATTGGGCTTGTATGAAGAATTTGGACCATAGTAACATCTCTAGGAGCCTGTGTGAGGCTTGTTGACTTGCCATGTTCTGTAACAAAACGAAATGTCAACTGCTGAGAATGCAGTATGTATAAAGTACTGAATTTTCATAAAATTAGTGCCTGCTAGATGCAAAAGAACCTGATAATGGCAGAAAGACAAGCAAATGACGTGCTTGAACCACTTAATGGAGAAGGGCTTGCCTTTTTGGAAGAAATTGTGACTGGAGAAGGGTCCATACATGCCTGAAACAATGAGCTCAATGGTGGTATTCCTGAGCCGCCAACACTTATATTCTAAAGAAGTAGAATATACAGATAACTATACTTCCAAAATAGTTTTATCAAGAAACATGGCTGTTATTGAAAAGTAGCTTTAATACATGTGAATTATCTTATTGTGACTGTTGAGTTGTCACTATCATGTCACTTCGTAACATAGCAGCATGATGAAATCCATGAGACTGCTTTCTCTTCCAGGCAACTCCCCTCTAATCTCCATCAGTAGCAGCATCCATTGCATGTCGCACTCGTGAATCTGCTGGCTTATATAGCAGCTGAAAGTTTCCACAGAACATCCTATATTCTAGACGTGGGGGGAAAGAAAATCCGGTTATTTGTTGATGCTTTTGGTGTTTGTTGGACAGAACTGCTATTGCATCTATTTAACTCTGTTTATTTCTCCAACTTTCCAGCACCGACCTTCTGATAATTTGGCCCATAGTTGCTGTCTTTGCCACTTTGTCCAGTTTTAAACTTGTCACTTCACTTTGTTTTCAGTCACTAAATAACCTAGCCTTCGTTTAGCTTACATTGACTTCAAATGTGAACTAGTTCTAAATGTCTTTTCACTTTGTTTTTACATTCTCTTTGCTTTCTTTTACAATATAGTGGCATAACAATTTACCTGATGCCAGCTTTTCTTCTGAATGATTCTTTCTCTGGAGAGTCCAGTGCTAGATTAACAGCATGTTACCACAGTTGTCACAAACTTGCTTGGAAAATGGTACCGTTGTAACAGAAATGTCTCTACTAACCCTCCCAATTATATAACCTTAGAAAAGGTCCATTCAGTTCTGAACATTCAAGACGAAGTAACCAGAATTTCCTAGTTAACTGGTAACTCTGTTTGCAGTTTCAACTTCCTGGTGCTGATCTCGTAACTTTGTGCCATAGCCAAATTGTCACAATATTTTAAAATTTTTTAAAAAGAAAATGCAAAAAAAAGGGTGATTTGTGTTAATATTCCACCCTCATACAAATAGATAATGGACAGTTATTGTGCAGTAATGAGAATTTGAATTAAGATGTAACAATGTGTATTGTAAAGAATTCATACAGACATGACTGAATATTGTTGAGAAAATGGGAGGTTAGCAAACAAATATTTTCATTTTTCCGATGTGTAAGGACTATGATACAATGAAGCACAAAATTAATATAATTTTGCGTTGAACTAATACTCAATGCTCCACTTATTGCTAGTATTTACCTAAAACGCGTTTCGTTAGGATCTTTCTAACATTATCAGCTGTTGTCAACTAATGGACTTAAGTTTGGTGAACTCATTAGAGGTGCATCTCTGTCATGAACTTCAAGTTCATCAAGATACCGACAGACACACCTATCACCTCCAGTGAGTTCATCAAACCTATGTCCATTAGTCGACAACAGCTGATAATGTTAGGAAGATCCTAACGAAACACGTTCTAGGTAAATACTAGCAATGAGTGGAGCATGGAGTATTAGACTCAAAATTATATTAAATATTTTCACAGTCTATTGGCTTTCCTAAACCATCACAATATTCATTAATGGAAGACAATGCACTACAGTTGTGTATTTGAACTAGGTACAGCAGATTCTAAAAGACATTCTCAAGAGATCTATGTAACTAGGATACAAAGTGATGGTCTCAACTGAATAATTTCACCCCATTCTAAATATGCTCTTTGTGAAATCTCCCATGTGATTTAATTATTAAATACATACATACAAGAAAATATTCTAAGCCTGTTAATTTTTAGATGAGTCGTATTTATTACACATCTGCTTCACTTTCGTACCTACTCTTCACTGTGGTGTTCCAATACAGTTAAATCTCGATATATTGAAGTGACGTCAAGTCAAGAGGAACACGCGAAAGTTAGATCCAGCCAATTTTAAAAACCGGACTCAAAATAGGTACGAAAGTGAAGCAGATGTGTAATAAATACGACTCATCTAAAAATTAATAATTTTTCGCTTCACTGTGGTGTTCCAATACAGTTAAATCTCGATATTCTAAGCCTAGTTTCTTCGCACTTCTGTGCCCAAAACCATGCATTGTTACTATTCTGTGTATCCTTTCAGCAGATAAGTTAGCTGCATGTGAATGTTGAGCTTTCTTGCTATGTTTTGTAAGATTATGCCAGCTGCATGTTGGAGCTGAGAGTTCCAAAATCAGTTGCATTAATTAGAATACTGTTGGGTTAATTTTGTAGGCTAAGGACACAAGTAAAGCTACCAAAAAGAGGGTTTTGAAGCGTCCAGCATCAGCACCCGTCAAGACATCTGCTAGCAGCGAGGCAGCTCGTAAGGCCCGTGAAGAAGCACGAAGGAAAATGATGGAGGAGCGACGTAAAGCAATGCGTGAGAAGCGAGATGCAGCTTCAGCATCCAGTCAGGTTGAAATATTTGTACCGCAGGAAAATGGTAAATAAAGATGTTATGTTGAGCTTTTATATATGTTTTGTTATTTTTTTATTTTGTTTTACTGTTTGAAAATGAAATGCTGTAAATATTGTGTATCATTGAAGAGCAAATAAGTATGTTATGCACCTGATTAAAGGCTTAGTTTTATATGCACTAAGAGGCAAGAAGATTCAACATATGCACAAAAGGTGACCCAAATAATTAATGACAGTAATACTTTGTTAAGAAAGTGAAAATCATTCTAATTTTCATGCAGTAATGAATTTCAGAAAGTGTGAATGAATTTCCTCTTGTTTTGTGTGATTAGAGGATGAAGAAATAGTATTGTACTTGCAGTTCACTAATCCATAGTACAGTTTAACTACATCATATTACCATAAATGTTTGCCCAAATAACAAGTCATATTTGTAAAGTTTTATGGAACATTTATAGTTTTTAACTACACCCTAAATCTGTTGTTGCAGTTGGAATGAAGTGCTGTTAAAACCTGTTAGGCACTAAGAGAGTAGAGTGGAATTAAGTATAACTTTCTGTGTTAATAAACCACAATTGGTTTAGTCATTTCAAAATATGTATAATGAAACATAGAGGTGTATATACCATCATTTTAATGTACAATAGCATCCATTAATGGAAGATGTAATTTTAATGTAACAAGTGTTTCTTTTAAGCTGGTCTAAAAACACACTTGGCACCATCAGAGTTAGTACATTATGTCAGGAAGTGAGTTTTAACAGCACACAGACATACATATATTATACATTATTTTTAGCATTAGCACATGCTTTGAAAATAGAAAATGCTTATGGGTGGGGTATATTAAACAAATTTAGATTTCTTATATTTTAGGCTGTAAATTGTTCCTTTGTGTTTAAAAGTTTTACCCAAATGATTTAAAGCTTTACTAGGCAGTTTATTTTATTAATAATCTGGTCAGGTTAGTCCCAAGTTCACAACTCTTTTAATAAGGCAATGCATCAATAAAATTTGGCAAAACAAAATGTTAACATTTTTTATTTTTTCCATTTCTATAACTTAAGTTTTATGCTGCACAATTTGTGTAATGTGAAGTATTTTAAAACCATAAATGGCATTTAAATGGTCCTGTATCATTTAGTAAAGCACTACATTGAACTTTGAGCGTCATTTTTCACAATTCCATTTATTTGACATTTTTCACTTTTCAAAATGCTCTTTAGACATAGTTGATAACTCAGCATAAAGCCTTCAGGAGAGTTGAGGAATTATGGATTTAAAAATTATACACCAGTTAAAAATATGTAGTAGTTCAGTTGAAATGAAATTATTTTCCATAACTCACCTTGAAAAAAATACAGTAATTCAGTAATATGTAAATAAAATATTTTTTTTTATCAATCTAATTCTGATTAAGGAATACCTACACAATAATTTCTATATATTTGCATATTAAGCTCAAATTAAAAATTTGGGAGTGATACAATATACCATAGGGTCCAAGTAGCATTTCATATTGTATAACAAAGTGAGTGTGAATGTGATGAACAAATTGTCTGGTCATCTCAGCATATTATGAGCTACTCAATTTGCTTGGTTCTAAGCCCTTGTTTTTTTTTTTTTTTTTTTTTTTTTTTTTTTTTTTTTTTTTTTTTTTTTTTTTTTTTGAGTAGCCCTTCATCCTCACCATTGTTCCACTTCTTTGAAATCTCCTTCCATCATCTTTTCTTGTCAGCATTTTTTTTTTTTTTTTTTTTTTTTTTCCCACCATACTTCTTCCCTCGATTAGTGCTCTATGCTTTCCCTTCTAGCACACAATTCACATATTCCTTTTACATTGCCTCTTTAAGGACATTGATGCCATTCATGTCAATATACCCTTCTCTTCACTACTGTCTTTATCACTTTAAAGAAGCTTATGACTCTGCTTCTCCAAATTTCTTGTCTTTCCGGGTCTTCCATTTAACTTGTTAATCCATATATATTGCTCTTCGATAGCATCTATAGTTTTTACACACCTGTCCACCAGCTGCAGTATACCACTAGTTACCCTGCATATAGTGATAACATTTTGAACGTCCAGATTTGCTTTGCAGATTCCATGTATAATGTTAAAATATCTAAATAAATTATTGCCTTATTTTAGAATGTATTGCAAATTATGTATTCATTTAAAAGTTTAAATTTTTCAACAGTTGCTGTTTCTTTATGGTCATTGCAATACACCAGTTTTGCAACGGTGTTTTCCTGTTGCTAACCAGGACACATTTGTCAGTATGTTCATTCCTCACAATCTGATTGGCTGTAGCACAGGTTTCATGCTGTTTTCAAAGCTGTAACTTAGACACCTTAACTTGTTTTGTCAGCATTGTTGAAGCTTATGAGTGGAATCACCATGTGTTCATTTTGCATATATTTTTTGTTTAAAAGAGTTTGTTTTGTTATGCCCACTTCAACTGTTAGTGAGATTGTCAAAAATGTTATAATTTTGAGTGAGGAAGCAAAATCTAGTTTGAAGTTCAAAATGTGCAAGGTCAGACATTCCCCATACAAGATGTAAGATACATATAAATGGAGTGGTTTAATGCTAGCTTCACAAAGGAAACAGTATCTATGTTTGCTGAAGCTTATATTCGATTGGACATATTCAATGTACCTGTAGATTACATTAAGGCAAAAAACATCTCTGGTTATAATTTAACATTGCTATATTTTCCCATCACACTAATATTAGCTTCATATGTGTATTTTTTCCTACAAAAAATGTCTAGGTTAATTTTCCGAATTCCCAGAAAACTGTTATAAAAAAGTTTTACTGTATTTTGTTATTCATATTGTGACTTTGCGGGCTTGTGAAATTAAAAGTCCAGGTTACAAACACCAAAGAAACACACTTCGTACACAGCAGTCCAGAATTACGTCACATACACAATACAACTTGTAAGGTCGACCACAAACAAACAGCTGTTCATGCACGTGAGTTCAATTAACGACTGAATTCACTTTGGTGGGTGGGCTCCCTTTTTAATAGATTACTCACATTCCGGAATGTTCTCCAACAATCAAGAACAAAGGCAAACTCTCGAGAAATCTGTCTCCTTCCCCCCCACCCTTCCTGCCGTTTCAGCGAGCTTTTATCTACACACTATACAATCCGCCCTTTGAATGCCTCGACGCACCGCCTGGATCAACAATGGGCTCGCGACAATATTATTTTGCTGGTTCTTCAAAATGTCTCCCTTCCCCTTTGTCAAATGTCTAAACCAGAATTTTTAAATCCTTTCTACTTCTGGTGTTCATCTTGGCAGTGATAGTGATGTTTGAGTCCATATACCAATTTTACATTGGTGTAGACCAAATCAAGGGGACAGTGTTGAGAAATAAATTGGCATCATTCCTAACTGGGTACTTATCGAATCGCCCGCGTGGCAGACACTAGATACACATACTAATGACCATGGCTACGAGGGCTGGCCCATCTTCAGACATATACAAGTACAGTTCTTGTAGGTTTTACTTAATTTGAGCTACTACTTTAGGTTACTACTCCACTTGCCACCATCTTGTGGAAAAAAAAAGTGTGATGTGTGGAAAACCAATTCAAATACTGTTATCAGTTCGGTATAATGTTTAAATAATGGAAAGGTATTATTTGAAGCAAAAGGTTAGAAACAGTGATGTATTTAACATTTGAAAATAATGAGTCAGTAATTCAAACACAAACATCACCTAAATTATCCTTACTTGTTTTTATTCAAAAAATGGCTGTCTTTTAATAGTTTTATATTTGGTACAATTTCATGATTAGTAGACCAGAAATGGTGGGCTATTACTGATTTTTCTATTTGTTTGTATTTCACACATCTCATATGTTCCTGTAATCTAATATGTAAACTTCTTTTGGTTTTTCCTATGTAGAACTTATTGCAGTCTGAGCAGTTGATTTTGAATATACCTGATTTCTTGTATTTAGGTCTTTCAGGTTGTTGCATAATAAGTTTTTTTAAATTGAATTTATTTATTGGGGCTAGGGTGATGTACTTCTTGATATCTTGTTGAATTTATGATGTACTCTGGGATATGTGAATTTCCTCAACTGTGTCTCGGATTTTGATTCTGTTAATTTTGTGGTATCCAATATATGTTTCTGTATAATTCTGGATAATTTAAGTCGCACAAGAGCCGTAGATGCAAACGAAGATTTGCGAAACATGTCCTCAAAATAGGTACGAAAGTGAAGCAGATGTGTAAAAAATGCGACTCATCTAAAATTTAATAATATTTCGCTTCACTGTGGTGTTCCAATACAGTTGAATCTCGATATATTGAAGTGACGTTAAGTCAAGAGGAACACGCGAAAGTTAGATCCAACCAACTTTAAAAACCGGACAACATGGAGGTAAGATCGTTCACATTTGAATATTTCAACGAACATTTCGGCAACAAGAAAGAAATAAGAGTCGCACAAGAGCCGTAGATGCAAACGAAGATTTGCGAAACATGTCCTCAAAATAGGTACGAAAGTGAAGCAGATGTGTAAAAAATGCGACTCATCTAAAATTTAATAATTTAAGTGATGTTTGTGTTTGAATTACCGACTCATTACTTTCAAATAGAAAGGTGTTTGTTTCCAAAGGAAAATGGTAATGAAACAATATGTTGCCTGCTGAAGTGTTCCTTACAGCCACCAGGAATAGAGCTGGGACAATGGAAGCTTGCCGTTGAGATGGTCAGCTGGTATTTGCAAAGCCTCAGTATGTGTTTTGAGGTCCTCCCCCAAGATGGTGGCTCCTGGCTTCTGCTGCTTTCTCTGATGTTTATGCAAGAACTTTGTGAATGTTGGGTACCTCGGCTGTGTCAGGGACTTATGAAAATCTAGGAGCAAGGACTAATCTGTGCCAGACTGGCTAAAGGTGTCTAAGATCCAGGGTCGAATGGACCGGTAGGAATCTTGAATTACCAGTGAAGAAATGTAATAGTAACAGTTTATTTTCGGCTACAATCCGTAAATAACAACTAGATAAAATCTGAACTTGGTCGATGTCCTCGGCTCATCACTTACTTTTCTTATATTATTGAGGGACTAGTTTCGAAGGCTATTGCCTCCATTTTCAATCTCTCTCCAACTAGCATTTGTTGTTGTCTGCTCTCCTCTCTCTGGTGGTGGAACTATGAATTTCTTTGTCGATGCAGTAACCTAATTGCGCAGATTTCCTATATCACTATATGACTGAAAATGGGGAGTACTACATGTTTTGCCCTGATATACTCAAATCTGCACCCCGTGGCTTCAGCTCATCTAAACCACCATTGGCCATATTTTGGCACTATACATCACATGGGTTGCGTTCTGCTTTCCGATAGGTTGCTAAAATATCTGTCTTTGTTTCCTTGTTTACTAAACTTTCACCAAAAACAGATGCTCTTCTGCAACCTTGAACTCTAGTCCTGCTCCCCTTAGGATCCATGGACAATGCTTAAGAGTGAACAACAAAGTAAAAAAAATTTCCCCTTACATGACCTTAGAGATGCCTTTCGTTCGCAACACTGCCGAGCAAGCTGAGAACATTTTACAGGTGTACCTACCTTAAAAAAAAAAAAAATGATATAAGCAACTAAATAATACATAGATAATTATTTTCAGAGTGGACCCAAGTTTCCATCTCACAGTGTACCTGATGTGCAGAAGACTTAACTTTCGTGCTATACTGTTATGCTTGTTGCAGGGCTGTATTATCCATTTTACAGGTCGCAAGAGTGCATATCACAGGGAATGAGTATATTGTATTATGCAGATCCATTGTTTTGTTTTGTGGTTTCATAAGTAAAGTGTTTTTATTTGTGTAGAATATTTTACATAGCTATCTGCCTCCCTTAAAATCAAAATTGGGAAGTGCTAAACTTTGTGGCCTTAATTTAGGAGGGAGAAAGCTAGACTTTATGTGAATAATACTGAAATTCCGCACAGCTCTTGCTGACAAGCTTTAGTTTTGTTACCTCAACTGTCAAGCTGATGCACATTCTCTTTTTAGCTTCATAACTGTATCATAGTACACTGGCAGTGGAATGGACACAAGTGGTTTGCCATGAATAAAGCTAACATACTACAATAAAATATAATAATTCGTGACTAACTTCACTTTCTTTTTAAACAATTATAAATTCTTCTCTGGACTAGTTTTAAAAATCATTCATTGCATCTTCAGCTTTTCTGTTTATTTTCACATGGTTACTGTGAAGAATTTATAATTTTTAAAAAGGTAAATTGGTGACTTCAGTTTTTACATTAAAGTAACCATGTTTTATTGCTAAACGTTGATGCAGAGCATAATACGTAACTCACATTTTGTTGCGGATTCTGCCTGAGAGTTCAAATTCCAAAGGAAACTGCACAGTGTATTCAATTTAGAGCTCTGAATTATGAAATTTCACTGTTAGACTACAATTGAGTGGCTAAGATGATATTGCAGAGATTTTACTTTTCCTTAACTACCTTTGTAACCAAGACTCGAAGTTCAAAATAGTTGTAAACAAAGGAAGTACCTATGCTTGTGGGCAGGCTTTAACTTTTCCCCTTAATATTGTGACTTTGTGGGTTCGTGAAATGAAAAGTCCAATTTCACCACTCAAAAATGTTCTTTATTTCCACCGTCTTACTGTTTAACACTTGCCAATTACACAAAATTACTTGCTGCACACAATTACAATTTACCAGTTCGTCCGTTGCAACTTCACTTGTACTCGCGATTACATAAACTCCGATACTCATACACAGTTCGTACAGTCCCGTTGCACAATCCTTTCGTTCCTTAACACGTCACTGACTAACTCTTACACCAGGAACTGCGACTGTCTTCTCGCTCACACTCACTAACCAACTGATTGACCAACACAACCAACAACTGAACTGACTCCGTCTGTCTGTAACCCTCTTTATATCGGAATATCGCCGGTTTCTAGTGACCAGGAGAATGTTCCAGTAAACGAAAGGTCGAGAAACAGGTGTACAGAAAAACAGGCGACCAGTCATGTTTTCCCCTAACCACAAGTCTGTCACCACTACAAGACAAACGAGGAGAAGGTGTGGCTAACGCGGTCCTCCCCCCTGCCTTCCGTTCGCAGCTGGTACAGGGTGCTCCAGAGGTCCGTTACAATATGTTGTCTCTTTTACATAAAACATTTAGAATCAGATTGTAACCGTGTATGGTTACTTTGGTGCAGTGAAATTTAAAAAGACCATTATTACAGCAATTCAGATTGTTGGTTTTTGATGCACCATTGTTACGTAGATGTTTGAGTGGCATTTGTTTTCTATTGTATTTCCTGGCCTATAGTGCTTACTATTTTTGGAGAAAATTTCTTTTGTGCGACGTGAGAATATTTTCTAAGTCCAACGGTGCATGTACACACATGCTCAAGCAGACTACCTGCAGTCCTTGTGTTGCAGCCAACACGAGAAAGATATGTAACATTTGTAGCCAACCTCTGCAAAAATGCTCCTGACATCTGTCCTACACCAGTGCAAAAGGGCATGTGGATGCGATTAGCGCGGATCAGTTTTGGAAAATACTGACCATGTTTCCTTTCAGGTTTAAAAGTAGTCTTGCTGTCCAGCAAAAGTGCCAATTGTACTGTTAGAAGTGAAGGCTGTTTGTTCTGTGTGTTCTTCAAATATTTAAGATTCGTTCCGTATGTTGAAAATTGGAAAATGGCTCGACAAATTAGCAAAATATATGAGCTCGCAGACTGGTTCGGCTACTGCCGCAAATTGTGCCTAATTTTACCAACAGATGTTAAAATCGACATTGACAATGTAACGTAAAAATTGTCACAGCGCTAACACTAATGTTAAATTTATTTAGTACTACTTTGTGTTTGCTAGTGTAATTTAGGGACAAGTAAGACTGTTGGCAGCATTGCGTTCAGTGGAGAAACAAGGATAATTTGGCTGCTCTGAATTCTTCAATATGGCTACATATGCAGTAAGGAAATAAACAATAACGTTAAAAGAATGCCCTCCAGCACGAAATTGCACTAAAAAGTAAAGAAATTATATTAAAAATCATGGTTGTCTATAAAACATAAAAAAGTGTGAAGGACTTAGAAAAATATCGCCACGTCGCTTATTAGAAAGAAGTGCCCTATTTTCTTAACTTGATTCATAAAATTTTAAAGTAAAACTGTATAATTATTTTAAAAACTATGTCGAGCTATTAATAATTGGTAGAACTGCCTAGCTATTCGAATACTTCTATTTTTCTATTGGCGTGTTGTGTTAAAAGTTTAGGATATAAGGCACAGTAAAAGAATAAGACATACAAAATGTTTAAAAGCTAATGATCCCAAAAAGTGCTGCGCTCATGTGCTGTTTGAAAAATGTTCTAGTTCCTGCCAGACCACCATATGGTGCTGCCATGTGCTTGGATTTGTTTACCTCTATGTTGAACTTAGAGCGAGCAGTATAGTGGGCAAATGAATGCACAAACTGATTGGTTACCATAGCTTTAACATGGAATAACCATATTTCTGAGTAGGTTTTTTGCTCCTCTTTAGACTCTTCTAATGATGAATTTGTATATCTGTGCAGAAGAAACTAGAAGGTTACAAACAAAGACTAATTTTTGTGTTAAATTAAAATTTGACTCCAAACTTAGGTTAAGTCAGTAAAAGCATAATTTTTAATTAACAGCTAAGGGCTTTATGATTACAGATACCAGTAATCTCAAAAATATGCAAAAATGATGGCATTTAACTCACATTCCAATGAAATGTCCTTTTGGTGCATATAAATCTTGAAATTAAATGTGCTAATTTCTTAGGAATAATTACTCATGCCTGAGCAGAGAATATAAGGAACTGTGTATGATAAGCAAACAATATCTTTATTTAACATCTTGATAAATCTAAAGTATTAATCATATGTATACATATATTATTGCATGCAAAGAATAATGGCTAAAAGTACATTACATTTATTATTTGTTATGCTGCAGATTGTTTCACTACAGTTAAACCTTTTATGTTATGTTATTGTTGTAAAACATGCACAGATCTGATGTACGCTTTAATGGCCTGAAAATACAAAACTTTGTAATTGCTTATGTTAATATGTTGCACATTACTTTACTTGTGTGCTCAGGGATAATCCTGAGATGGGATATCACATCCATATCTCACCCTGTATGGCTGATGGCCATTTTCTGCTACATATGTCACTCTTCCTCTAATTCCTAAACTGTTTTTATATCCTTTGCAGGCACTTAAATGCAAGCAATTCTAATAGCTTTGACTAAGGCGAGGTGACAAGTTAGAGCTGAACATTGGTGAGAGATGGGGATTGATTTGGAACTGTGGGAATGATTTTTTATTTCTTGTAAATATACCAACACAGGAACTTTGTTTTATAACAGAGTTGTCATCTCTACTTCATGAATTTTGCCTAACTAGCTCTGAAAAATCTGTTAAATTGCTGCAATATTGGCCAGAAAAGAGAAAACATGGTATACAGTTGAATTTATTTGAAAATATTGGCTTGAAAAAGTGTACATACTTCAGTCTGCAGAATAGTAAACTGCATGGCTTAGCACACTTATATGTAAAAATATTGCATATAAATAAAGGATATTAGACGTAAGTCGTAGTAGAAATGCTTATGATGAAAGTATTGGAACAATATATTTTAAAACATTACATAATGTAGAAATATACCATTTTGCTATAGTGGACAACAAATGTCAATGTTTGAAAGTTACACCTGGTAGGTGCCTGCCATTACGGGCAACACTTTTCCAATCGCCGAACAAAAGCACCCATTGGAATTATTAAATTATAGATGAGTCGTATTTATTACACATCAGCTTCACTTAGGTACCTAATTTGAGAACATGTTTCACGAACCATCGTTCGCGAAACATGTCCTCAAATTAGGTACGTAAGTGAAGTTGATGTGTAATAAATATGACTCATCTATAATTCAATAATTATTTCGCTCCACTGTGGTGTTCCAATAGTTAAATTTTGATACTCATTGGAATGTTTAAATGCTTTCCCTTATCTGATCCTTGAAGTCTGCCAATGTTTGGGGATGTGTGGCAAATACCTTGCTTTTCAAGTGTCCCCACAAGGCGAAATCAGGTGTGGTCAAATCAAGCAACTGAGCTGACCAATAAATGTCCCCAAATTTTGAGATCAGATGATCCAGGAAAGTCAAGACGTTCATTGACTGTTGGGCTATATGGGCAGTTGCTCCATCTTATGAACCATATATGTACGTTCCTGTTGTCCAACAGCATAAGTAAGCTATTCAGCATCTCACTGTAGCGATGTCCATTAATAGTAATGGCATTGCCATGAGCGTCGTAGAAGAAATATGGGCTTATGATGCCGTATGAACAAAACCCCAAACCATACTGTGACATGCTGAGAATTAAGTCGTTTCTCATATAGCTGTAATGGATGTTGTGTGGCCCAGTATCAAAAATTCTTCTTGTTAACAGCCCTGCTTAGATGAAAATAGGCCTTATCAGACATATGATTGGTTATTCAGGATATCCTGATCGGCTAACAAATGACCAAGAAAATCCATTGTCAAGGTCATTCAATGAAATTTGTCCATATCTTTCAAGTTTTGCACAATCAGTATTTTTTAAGGATGGAATCGTAGGTCTTTATGAAGAATATGGTGTAGAGAGCATGCAGACATTCCTGAGTGCCAAGGCATGTCTAACTGCAGATGGACTTTGGAGGATTACTGCATTGAAGCCATTGTGCATTAGTAAAACTTGTACATCTGAAGGTATATTTCATCTTTCCCTTGATGCAGAACAGTGTACAAGACGACCTTAAAGGATGCTAAACATCAGTATGAATCAATCTTCATAAGCAGGTGAGATGTTAGCTTCCACAAATAAGTAGGTTGTACAGGAATAAAACAATTTCCAAATGTCACTTTTGACACATTACTCTCATAGATTCTGTATGCATATCACATATGGTGACAGTATTAACAAGTTTGTGTAATATTTTCAAAGGTATAAAGTATGTTTGCTGTATTAATGCTTATTTGGGTAGATGTCATGACTTCTGAATCAGCCATCATAAAATTGTTACCAATACTTCTGTTTTATTGTTAAAATCAGTCATTTACATCGAACATCTACACACATATATCGAGATTCAACTGTATTGGAACACCACAGTGAAGCGAAAAATTATTAAATTTTAGATGAGTCGCATTTTTTACACATCTGCTTCACTTTCGTACCTATTTTGAGGACATGTTTCGCAAATCTTCGTTTGCATCTACGGCTCTTGTGCGACTCACAAGACTATGAGTCGCACAAGAGCCGTAGATGCAAACGAAGATTTGCGAAACATGTCCTCAAAATAGGTACGAAAGTGAAGCAGATGTGTAAAAAATGCGACTCATCTAAAATTTAATAATCTACACACATGTTTCCCTAGCACCTATTCAGGAATCTTTGTTTCTGCTGAGATCTAGCAGACATAACAAAGAAGTCAAAAAGTTTTTCAGTTTTTGTCAAGTTTAGACTTTAAACTTGAGATTTAGTGAAATGAATTTGCAAAATTGTATACCTTTTGGCATTTTTAATTCTTTATTTCGAATTATCTCTGGCTTTTGCAATGACTATAAGTTTTGTTAATCCTTATCTATCTTCCTGTCAAGTGTTCCCATAGTGGTTTGTAAAGCAATTTTCAGCCTTTTGGACTTGAGTCCTAGGGACCATATGGTGGAGCCCTTACAGACGAGGGAGAAAGTGTGAAATTTGAAGAGATGTCTGCGTGCTATGAAATATATTAATAAAAGCTTTACATTAAAATTATAATATAGAAGTATTTATAAACAGTGGATCTTTATCAATAAAATTTTTTTAAACCACTCTCCTGGAGACGGTCATCTGAAGAACTAGTCAAACATCAGCTGATGATGGGGACACGTGGTCCTTGAAATATGTGCTAATTTTAAATGTAAGTGGAGCTAAAGTGTTTTTATAGTTTGACAAGTGGTTTAAAAATATTTTATTAAAAAGCTTTGCAATTTACTTTAACCTAATTTTACTTTCACTTGCACTTAAATGTAAGATTTGAATGGCTATGATATCCATTGTATGCTGAATTCGTGAGAGTCCAAGTGATTGTAGTATGTGCATGTGGTAAAAGATGAGGATACCCCAGTAAAATAACTGGTGTGATGGCACACTTGGATGGACTGGTACTGTCATAAATTTGGTTTTGTTTATAAATGCTGCATAAGTTATAAATATAGCTGTTTTATTCAAGTACATTAATATGAAGAAAGAATGAAGGAGAGAAGAAAAAAGACCATTTTGCATATTTGCTCAGGTTCAATTTATATTGGACATCTGTACATGTTCATATTGGGAAGATATTATTACAATTTATTCTTAGCTACAAGTATTTTATTGTCAAATTTTAACATAAAATCAAACCTTTATTTCACTGTAGATGTTATTAGATTGGTAGAGCAGCTGTAAGGATCATAAAATAAACTTGTTTCAATTTATTACATCTAACTGAACTGGAACACACTTCTCATTTTTAATGATTTTTTTGATTGTTTTCTAATCAAATTTGTTTGTTGCTAATTAATTTTGGAGTTAAAAGTTGAATAGAATTTGTTGTTAGAAACAGATGAAGGGAAGATATAAGCTGCTTCATGCTCATTTCACTGTGCAAATAGCTTAACTACTGGCATCACAACTCTAGAACTGACGTATGGTTTAGCTTAGCAGGAAATTTAACATGGCAAATTTATGAATGTAATTCACATTGTTCTTACATTGTGAATTAACTTTGTTTCTTATTCTTTAATTTAATTTTCTTGGAGTGTTCATGGAGCTCTGGAATGTGCACACAGAATCCATTGGGCCATGCAAGGCACAGGCTGGTTAACGTTCTAACAGAATTGACTGTAATTTGACAGGAGGAACTAAATGTTTGTTTTATTATTAAAATGGAATTGAAGTACAGTATAATGACCACCTGCTGCACTGGTTTGCTGTCTGTTTAGGCAGTGTTAGAGATGAAACACAACTATCCATTCCAAATCAGGTGTATCGCTGTAACCAAAGTCTTGTATTATCTGCAAACTCTGCCCCTAACTGCTGCATGTTCCGCTTGCATCTTATATTATATTTGAACACTTTCATCTACAATAGGGCTCTCTGCATGAAAATTGTAGTTCAAAATGCAACCTGAAGTAACAGTAAGTGTTATAAGCATGCAGAAATGAACATCTAACTTGCATTAATTGTAATCAGGTCAAGGTTCAGCAGCCAAATTTGAGTTGTGACTGGAGCAAATCCAATTTACACCTTCCTTTGCCGTTAGAACTCAAACACTGAGCAAATCATAAGATTTGACCGGAGTTTATCATACGTGAGCTAGCGTATTATGAACGGCTGTTTCTTGTGTTATGTAAACTGTTTATTGGGTGCTCAGACAATACTACATTTCTCTTATGTTAAAGAGAACGACAATTATGCCTCCAATTGATAATTTGCAAGCAGTGTATTCTTAGTGTTAGCACAGTAGCAGACAGCAATAACAAAAACTTCTCTGAAATAGTTTGTTTTTTATCTGTTGGGTTATAAGGTCATTAATCATTATAGTAAACAAAAGTGGAGCCAGTATTGAGCCTTGAGGCACCAAATGAGATACTGATCTAACAGATGAATTTCTATGATTTATAGAGACGTATCTTCCTGTTGAATAACTACATTATTTTGGAAAGTTATTATTCAAACTAAATCATCACTTGGAGAGAAGCAATTCTGGTATAACACTATCAAAAGCTTTTGTGAGATCAAAGATTATGATGATAAAGGCAATTAGAAGATAATGTGCAGCAGAATGGTCAGTGTGATTAGGTTGCCCATCTCAGGATTTACTCCACCATAGCCTGCTCACATTCCTTTAAGCCTCGGCACTCCGTCGGATTCTTACCCATTTAAGCGACCGAGCGGTGTTTGCAATTTCTGCCGCTTGGAGCTCTCAAAGCTGACCCCTAAAGCATCCACTTGTAGTCAGTAACATTGTGACATTTAGTTTTGTGGTGACAGGTGAACCAATTGAGTGTTTTCAAATTAATATTGAACGTGAATTTTACATGAAGTGCTGTTGACAACATTCTAAGGTAAGCGAACAAGAAAACTGGATATAAATAAGAGTAATATAAGTAATCATAAGTATGCGCATAACATGTCATTGTTTATTATTATTACTTTTACTGTTGTGCCGTAAATAGTGGCAGTTCATTATCTTAGTAGGTATATTTTCCAAGACTGCTTCATAGTACAAAAATTTACGATAGCACTGCATTTCAAAGCTCTCTGTTTTTCCAAAGTCCAGGTCTGCAAACCATACAGAGGAATGCTCCAAATATAACATTACGTATTATTATTATTATTATTATTATTATTATTATTATTATTATTATTATTATTATTATTATTATTATAACAGCAGTAGTAGCAATAATTACAACAAACAGCATAGCAGCAGTTATGAGCTCAACACTTTGTATTTCAGATGGTGTATTGTTGTGCACCCTTCTGTAAAAGTAAGAAAGGAAAATCAAAAGGGGTCAGTTTCCATGAATTTCCAGTAGAAGAACTACGTAAACAATGGCTGAAAGCTATATCGCGTTCTAATTTCACAGTAAATGATAAGTCTAATTCAACAGTCGTGTGCAGTTTGCATTTTACTGAGAACGACTATAAGCCAGGCTGTAAAATTAAACTGCTGAAATCAGGAAATATTCCAAGCATTTTTCCGAACTATCCAGAATATGTTAGTGAAACAAGCAACACCAAGGCGACAAATTTCAAAAATACGCTTAAACATAGAAAGCAGAAAAAAAAAACGCAGTTCTAGCAGAGAAAGCGTTAACGGTGCTGCTTATGTTAATGCGTTGGATCATGTCACAGATGCACGTACTTATAACTGTGCTGCAATTCAGACTGAGGAAAACATAATTTCCAAATTAAAGAGATTGGAAAGGGAGAATAACACCTTTAGATGTAAAATGTGGGGAGCAAATACAAGGCACAAAGAATTTGTAAACAAGCAACAAGCAAATGAAGAAAGATTGCGTTATTATGAAACTAATAATTTTCATAAATCAATTCAATTATTGCTCTCCGATTCAGTGGATTGAGACAGATGGCAGGAGCAAATGATATCCTGGATTCTAGAGCTGTAACATTCTGCATCAACTAGATAATGAAAACTGGAATATTATCACTACCATCTTCAGCAAATGTAGAAGTCACCGACAGCAGTATACCGATTTGGAAATCTGATTTGCGGGAGAAAGACACCATTGTACACTGCAACACAGCTGCCAGACACAATAATCGCAATATTGGGTGAATTGAACAACATTAAAGGTAATGTGAATTTCCATCTTAAGACCTACTAACATATATTGTTAAACTGTTTGTAACTTTTACTTACTTAGTTTTTCTTTCCTTCCTATACAGCCCCGGTTCATGCTACAGTCCACTTATCACTGGCATATATAGGAGGTTTTATAGTTAAAAAAAATAGTGGCCGAATTCTCTTGTGCCACCTGTCTTACAAAAGTGTCTACCGCCAAGTGTACAGCATCCCTTGTAAATCTAATATTCAAAAGGGACGAAAACTCCACGTTTTATTACCCATCTCCAGAGTGTGTTCCTCTTTTGGCAGTTATAGAGAATGTTATAACAAGTGCTGTACCTAAGCTACTTAAAGTATGTGTCAGAAAAAGTCTAGAGGAATACATAATGCCAGCAACGCAACATACTTATCTTGTGTGTACAGAGAACTCAAAGCATTCAGAACTGCTAAGTGAACTGATATGCAAACATTATATTCCTGTGATATTAAGGTGCACTGCTACTGCGACAATGGAAGCATTTGAAAAATCTAAATTCCTAAACTGTTAACCACTGCATCGGAAAGTTATACGTCTGTAATGTCAACACATTGTAGCTGTCCGCTGGAAGAGGTTTGCAGAGGGGTCATCAGTCAGCGCCATACGGCAAGTAGTGGAGGAATCTTAAGTTTTACTCATAACACTCCCAGCTGGCGAGTGCCGAGGCTTAAAGGAATGTGAGCGGGCTATGACTCCACAGAGCAAAGTAATTTGGTCATTGTTACATTTATGTTAATGGCAATGCCATTTATCATGCTACAATGAATAATGTGTCTCGTCAATTTGAACTTTGTCTATTCATTTCAGCATTTGCAAATGGGAACATTTTATAAGTGGAAGATATACAACTGATGCTTTTTTAACCACCTAAACATTTTTTTATTACTGTTAAGCCTGCCAGCATTATATTGAACACCGGCAATATAAAATTAATTTGAAAAAATGAGCAGTATGACAAGTGAGATTTGAAACCAGACTTGCGGCTTGAGATGGAAGCGTCATTGCAGTGAATAACAAAAGTAATTTATTAGATACTTATTACAGAAATTGACAAGGTGAACTTGACTACAATGTACAGACTGTTTAGGAAGAAAGAAAATTAAGCATTTATACTGGAATGCCAGTTATCAAACATAAACAGATTGGTAAATGTGGAGATGTTCAAGAAAACCTATTAAACTGTTACGAATTTTACACATTACAAACTAATATAAAGAAAATGAACTTTCAGTTACAGAATTGTCTGAAGTTAATGTTGATAAAGTTCAGTACTGTGGCGATTTAGATAAATGTGTGATTGCTAGTTGTTTGACAAGTACGCTTTCTTCCGTTCTTGTATCAGTATCATTGATTCCTACAGCTTCTATTTCAATGTTGCAGTTTTTTGAGCTTTATCTCCAGCATTATGTGACATTCTGAGAGACTGAATTGTTAGTAATTGGTATTGTGACTTTGTGGGTTTGTAAAATTAAAAGTCTAGTTTGCAGAAATTCAAAATGCTCTTTATTTACAGTAGAAACACACTTTGTACGGCCCTGACAGCAGCAGAATGACATAACATACACCAGCACAGTCTCTCGTTGCTTCACCACACACACACACACACACACACCCACACACCCACAATTATTTGTTCTTGACTAGCTGTGGCGCTTTTATACCTCCACTCATTCTAGAAATTAGTGGAATGCTGGGTAACAATCAAGATGGCATCAGAACAGAAGAAACATCCAGACATCTTTCTGTCTCGTTCTTTCTCTTTCAGTAAGCGTCAAACACTCGCCTATGCACCAGCTATGGCACTGTCTCTTTCACATGTGCTGGCCATAGCCCACTGCATAACAATGCCTCGCAACAATGTTAATATTTAATTTCATGTAATTGCAGTTAACACAATTATTATTTCATCATTTATTTAACACTCATCCTTCAGGTTTTTTTTGACAAAATGGGTCTAAAATATATTGTATACTCTTTTATTTTATTGTGTGGTAGATGAAGGGACACAGTACAAGACACTTATATACATTATTTGAAGCAAAAGGTTAGAAACAGTGATGTATTTAACATTTGATAGTAATGAGTTGGTAATACAAACATCACTTAAATTATCCTTACTTGGACATGTTTCGGAGAATGGTTTGTCCCCATCGTCAGCAGTTATCCAACTCAAAAAAAAAAAAAAACTTCTATACATGTTCAACATGCCCTCCATTCCTTGCAGTAACATATTCCAGATGTTAAGTCATGCTGGACCTTTTGAGTGTTATGCCAGTCACAACTGATTCAATGTTTAAGTAAGATTTGCAGAGGTGATGTGAAACACCTCCCACTTGGTTTGGACTTTGAGGTGGATGACACTTAGATCCTCTTCACACAAGCTGTTATAACAGATAATTGTTTTATCCAGTGTATTTGATGGCTCTGTTCTGATGAAACATTTGCCTGTCAGAGTCAAAATTGTACATACAAAACATATGGTGGTTGTGAAACCACTCTATGAATTGCTGTTTGTTTATGGTTATTGTGTTACAGCGATTAACCTACATAAAATAGGGGCTGATATGTGTAGTCCACTGGAATTTTTCAGCCAAAGAAATGTGCATTTTGTTTGTTTACATGTCCACTTAGGAGGACATGACATTCATTGTCAAAGTAGGCATTAACACACTCCCCAATACTGGCTCTGAGAATGGAAGTAAGCACCAATGTCCTTAACCATATGTCTCATAGTGGATCTATCTATGATTAATTTGTTTGACATATGCCTCTTGCTTTTCTTTGGTACTTAGAGAACCTTATACAACACTCGACTGACATCTGATGTGTTAACCATCGGTGATGTTATATTTGTATTGGGAAGGTCCCGACGTGTCCTATCCTATCCTGTTCTATTTTGATTGCTTTACTTTATTTTCTCAGGTATGTTTTTGTGTTAAATGACTAGTACCAGTGCTGTTTAGCTTCAGAACTTATTCTCTGTAAACAGCAACTGTTATCCAGTTCATTAAAGACAGAAAATGGCATATAACAAGAAAAACAAAGGAAATCAATCAGAAGACAGCAATAGTTTCTGTGTAAATACTTATTGCACCACTGAAGATGTCCACTAATGTGATTCCAGCTGTGAAAAACTAAGTTGTCCTTTGAGACTATTGTAGTTAAAAAATGCATTGATCAGTCAAGAACTGATTATGAACTGAGTAGTATGCATTGTGTATTCTCTTGGTCCAAGGTGTACACTTCATATTTGCAGACATGGCTCCTTTCTAATATGCGATGGAGCGATTTTTTTTAATTCCTTCACACTTTTTGATCTATAACAATGATTTTCAATATTTCTTTACTTTTTAGTGCAATTTCATGTTGGAGGGCATTCTTTTAACATTATTTGTTTATTTACTTACTGCGTAAATGCAGCCATATTGAAGAATTCAGTACAGCCAAACAATGCTTTTTTCTCCACTGAACACAATGCTGCCAACAGTCTTAGTTGTCTCGAAATTACACTAACTAGCAGACCAATTCAACATACACTATCAAGCAGACAAGCTGAAAGTAGTACCTCACAATAGCCCCAATTTTCACCAAATAGCTAACTAATTACGCTAAACATTGTTACACTACAGGGTAGACGTGCCTAATGTCTTCAATTAATTCTTGAAATGGACCTGCTGACCGGTTTTTGCAGTCATTGTGCCACAAATGCTCAGAAATATGAGCATCCACACTGTCCTTGTGAATGCCGCCCCTTGTTAGATGCCATAGTCCTCATCAGCATGACTTATTTGTGTGCACATTTGTCACTGGGTCGACAAAGTGCACTGAGTGATTTACTGCAAGGTGCGCAGCAAACCCTCCACATCAACCCATAATATCCCTTCCAGGCATTGGTGTGAATGGTGCTGGTGAACTCTATGTGCTCTGCAATTAGACTTTAGAGCATATTTGCATCCCTTCTGTTGTTGGGACATATCAGCATCCGCACCTCATTCGTTTCCACATCGATTATTCCCAGGATCCAGTTGCCCTGTATGATGTGCCCACGGTGAAACATGCATTGTCCTATTTGAACGAGGCTGGGACCGCCGATGTGTGGGGCATTTTTGCAGAGGTTGGCTACAAGTGTTACATATCTCTCTCATGTTGGCTGCATTGCCAAAACCAGCTGGTCGTCTGCTTGTGCATGCGCATATGCACACCTTTGGAGTTAGAAAATATTTTCGCGTCGCACAAAAGAAAGTTTCTCCGCAGACATTTTTATAGCAGAGCTCTCATTTCAGAAAGCACTGTTCGAGTAGTTTGTTTACTACAGGATTGGTCACAAATAACATGCCATCTTTCTCTCTATATTTGAAACAATGAGATAAACAGTTAATAGTAAGAAGGCAACTAACTAAAAGTGGATGAAAGAATAGTGAACACAGATGGTTGGGATAGTTAATTGTGCCTAATTCTGTATAAAGATGTATTACAAACTGATCGTAACAAATGTATTCCTGTTCAGCTAGCTTAATAGCTGTTTTTTTTTTACCATTACTGTGTGTGCATTTTAGTATTGTCCATGGAATTAGTCTGATATATCATTTTAAATATATTTTTATATATTTTAATATTTTATTTGTCCCACAGTTTGAATCAGCTAAAGGTCCAAGAGAAGCACATTAGATGTTTCTCCTTTGCTTGGTACAGATATAGAGTCCTCCAAATTGAATTTCATAGATACCTGGTTAATGAATGGATTTACAAGTTAGGTAGTTCATTGATTTAAGGCAATGCAAAGTACGTATGTAAATTAAAAGGGAACATTTTAAATGTTTTATTTTTTACATTTATATCATTGTGTCTTCATATTGTTTTTAAGTAATCAACTTTAAAGCTACGTATTGTTATTTTATTTAATTCACATACTATTTAGGTAAAACACTATTTTTCTATTTTTCTTTGTACTTTCTCACTTCCCCCCATCCTTTTCAAAATGCTCCATGGACGACAGTTTGTAACTTATTAGATATTTATTTATTTGTTCAGCTTCCATTACAATTTCAGTACAATAAAATTTAACATTGACCATGCTGTATTATACATCCTGTACAAATACATAAAATTGCTGACCCTAAGATTTGGTTGCTAACTCAGGTCCCCTGGCTATAAGCCTTTGGTTTTCCTGAGCAGCTTGGTGTCATTTCTTGACCTTCGCTTCTTCTATCCTAATCCACTTTTCTCTTATCCTATATAACAAATCTCCTATACATCTATTTTTCTTTTCTCCCATCTCCATTAGCATGAACTTTATTAGAAGAAATTATGGATTTATAAATTGTTCACTAGTTTAAAAAAAGTTCAACAGTTCACCTGAAATTATTTTTCTTCATTCAAGTAGAAAAATTTAATATGTGAACAAAAAGTTTCTCTTATACTGATCAAAATTATGAAATGTCTACAAAACAATTTCTTTATATTTGTATACTAATCTCTGAGAGAGATACAATAAATCTTAAACGTTCCAGGAGCAATTCATATTACACATCAAAATGTTATTATGAATAAAAACATTATCTCAAAAATATTAAAATTATACTATGAGTCAACTGGAACACTACTTCACATATTACAATTTTTTTTCAACATGTTTTGCCTCCTTTTTGAAAGCATTAATTAAAAAATTGTCGACTGGCTGGAATTTTGGTGATGCAGCTGATAATGGTTCTCCAGAGACGAGTCATGTGATATGTGAAGTACAGAATGTCTGTTCATTCATAATTTTAATTATTACATTACTCTGCAATGTTAATTCCAATTATTTTTTTCAAATCTCAACAGTGAGTTGTGTGCTGTGTGTTTCATGTTCTGGGTATATAATAAAAGCAGTAAGAAGAAAACGGTTTTTATTTCTCTCTCTCTCTCTCTCTCTCTCTCTCTCTCTCTCTCTCTCTCTCTGTCTGATATAATGCCTTAATTATGATATACTACACCTTAGATTGGCTTTTATAGGTTGTTGCTTGGAAAGTTCTAGAGTGTGTGTGGGATAAGAAGTCAGATTTCTAGAAAGAGAAAGCAGTACTTGCCATCTCACTTATATGCAGTGTTGTGATGAACCTTTGAGGGAGAAGTTACAGAAGAAAACTGACAAAGGAGGGTTCTGACTGGAAGAAACATTGCTTTTTCATTGTAGTGAATGGGAGTTAGCTCAGGTCATCCCTCCTTCTGATAACTTAGCCCAAACAGACTCTAGCCATTCTCAAGAATACTGCAGATCTTTGTCATAGCATTATATAAAGAGAAAGTTGTAATAACAGAGTTAGGAGATATATTTTCATTGTGATAATTTACTCAAATTAAAATAATAAGTTATTCCAAAATCAGTGTTATTGCTTACTAGAATATACATTCTACGTAAATACATAAAGTGTTCATATTGCAATCATATGATACAATAATACTACACAAAAATAAAACAAAACCACTACAATGATTTTCATTGAAAATTAAAAGTTCAGTCGCTAGAGATGTATGCTATCTCTGAGCTTCTCAGGAAAATTTAAGTGTAATCTGAATTTTATCTAAATTCAAGGTTGAAAGTCATAGCATTGCAACCTTCTTTCACTGGAGTTGAGCAGCATTTAACATATTTTATGTCTATTTGAATATTTTTGTATAGAAAAGCAAACTGCAAACCAGTTGACAAATCCTTTTCTGAAGCATGAAAACATTAATGAAACCTACCAAAGAGTGATCCTAGGCAAATAAAATGTGTAAAATATTTATAAAAGGTTATTAATGGAAATATTTATGTATCCAGTGTTTGTGACATGAGTGAATGTTTAGTGCTTGCAGTTTTACAAGTGTTCACAATGAATAAATTACATTTACATTATACATGTTTTGCAATTCTAGCATTAAAATTGTACACTAAATTTGAAAAAAGATATTAGAGATGAGAGATGTAAATATTTTGATTTGAACAATTTTAAGGGAATTTTGATGGTAATTATAAAACAAATTGTATTGAAAATATGTACTGTATTCCAGGGGCGGCCGGTGAGGCATTGTATTGACGGTGCCATAAATAAATAAGGGTTGTTAAAATATAAATATGTGTACCAGTTTCGAACGGTTTAGGTAATCTTATCAATAATCCATCCTATTTTATAATATACTATATCAAATAGAACGTACAGGGAAACAGAAATAGATATTTATTATATCCATACCCTTGTTATGCACAGGTGTAATGTGTACAGTAAAAGTTTGATAATACAGTTCATGGAGAGTATTATACAAAGCGTTGGTGTACGATTTTGCGACAGAGAGACAGGTATCTTAAGTCCTGTGCTTTACTGCACTCTAGCGGATAAAGTGTAAGTTTTGCATAAGAGAAACCTCGGCACTACCTTCTCCCATAAGAAGCTGTGTATAAGCAGACATCCAACCCTTAACACAGGCGCTTATGAGCGTAGATGGTGTCATTCTGGAATCGGCGCCAAGACACGGAAAACAACCAGGACAGAGCGCTTGCTTTTTAATGCGCCTATTCACACCAGGGAGCAGATAGTCAATCTTTTTTGCGCCCGCCTTGGTAGCGTGGTGGTAGCATGTCTGACTCACGTTCAAGAGGTCCCAAGTTCGAATCTCGGTCAGGGTGAGTTGCCTGGATAAGGTTTTTTCCGGGGTTTTCCCTTATCCTGTAAGACGAATGTTGGGTAACTCTAAGCTCCATGGACCCCGGACTCATTTGAGCATCATTTCATCCATTCCATTCATCGTCCGATATGACTTAACGTTGGAGGACGTAAATTACAAAAAAAAGAAATTGCACAATTCCTATGCACTTCTCTTTCTTTTACTTTCATACGGATGGTGCCATGGCACAGCAGCACTATCTCAGAAGCCGCCCCTGCTGTATTCCAATTGAGATTTTAAA